>LR812522.1:19301910-19699410 GCA_903798195.1 Danio kyathit
ATAGTTGTTCTCTTTTTTATGCAATAACCACATAGTAATAAGTAATATCTAGCTATTTTGACTGTCAAAAATTGGTTAAGATGTTATGTAATATCTTTATTAATCTGTTTTCTATAGGCCGGTTGCCACAATGTAAGTGGTTTTACTGTCATTGTGGGAACATTTGCTCTTCCCACAATCTGATACACACACACACACACACTGAGATCTTACATCACTATGCAGCATTTGATCATTTCCATATAAAATTATCCTAGGCTTACTTGACTGCACTCCGGGGTAGAATATTAATATATGTTTCTGGAAGCACTGATATTGTTTGGTTGCATGACTTCGCTGGAGAGAAACAGAAGTGGCCTCCAAATTAGTTTACATGCTTTTCTAATGCGTCATACTCTCCTCTAGTTTCAGGGTTTTACCGGATGACATTTTATTGGCACCTTAACTGAATTTCTGATTGTGTTTGGCCACAGGGGCGAGACTTGAAAAATGTCTCGATTTTATGCAATTACATCTATCTACAAAAGCTTGAGCTTCCCTACAATAAAATCAAAGGTAGGTTTACACCAGCTTAATGTTTGTTGCAAGAAAACTATATGGTGAAATGAAATTTGCTGTCATGATTCTGGCCGCCTCATATTTGTCTTCTGCTAATGTAGATATTTGCTCTAATATCCTCTTGTTGAAAATGTTTGCCAGAATTTTTTTCCCGTTCCCATCCGTGCCCTTCATGGTTGCTTGGTAGTAAGATAAATAATCTCAGCTGTGCGGATGCTTGTCATCCATCTTTCTCCTGCTCTTTCTGCCTAATGTTTTGTGACTGGTAGATCTATCGTGTGTAAGTCACATGCCATACCTCATCACACTGGATGCTTCCCACAACCAACTCACTGATTTCTTCGGATTCCAGCCACCAAAAAATCTCAAGGTGATTCAGTTCAGTTCCGAGCGGATGATGTGATGTCATGCGGGATTCAGCTCTCTTATGCAATACTCATGAAGAGTAGCTTTATTGCGTCATTATTTTGTACTTTGTGTATCAAAAACAATTTCAAAAACTACATTTTAGGCTCTATAAAGTCTTAAATTCACTGAAATTTTCTTAATTTTTTTATTTCCATGTAAAGCTACACAATCGGGCCAACACACATCCAATCACCAACAAAACATCTTAATAAAACTTTTAACAAAACTCTTGGACAGACTGTTGTGCATACATTTAGTTTATTATAGTTTTTAAGAAAAGTTATGTTGAAAAAAGAGTATATATACAACTTGGTTTGCTTGTTTTGATGCATCATTTAAAATGTGTGGCTAGGAACTTTTTTTGATGAGGCAAGTAATAATACCGGTGACCAACCGGCATATTAGAAAAAAAAAATCCTTAGCTTTTAGCCCTGTGCAAATCTGAAATTTAATTCATAATGGTCTTAAAAAGGTCTTAAATTTGACTTATAAACCCTGTATACACAGAGATATTAAAGATATTGTTTTCAAAAACTTGCACTTAAAAGTTTACATATGTACATATATGGCCAAAACCCATAACATTTTTCAGTTTTCATTTATTAGTTAAAAATAGTTTGATATAAATGCCCCCTCGGAAATGCTTTCCACATTTTTAAAGTTAAAATGAGCACGGAAAAGGCTGTTTAAGAAACAATTTTCCTTTAGAGATTTGTACATTGTAAAAAAAAATCTTGCTGTCTTATTTTATTAGTTGAATGAAATAAACTTTTCTAGTCATTTCAACTAACACTTATCAAACTGACTAAAAATATTACGTTGAACTTTGCATAACTTAAAAAAAATGTTGAAACCTGATTAACTCATTAAAATAAGTTAAATCAACATAAAAATATTTGTTGTCTTGAATTTTTGTCATTACTTTTTTTACAGTGTAGTAAGCTCAAAGAAATTTCAAAGTCCAAAATGGTATTTTCTTGGAAAATGTACAGCAAATAATCTTCGTTTTACCTTTTATATATCTCTATCAATGATTTCCTTCATTGAGTAATAATTGTAACCTGGAAAGTTCATCATGATTATATTTTATTAATTGATTTTTATTTTTTTTAATGTAGGAGGTGAATTTGTCGCACAACCAGATGACAGCAATGAAAGATCTTTCTGCATATTCCTCTTTAACCAAACTGATTCTTGACTGTATCTTTTTAAACACTGCAAAGCATGACACATTGCTTCAGAAATACATTTCCATGTAAAATTGTAAATTCAGTGTGACAATAAAATAGGATAGCGCTTGATTTTATCTATCAGGAATTGAATGAGTTATTAAAACTGGGTCTAACATACCAGAATTAAGCATATTGGTTGAGTTAACAGAAAGAGCATTTTGTAAGTAGCTTGCACTGAATGCCGCTAATAAACTCTGAGATTATTCGCTCTTAGTTTGTTATTATGAATGAAAGGTGCTCTTATGTGTTTGGCAGCTATGATTTCCATCATTATCACTGTGTTTTAGTACAATGCAACTAAATATAATTACTTTTGTGGCTGTTTGAACTCATTTGACCATATGAGTCTTTACACTTCTAAAAAACGATTTGGAAGTAATTGAAAGTTGACAGGCTTAAAATGTTTTTGACCCTATTTAAACCTGTATTTAGTATATTTTAAAAAGCATGTAAAAACCAGGTGTAAATGGGGTGCTGCGTGTTGACCTTAACTACTGATTTGTTAAAAACAAGTGAAACATTCTTTGACCATTTCCTGCTGTTCAGATAATTCATTCAGTGTCATCAGGGGACTGGAAAAGTGTAAAAGGCTCTCACACCTCAGCCTGGCCCACAACAACATCTCCCGCATTAGGGGTCTGGACCATCTGCCCCTCAGAGAGCTCTCCCTGGTACCACACACACACATTTTTAGCTACAACACCCATTTAATACATCTCATTTACTCCTGATGATTAAGAAGTGCAAAGAGGTATTTACTTCTTAAAAGCAGGTTTGCAGATTAATTAATATGTGTTTTGAGGTGGGAAATTGCAAGGGAAGGACGGGCACTGAATGTGTAACTCTAAAAATGTTAATTTCTGTTTGGGAAAATATGACAGACTCATCATCACGATGGGGCGATAAATAAATGTAATCACGCTCAATTTTAATTCGCAATTGGAATGCAGGAATGTAAGGTCTTTCCTGTCTTTCCTCCAAGTGTTTACACGTCTCTGTTGGATTAATTAGCGTCAGGCTGCATAACCTGTTGACACATTTTTCTCCCCATCACCTGTCAGCCACTTCCAGATTATGTTGTTGTGTCAACACTTTTATAGTGTGGCCAACACTACATCTTCTTGTTTTGGCATGTTGTCCCGCCGTTTGATACCCTTCTCTTTTTTTCCCCCCAAACCATCTTGCTAACTGTATGTTTTTCAGACAGTATGCATGATTAAGCTCCGGTCTTTTCAAAAATACAACAAAGCCTGGTGTTGAAGCCCGCCATATGGCAGGCCAGCGTGCCACCAGACCTTTGCCACTCAGCTGAAGGATGTTTATGCTGTCCTTTATCGAAGAGATTCTTCATCGTCAGCAGCACTGCGTCCTTTGGTGTCTACGTCCCCATGAGGCCAAGCTGCTGGCGTGAGAGAGCCTGGACCCTGTTCAAAAGTATACACACCCTCCCACACAGTGAACCTGTCTGCCCCCCTGTTGTGCTGAGACCCTGAACAGCGTGCGCCTGTCAGCCTGTTCCTCTCACACCCATCACACTTTGGATCTGGAGCTTCCAGAGCTCCTCATGGTCATCGGCCCCTGCTGTTCGGTGCCAGGCATGGGGTTATTGTGAGGCCAAGGCTTGAATCTTTCTAGCCCTCATATTAGTGTTTGGGTCGACCTCTTTCAATTTTTGTGTTGGTCAGCTAGTTTGGCTGTAATGTGATGAAAGCTGTGGAATGTGCATACAAAATGACTATTATGATTTTGATGCTTGTGGTTCATATGTTGGACCCCCAATGTGTGAAATGCTTGAAACAAAGCATAAAAAACAAGACCTTCATTGACTTCCTAGGCTGTCTATGAATTAAATCCTATAGATCAGTGGATCTCAAGCTTCTTAACGTTAAGCCCCATTTAATAACTTTTCATAACTAGAAAGAAACTATATTCAATGAAGGTCACCCACTAAAGCTAAGCAGGACGGCGCCTGGTCAAGATGGAAGACCAGATTAGAAAGCTAGGTTGCTGCCGGAAGTGGTGTTAGTGAGGCCAGCAGGGGGGCGCTCAACCTGCGGTCTGTGTGGGTCCTAACGCCCCAGTAAAGTGAAGGGGACTCTATACTGCTCATTGAGTGCCGTCTTTCGGATGAGACGTTAAACCGAGGTCCTGACTCCCTGTGGTCGTTAAAAATTCCAGGATGTCCTTTGAAAAAGAGTAGGGGTTTAACCCCGGCATCCTGGCCAAATTTGCCCACTGGCCCATCATGGCCTCCTAACCATCCCCATATCATAATTGGCTTCATCACTCTGTCTCCTCTCCACCAATCAGCTGGTGCAATATGACTGCCGTCGCATCATCCTGGTGGATGTTGCAAACTGGTGGTGGATGAGGGGATTCCCCCAGTGTGTAAAGCTCTTTGAGTGTCTAGAAAAGCGCTATATATATGTAAGGAATTATTAATTATTATTATTATTAACTAAACAATTGAAAATATGTTTAATATAGAAACTATTAACTATTCTATTTAATATAGAAACTATTAAGTAATCTTGAAGTGCCCTTTAATGTTTGTTCAGGCACCCTAGTGTCGAACCGCTGCTGTAGACTTTGAATACATAGTAGCATGAGCAACAATTCTCTGGCCACTAGTATTGCTAAAAAAAGAGGTTGCAATTATATAGCTCATTTTGACAACACACTGACATCAGGCAACAGACACCTCATTGGATTTTTATCATTTTGTATACTGTCAGTTGTTGAAGCTTGTTTTGACCAGCTGAACATGCTAAATCGGTGTTTTGTTGGTGATAGATTGTGTGAGAAATTACATGCTATAATCTGGTGATTATTTGTAGGCATCTTGTCAGTCCATTAGGCCTTTCTGGTCTGTTTCTCAACTGCCATCGGAGGCAGGTTTTAAACATGCATTTGGCATATGCATTAACCTCATGTTGAAAATGAGCAAAATCTATACTATACAGTACTGTATATAGGAAAAGTTTTAGTCTCATAGTCCCATATCACATATTACTATTGGAATGACTGGAATGCACCAGCAAAATTTCTCTGAGCAACTGTAAATAGCACTTTATCTTTACTAAGCATTGCAAATTTTACAAAAATTAAGTTCATAATGCCCATAACGTCCTTGACCATAATAGTCTTACCTAGATATGTAACCTGTAAGGGCTAGACAGGTGTACAGAAAGCCTCAGGTTCATTGATATGCACTGGCTACATCTTACCAGATGTTCACCTGTCAGTCCCTACCCATCAGCCTCAAATTAACTGAGCTCACCTGTCAATCACGGCCAGAGAGGAAAGGTGCATGACTGTGCAGAGCATGTCTGCTGTATTTTAGTTTCTGTTCTATACCTCACTGTAATAACTATTACATATGTGTGTTTTCAGGCGGGCAATGTGATCAACAAGATTGAAAACCTCCAGACTCTTCACAACCTGCAGGTTCTGGATTTGTCCTGTAACCGGATTCAAAGCCTCACGGGTCTCCAGAACCTCCGTCTCCTGGGAACAGTCAACCTTGAGAGCAATCTGGTAAAGGAGCTGTCATATGATATTATGCAAATGCATCTAATGTTACACCTCAGAGCATAACAAACCAAACTAAAATGATTAAGAAGGTCTAAAATGTTAAAACTACAGCATATACCTTTTTGGGGTACTGCAGGTGTTGGGGTACCAACTTTTTACTTTATCAAACTTTAAGATTCAAAGTAGTTTTTCTTTAGTACTAATATCCACTTATTAGGGCTAGATAAGGTACAGTGTAAATGTTCACTAATGTGTACTATTTATGTCCTGTTTTGAGGGTAAATAAGGCACAAAATATACTTTTTAAGGAGGTACTGCCCCATTTACAGTTCTGTACCTTTGTTTCTGAGTGTGTGCTAGATATTTCCCTTACCAAATTATTCAAAATCTATTTTTTTTGTTCTTTTTGCCCCTGTTATATCAGATCACTGAAATAAAGGAGGCTGCACATTTGCATGACCTTATTTTGTTGAGAGAAATGAATCTCCTGAAAAACCCAGTGCAGGTGAGGCCACCATAAAAGTCCTACCACCACAGCACAGGTGACACTGAGCTTAAAGTCATTGTCTGGTACTTCATGCCAATTGCTTTCTTGCAGGACCATGATGATTATAGGATCGCTGTCATCTTCCTCCTCCAGCAGCTCATACTCCTGGACAAACTGACTGTAACTGCTGAAGAGAAGGTAAAAATAATGATTGCTTTATGTATAAGGTAGAAGCGTTTTGAATAGCATTTGCTGACTGGTTGGAGTCCAGAGCTCAAGGTTCAAAGAGTAACTTGGAAAAAGTCTTAAAATAAAGCACATTTTTGAAAGATTGTGGCAGGGTTAGTGTTGTCTTTCATTTTCAGGTGGCTGCTGTGAACAAGTATGACCCTCCTCTGGAGGTGGTCGCAGCCAGAGACCACATGACCCACTTGGTGTACCAGCTCATGCAACCACAGGTTATTTTTGACAGGTGTGACTCTTCGATCTTCATTTTCTCACCCTGTCTAGTCCACAAAGGGCACTTTCTTCAAGCAGAGAGCCCTGTGAAGCCCTCACAGTGCTTATATCTGAGCTAAAATGAATCCGTAACTGTGTAGGGAAGCTAGTTGAAGTCACGCAGTCAGTTATAAACCACATGCTTGAACTCACAGGAAGTTCAGTAGCGCTATTCACAACAACAGCACCAGCTAATCTGAATTTTTGCATGTTGTTCCACAAGTACACTCCCCAGCCTGGATGCTCCTTACCCCATGCTGGTGCTCACTGGCCCACAGGCATGCGGGAAGAGGGAACTCGCTCACAAGCTGTGCCAGGAATTTAGTGACTATTTTGCTTATGGGTAAGTGTCAGTTTGGAGCAGAGTATAAACAATCTAATGAAATTTTACTGTAGGAATATTATTAAATGAATACTATAATAATATATTAACATCCTGAAATTATAAATGAGCAGTATCACATGAGAAGGAGTGCGATGTGGCTGTATATCGGTACTGGTGGGAGGTGTGCGCTGTGTTTTAGTGTCCCACCAGTGACGATATACAGCTACATCACACTGCCATGAGTGTGATATTGCGTTTATGCAACAGTTCGATGGCATAATCGTGTATATAAAAAGGAAAATCAAGCACAGAGAGTCTCAAAATCGTTTTGTAAGAGGAACTACTTTCTTCCGCCATTCATTCACATCTGCAGCTGACGACAGAACAGCAGAAACTATTACTACTTCACACATCAATTTAGAGCTCGTATTTGAATGATTCTCTGGCGTAACGTCTAAAGTGATAACAAAACAGGTGATTTTGCTGACATTTTAAGATTATAAGGCTGAACGGCATGAAATGCCATCAGTCTGCAGGGATATCTCCAAGTATTTCTCTGTTGCAATCATGATATCACAATAATTAACCCGAAAAAGCCAAAGCAACGCAATCACTACCAGATTACTGGTGTTTGTGATAAGGAAAAACGCTAAACACATGCAGGCATTTCTTCTTTCTTTCTGTTAACTGAACTAGTCTGCAGTAGCGAAAACAGGAGACTCATTAGAAACAGATGGCCAACCAAAATGTTATACAAAAAGTGGCCAACACAAAATAAATACATTCCTAATATGTGAGTCCTATCTCACACTTAACACACTACAATTACTATGGTATAAATATAGCACTACAACAAACAAAAGAGAGAGATCGACTTTGAAAGCCACTTACCAGTTTTATAATGATTTGATCAACTGTAGTTTAAAATTATGCTATATTTTTCCTCCTCTAAGGGCTTATTATGCGGTCTCGGTCGCCATCTTGTGAATGAACAATGTCTAGCGTCTTTAGTCTGCTCAATAACAGGCTAATGTCCACCGACTACATCTCGGAATCTATATATTTAAAATAGGCACTATCTATATAAATAAACTGCAATCTAAACAACTACATTCTTGACTAAAAAAGCCTCAAAAGTACATTATGTTGTCCAACAGCAGCAATATTAGTCAAACTGTAGAGTGTCCTCTGCTTGTTGCTGTATGTGGGTGGAGTAATACAGAAGGGTGAAGAGGCTAAACGTGTGCTGTTATTTGCAGAATATTGCACGGCTGTCAGCCATTCAGATTCAAGAACCAGACAGAACTGTTGTATAAATATTATTATAGGATGTGATTGTCTATCTTAGAACTGCACAATATTGGGAAAACTGACATTGCAATATATTCTTTCAGCAATATGTATTGCAATGTGAAAAAATGCTGAAATTTTCCATACCTTAAAGTGAATATTTTATATAGTTCATATTTTCACTGTTTATGAACAATTGAGTTATTATTATTATTTACTGACTATGATTATTTTTAATATATCAAACAAATTGATTGTGACAGTGCTATTTTAATGTCAAATATAATACTAATTACCTGCTCATGTACAGTAAGTCCTATAATCCACCATTGTTGTTTGTCATATACTTGCCTATACGCATCATAGATATTTGCATTAGATGCCACCTACACTATTGGTGTCTATTGGAAGGAATACGTCAATAGAGCCGCCATTTTAGTGCAGTGTAGCGCTCCTTTGAAATGTATGTGGAACCAAGGTGTAGTCGAGGGCTGGCCATCTGGAGCCATAGATATGTAAGCATTTATAGATATATCTATGATCAGGAGTTTTCCCGGTGGTCAGTATGCAAATATTTTTTTCAGTTATGAGGATTCTAATTTTACATCACTTTTTTACATTGATGGATAAGGGATCGCACGGGCATTGTCACAAAGAGTGTGTGTTTGTGTGTATGGAAATGTATTATCTCCTTCCCTGTTAAATTTGATCTAATCCATGTCCTGAAACACACCCCTTCTCCTGCTTACACTTCTTATTCTAACGGAGGTAGCGATTCGTTTGTGAATGAATCCCCGTTATGAACGATTCGTTCTCTTAGCCGACAATAATACAAGTTTAAAGCACCACAGCATCTTGTTGTCATATTTCATTTACATTGTTTGCTGATTTTATTCAACCAAACTAGCGTAAGTCTGGCATTTAGTGCGAGTTGGTGCTACTTTGCCTTATGGTCAGTGCAGTTAGAGACTGTATTATCATCAATAACGTTACTTGTTGAGCACAAAAGTTCTTAACATACAAAAACGTAAAAAATGATATCTTACCTATGAAATGTGATGCCTCTGTGCTTTGTTTTCTTTGTTTGCTTGTTACTACACCCGTACACAGCGCTAAAGTCTAGCATCTTCACATTGGCTTTAGTCTTGACTAGTGTGGTTGAATGACATTTGTCCTGGGAGCACTGTACAAATGTGGCGGCGCTATTGACGCATGCTCAGGGTCCGTATGTGATATCTAGTGTATATATCTATGTATACGCATATGCACAATTTCACAAAATCACGTTATTTGTACTTACAAATATCTTAAAAAGCATATATTTCTTAAATCTCTTTTCAAAAGTATGATTGGTGAAATCAAAATGATTTTGTTTGGTTTGTTATAGTGCCTGCCACACCACCAGGGGGCCCTATTTTGGCGAAGAGGATGGACTAGACTATCACTTTGTCACTGAGGAAGAATTTCACAACATGATTCAAATGGTAAAATCTTCATTTTGATCATGTTCTGCTCCACTTCTTCAGTGTTTTACCCATAACCCTGCGCTGCATTTAGATTCTTGTGTCACAGTTTTATGCCCATTCATCTGCGATAACAGACTCCCCCAGGCCATATTGGTCTATAAAGCAATGACATGCCAAAAAAATGTGAAGAGGGGAAAGAATTCGCCCTAGTTTTTCCTTTTCCCCGGGCCCCTCAGGTGCTTCAGAGAGAGAGAGAGCGCGCACACCTACAGTAGCCTGTGCCGCCGCTATCTCGTTTAGCTCTTAAATGTTGCTGTATAAGTCCAGAGTTATTGATTGATAGAGGCTGGAAGGAAGCCTTTTGATGTGTGATTATAACCGTATGCCGCCAGCGCAGAGGAAGAGACAGAGTCGAGTTTTACAGACCAACCTTTCCTACCAGTATCACAGCAGCACAGATGTGCGTCGGCCTTCTGCTGCAGCAAATGCTCCTTTAAAGCAAATAAAGGGTAGGATTAGAGCGTGGCTGGGATTTGTACTCATGTTTTGAAGGCAGAGATGTAGAAACATGTGTTTGGGAATTGACCAGAAGGGACTTTCGGCTAAGTGGACCCAGGTGCAGCTGGACAGAGGGGTCAAAGGTTTGTCTGTGGGAGAAGAACGATGTTCCTTTTCAACCCAAAAGGTCGAGAGTTCGGGTCATTGCGCAATGAAGCATCCATGACGGCGCCCATTTGGAAGATGAATTTGAGCTCTGTGCTGGTCATGCATTCATTTACAGTGTCTTTTCTTTTGGTTTTACTGTAAACTCTCACCCTCAGGGTCAGTTCATCCAGACGATGCAGTACGGTGGACATTGGTATGGTCTGTCTAGGGAATCTATTGAGCGTGTGGCTCGTGAAGGTCTGGCCTGCTGTGTGCACATGGAGCTGGAGGTATGTTCCACCATGTTAGCATGCATTGATCCAGCTGAAAAAGGTGAAAGCTGTGAGTTATACTGGACATTTCTTGTGTTTGCTTCTACACCAGGGAGTGTTCAGCTTGAAGAACTCGTATTTTGAGCCCCGTTACGTCTTGCTGATTCCCAGCATTGTTGATAATTACGTCCTCTTTCTGAAAGCGAGAGGATTCTATAGCAGTGCTCAGATGGAAACGGCAGTGTCCCGTATTGATTTGTATGCCAGGATCAACAGAGAAAAGCCTGGCTTCTTTGATAGCATCATCCCTTGCGGTAACAAACATTTATTACGCTTTTAAGGTCAATTAGGCTTTGTTTGCCTATGGGATTTTACTTTTTAATGGCCTTTGTGAATTACCCTTAAAACACCCTAAGTAATTAAAAGGGGTGGTATTTTTAAGGCTTGGTTGTGTTTATAAGATGCAAAGCAATGTGTGCTCATGCTTCATTTGTAAAAAAAATCACGTTATTTTTTCATATATCTTGCTTTAATTATATACTGATTGGTCTGATTGGTCAGCTAACATAATGTGCTGTGATTCGCGGTTCGTCACCTCCACATCACCAGGAAGCATCTCTGCTATAACATTACAACGCCTCTGGCCACACCCCTTCGCTGCACTAGGTGTATGCACATAACCTGAAGGGTTTATGATCTCATTGCATTGAACTTTGAGCATCTTACATTTAGAGATGTTCACACAGCTACTTTACACATCAACTAAAGTTAAAATATCATATCCTAGTGGACCACCCCTTTAAGCAACTTTTAATTGGTTGAAAGGGATATTCTTCAAAATGAATTTAGGTTGTTTCTTGAAGCTTGTTTTATTGTGCTGCTCAGATGATCGTGCTGAGGCCTACCGGAGTCTAAAACAGCTGGTGAAGGAGTATTTGGGTCTGGAGGAGCACACTGGAGGAGGTGACAGCAGCTCAATCACACCTGACAACACCTCCACCAGTGAGCTTTCACACTCCCTCTTCGCTTTTCATGTTAAGCCTCAATGGAAATGAATGACAAACATAATTTTCTTCCTAATAGAGATATGTAAAAACATTTGAAAATATATATTAAACAACAAAAAAACACAAAACAAATATTTGTTTTTGTTTATTTATTTATTGATATTTAGTTTTTGATTTTTATAAACATGTATTAATTGTTTGTTTGTATAAATAATATTAATTATTAAAAATGTTAGTCAGTTTTGTTTGTTTTTTATTTTTATTTTTTGGTTTGTTTGTATTTTTATTTTTTTAGGTTTTACATGTATTTTATTTATTTAAGATTTATTTATTCAATATTTTGGAACCATTAATTAATTAAACTTTGTTATTTACTAATACATTTAGTTGTATAATTTGTAATTTTATTCATTTTATGCCTTATTAATCTATTTATTTAGTTTGTTTGTTTGTTTGTTTCAGCTTTTAGAAAAAGTAAATAACTATGTATCTATCCTATATATTCATTAATTTATTTGCTTTAGTTTTAAGAGATATAATACTATAAATACAGTTAAAGTCAGAATTATTAGCTCCCCTTAGAATTTATATATTTTTAAAAATATTTCCCAAATGATGTTTAACAGGAAATTTTCACAGTATGTCTGATAATATTTTTTCTTCTGGAGAAAGTCTTATTTGTATTATTTTAACTAGAATTAAAGCATTTTTTAATTTTTTAAAAAATATTATAAGGTCAATATTATTAGCCCCTTTAAGCTATATATTTTTTCGATTGTCTACAGAGCAAACCATCGTTATACAATAACTTGCCTAATTACCCTAACCTGCCTAGTTAACCTAATTAACCTAGTTAAGCCTTTAAATGTCACTTTAAGCTGTGTAGAAGTGTCTTGAAAAATATCTAGTAAAATATTATTTACTCTCATCATGGCAAAGATAAAATAAACCAGTTATTAGAAATGAGTTATTAAAACTATTATGTTTAGAAATGTGTTGAAAAAATCTTCTCTCCGTTAAACAGAAATTGGGGAAAAAAATAAACAGGCGGGCTAATAATTCAGGGGGGCTAATAATTCAGACTTCAACTGTATATATAATTGATTCACATTTTTGCTTTAACATGGACTAAAGTCCACAAAACTCTCATTATAAAGCATATAATTGTAAATTCTTGTCCTCAATATGAAACAGTGGTGTTTCACAGCAGATGTTCATAATGGCCGAGTGCCCTAACTATAACCCCTCTCTAGACACAACTGGTGAGTTACCGGCAGCCAGCGCGACAGAGTCCACTGACCCCATGGACTCCTACAGCAGAAACTACCAGAAAAAAATCCAGGCCAATATGACCCCTCAGCGGACAGTAAGTGACAGTGTCCAGTGTTATTGATTCTTGTGTTTACTTAATTATTTTCTTGATATGATCCACAAGGCAGGGAGATAAGGATGAAGTGAACAGTCACATGTGAGTGAACACAATATTTCTGTGAACTTCATAGGAAATGGCTAATCACAGGCGCCAGCAGCAGATTCGGGAAGCTTTGAGCGGGAAGAGTCCCGGTGCTTATGCTGAGCTGTTTCAGAGGTAAAAAACACACTCAATATTAAACAAAGATTGACTGATAAATGGAAGAGAAGACTGAAACATATGTTTGGTCCAAAAACGTAGGGAGCTGCTTTGCTTTCCATTCTAAACCATCATGATAGTTCAAATAAATCCTAAAATGTGCCTGATTTTGAACACATTTCATAGGCAACAATTCTGCATTGGCATGATTTTACATTAGCATTTTTCAAAGCTAATGATGGCAAAAAGGGTGTCTTAGTTAACTAAAATCATAAAACTAAAACTGAATTTGTTAATAGACTAAATTGAAATTTAACTGAAAAAGAATATTCTATTTGAGGTTCATATATTTCTTTTTTTAAATTAGGTAAACTTCATGTATGTTAATTGAAAAAAACTATGTATTAATTAGTTAAAAATTAAAAATTAGTTAAAATATTTACTGAAGCTTTACCCGTCATTGAAATGAAATTGGAGAATAATATGAACATAATAATATAAAAACAACAATTTCACAACTAATATATAAACTACTCTAGTATCTCAAAAATAAAATAACGCTTGATTAAATACTTTAATAAACTTTAAAAAAAATAGGCAATGAATAGATTCCAAATAGGTGTCACGGTGGTGCAGTGAGTAGCACGATCGCCTCACAGCAAGAAGGTCGCTGGTTCGAGACTCGGCTGGGTCAGTTGGCATTTCTGTGTGGAGTTTGCATGTTCTCCCTGTGTTTGCTTGGGTTTCCTCCTGGTGCTCCGGTTTCTCCCACAAGTCCAAAGACATGCGGTACAGGTGAATTGGGTAAGCTAAAATTGTCAGTGTGAATGAGTGTGTTTGGATGTTTCCCAGTGATCGGTTGCTGCTGAAAGGGCATCCGTTACGTAAAACATAAGTTGGCGGTTCATTCCGCTGTGGCGACCCCAGATTAATAAAGGGATTAAGCCGAAAAGAAAATGAATGAATGAATTAATAGATTCCAAATATAAGATTTGGAATTTAACATTTTAAATTAACGTCGTTTATTAAACGCTCTTTACAAGAAAGTCGTAAGATTCCACAAAGACATTGTGCAGCACACCTGCTTTTTTCGGAGCACCTAATGTGACGTTTAAAAATAATAATGAAGACTTTTGCATGCGCATCACATACATATCTTGTGCACAAGGCATAGACATACAAACTCTTCATTATTAGTTTTTTCACATCACTCCGCTCTGTAGCTTTTCAACCTTGATGATAGAAATAAATAAGCATACTAAGTATTAAATGCTTGTGACACTGAATACTGGAGTAATGACATCTTTAAATTCATTATATTTAATAATATTGAACAAAATCACTGTTGTACAATATTTTAATTCCAATAATATTTTGTGAACAAAAGCCTTCAGAACCATGTAATAAATAACACTGACCACAAACTTTCAGACTATAGTGCTGCATGATTTTTGTTAATATTTAACTAGTGTATTTAGCCATTTAGTTTTTAGTTACTCTGTTTAGACTATAATTGACTGCATTGGATTAGTAGCAGCATATTATTGTTGTATAAAACCCCAAAAATATGTTATTCTCAGCAAAAACCACCACCACAGGCCATTGTACTGTATATGTAATGTTTACTCTGTCCATGTGTGTTTATGTGCATGTCACAGAAGTGCCCCAGCAGCTCCATCATCATTAACCTCTCAGTCCCATCCCCCAGCCGGCCCTTCATCCTCCCCAGTACGTCCCGCTGGCCTCAGCGCTCCCAACCTCAGAGAGGACAGCAGGTACACCACACACACCTTCACATTTTCACCCCGACCTCTGACCCCAGAGCAACAAAACAATTAACCTTTCCCCAAAGTCCTTTCCTCCTGTACATCATTTCCCGGGACGTGTTTAATCTTGCAGCCTCCGTTTATAACCTCCATCTCCATTTTTACACACATCCAGGCTCAAATATCAAAGTTTTCATCCCCAGCTCAAAGTTAAAGCATTCAGGTAGCTGATGTGCCTCAGGCCATCTGGAAGATGTATGTGTTGGTGCACGTAAATGCAGATTTATGACTATCGGTGCTTTTGTCTCTCCTGTGTGTGAGCTCGGGGACTCTAAACAGGCGAGGAAATACAAGACTACTCCTGTGAAATATGCATGTCCCCAAGATATTTAAATACACTGTAATTTAGCTCATTAAGAGGAATCCTGGGAGACTTGCAGAGCTGTTTGGACTGCGTGGTGCGCCGGCGTTTGCTTATTAGCTAGGAGAAAAAAAATGACAAAACTAATGTGCTGGTCCAAATTATGTTAAACAGTGACTTTTTGTTTCTCCTCCGCCGGGGAAAAAGCAATATGCGCAAGGAGTTTGTTTCTTCGCAATTTAGTTATGAATGTTACTGTGGTCTTTATTGAATCTGGTGAAAAATGCAGGATTTGGAATCATGGGATATCTGCGGAGAGACCGTTGGCAAATCTGGTGTCAATCAAAAGTTATTAAAACCTGTTTTTAATGGGTGTCTTGAGACGCTTGTTTATTTAGTGCTGATATGTGAGTGTGTGTGTGTTTAAATTGTGTGATTCCTATAGAGAATATGTCATTTCCATATTGTTGCTATTTGGCTCTTCTCTCTGGCTGAGTTTAAGATTGTGGCTTAATGAGAGTTAAAAAGGACAGTTCACCACATAAATAATTACAAAAAATAAATCAATTTATTATCAATTTAAATGGCAGCATGATGGCGCAGTGGGTAACACAATCGAGCCCCGGCTGGGTCAGTTGGCGTTTCTGTGTGGAGTTTGCATGTTCTCCCCGTGTTCACGTGGGTTTTCTCCCGGTACTCCGGTTTCCCCCACAGTCCAAAGACATGTGGTATAGGTGAATTAGGTCGGCTAAATTGTCCATAGTGTACTGTATGTGTGTGAAAGAGAGTGTATGGATGTTTCCCGGTGATGGGTTGCAGCTGGAAGGGCATCCGCTGCGTAAAACATATGCTGGATAAGTTGGCGGTTCATTCCACTGTTAAGACCCCTTATTAGTAAAGGGACTGAGCCGAAAGGAAAATGATTGAATGAATGAAATTAAATAAAGTAAATTTCATTAAACGTTTTGTTTTTATATCAGGTTCAGATATTTCTCATTTTGGTTTAGTTCAACTTTTTGTAACTTTTTTTTAATTATTAAAATTTTAACCAACTTTAATCTAAAAACTTTAACCCCAGTGTTGCTCCAAATTTGAGTTTGACTATTGACCTTATTCTGTAATGTGAAAGTGCATTAATTTTTGCGATTGTTTTATGCTGTTCACACCCGACGCGGCATATGCAAAGGAATCGCACTATACGAGAGTAAAAAGATGCACAAACATTTTTGATTTACTTGCTTCATTTGCGTGTGAAATTCACTTAATTCGCACTTCAAATTCACTACACAATAGATGCAGATTCGCATCATGGGCAGGGCTACTGTCTGCTTGGTGACTCTAGCTTTGTCGCTAAATGTCTAACATGAGTTTTATTAAGAGAATAGCTGTGTTTATGTGCTTTAGGAAGGCTGAAAAACAGCGAAGATTCGTTCGACCCTTAGATCCTTTCATAGGTGCACCCAGCTCTGTGAGTTCATCAACCCCTCCAGAAACTGTACCTGGATTATGGAGGCTCTTAGCGGTGCTTAAGACTGAGCCGAGCACAGTTTAATGAACTCTTGATATGCAAAACATGTGTTCATGGCTATGCACAAAAAGTAGAATAATATAATAGGAAAATATCAGTTTGCAACATAAAGCAACATAACAAGCTGTCTTTAACGTCTAAAAATTAATGGAAGCGAATAAGAATAAGAAGTCTTAAGCCAAAAAGATTTTAATGGCTGTGCCCACTTGTATGTAAAGAATAAGGTAAATACAATCCTTTCCAGTTGATTGGGAATAAACAGCACATATTGGTGAAGGAGCCATGAAGCTGAAAAAAGCCATGCAAAACCATGTCATTTCCTCCACCACCTTTATCGGCTTTTTTACACACTTTACTTTAACAGTTCTATATATTTTGAATGTTTTGGCATGAACCATCGCACTTATAATCTCACGAACGCACGCTCATGTATGAATTATCATTAAATAATGCATTAAATGTCATTGATCCTAAGCCAATTACTCTTTAAACGTCGTAACTCTCTCTTCACCTTTCTATATTTCTCTCTTTCTCTTCTTTTCTTTCTCAGTTCTGAGGAATCTCGTGCCAGTTCTGGCCTGTCCATGAGGAGCTCAGCGGGGGTGTTCTCAGCAGAAAGCCCGGCCCGGGGATCAGACGCTGGGTCAGGGCCCAACATAGAGCCTTTGGATATATCTATGTTAGGACAGGACCGGGACTCGCTTAGAGGTGAAGAGCTCATGTACCTCTGTGTTTTAGATACACATTTCATACTTTCTTTTGCTTACGTTTATATTTACTCCTCTGATTGACACTTTTATGCAAAATTATTTCTATTGCATTGAAAGGTTTATCAAGTCTTGTTTTTTCTTGCAAATTGAACACACGTGCTTAATACATTAATGTTTTAAAAGCTGTCCATACATAATTATTACATAGTGACTGCCCACTTTATTAGGTTGGTTGGATCCACTTTTGCCTTTAGAATTTAAATCGTATCAATCATTCATTCATTTTCTTTTCGGCTTACTCCCTTTATTAATCAGGGGTCGCCACAGCGGAATGAGCCACCAACTTATCCAGCATATGTTTTACGCAGCGGATGCCCTTCCAGCTGCAACCCATCACTGGGAAACATCCATACACTCATTCACACTCATACACTACAGACAATTTAGCCTACCCAATAGTCAACAATAGTCAACACATTACAGTTATGAGGAATCCCAAAGATAAACAAGACAGCCAATCAGAAACCATAGTGACTTAAAAAAGCGGTTGACGACAAAAATGCATTATGCATTTACGTATAATAAACCCAACTCTTTCATGCCTTGATTTGGACACTGTAGTTATTGTTTTCAGTGTGAATGAGTCCCTGTTTACACTAATACAATTTAGTTTTAGAACGGTGTTTTAGAACAAAAACGATCCTCGTCCACACTGGCATTTTATCTAGTGTTTCTGAAAAGCTCTCCGTCCACACTACACCGCTGAAAACGCACATCACGTGACCATACACACATTCTGGCATGCGCTGAAAGCTGCTTCAGCATATTCTCACGTCTGAGCTCCAGGCAGTCATTGGGAACTCTGAGCACACCAGCCCGGCCGAGAGCAGCCGAACGTCAGCCAGTCCATCCCGAATCTGCCACTGGATCTCATCTCTGTGTAGTTGTTAAACGCGATGTATAATTCATCTTGTGTAGTAGACCTATAATCGGTCATTTGAATATTCTAGCCTAGCTGTTCTCAGGTAACGTGTTTTGGCTGAGCGCAAGGAAAGTCAATATACCTATTAATTTATGTAATCTCTTACACTGATTCCGCGTGTTTGACCGATTGCTTGCCTTTATTTCCTATATTGTATAAACTTAAAATTATATAGCTTACTGATTATTATATTCAGCAAAAGAGACGGCTATTTTGTTCACCATCCATTTCCTCTGATAAGCTTTATTGTGTGCATATAGCCTGACATTAAGCAGATATTGCCAAAACCACACAGTGAGCCTAATGTTTCATATTTTTCAATGAAATTGAAAGGAGGCCGTTATTAGGCTACGTTTTGTTATACATTTTGTTATAAACTTGCGTCGTCTGAACTTACAGGAAAAAGATGCAAGTCTTTGTGTACTTGATATTGAGAAAAAGCCCCAATCAGGTAGCGTGAATGTCGGCAGCCACGTCTCCTTTTTCAGATTTCTTCGTTTTCCCCCGTCCACACTGACACGGAGCAGCAGCGTTTTAAAACGAAAATGGCCTCTTCCAAAACGCCTTGTTTTCAGGGCATTAAAACTCCGGAGTAGTGTGGATGGAAGGCGTAACCATAGCAAAACGTATGTGTTTAAAAACTAAAGCGTATTAGTGTAAATGGGGCCTTAATATCTCTGTTTAATCTTTCTCATTGACTCAGGTTTGACCCCTGACGCTCCTCGTCCGGCTTCTGATCGTGTCTCTCCAACACACCCTTCCTCCCCAGGACGTCCAGGTGCTAATGTTAAACCAGTCCTGCCACCCATCCCATCTGGAAGGAAGACCAATGATTCCGGCTCAAAGCAGTAACTAACAGCTAGAGTGGGTGTAGATATTGAGGTATTAGTGCATCATGTGAGTGTTAGTGGCAAAAATGGTTTAATTAACCCCTGAAGCTTCAAGCCAGGCATTCAATAAATGACAGTGAAGAGAACAGCTGTGGTCAGTGCTGAGAGGCAAAAGCAGTCATTGGAAAATATGGAGATTCTCATCGCTCATCTGTGTCCTCCAGTGGGAGGGATCTGAGGCTGAAAGCAGATCTGAGCTCTGGAACTGGCCTGAAGAAGGTCTTCAATCCCTGGATGCTGGAAGTAAGGGGGTGTTGTTATAATGTTCATGTTGTAGCATAATGACTTTGAGATATTGTTCATAAATTTGGGGTCAGAAGTTTTTTTTTTTTTTTTTAATTTAGAGAAGTTGCAAAAAAAAAAATTATAATAATTTTTTCAAGTTCTTATAAAGAAGTCAAGTTCCAAGAAAATAGTATTTTTATTTAAGGATGTAATAAATTAATCATATAATTCAAACATGCTAATTCTTTTCTTTAACAATTATGCAATTAATTGGTCAAAAGTGGCAGTACATTCTTATATTTTTACAATTTTATTGTTTGTATTTTATTGTAAAAATATGAGTGTACTGCCACTTTTGACCAATTAATTGCATAATTGTTAAAAAAAAGAAATGGCTTGTTTGAATTGTTTGATTAATTTATTGCTCCCTTAAATAAAAATATTATTTTCTTTATATACAGTGGTCCCTCGCTATAACGTGGTTCACCTTTCGCGGTCTCGCAGTTTCACAGATTTTTTTTTTGTTGTGCAATTTGACATGTTTTTTTTTTTTGTTTTGTTTTTTACAGCACATTGTGTTCTGCGTCCTGATTGCCTGTAGACCATTGTCAATCAATCTCCTCCGTGTCTTCTGTGCAGTACAAAATGCAATAAGCTTGCCAAATGAACATAAATCTTCAATCGCTAGCAGTGTGAGTTCCAACAAGGATGCAAAAAGGGTTATAACTGTCCGCAGCAAGACTATCGTAAAAAGAGCCGCACACTGTATGCACCGCGCCATGCAGCGCCATGCAAACATAGGTTTCTATCAGGGTACGCACACCAGCGTCGCAAGTCGGTGGCTGTCTGCGGTGCCCAGCTACGACTCAGGACACTCTTTATATTTCTGCTGCGCCACAGAGCGCCATCTGAATAATTTCATTTTAAATAACATGCGTATGTGCACGTCTGTGTTAACTGATGTCCGGTATGCGACCCCCTTAAGGATGGAGTCTGCTTTAGTTTTGTGGATCAATGACTGCAGAAAAAAGAACATTACGCTGGATGCCAATATTATCCGCACAAAAGCTAAAAAGCTTTATGAACCTTTAACTGACAGCGATGAATTTTTGCGCCTGACAATAGATTTTGATCTTTGGTTTCATTCTTTAATACTGGACATATTTTTCTATAAAAGTTTGAACTTTGAGAGTGTTTAAACAAGAGAGAAAAGTGTGAAAATGTTAATGCCTGTCTGAGAAAAGTCTATAAAGTGTGTAGTTGAGGGGTTTTACAGCCTTAAAACGTCTATAATAATTGTAAAATATAAAGCTGTCTACTACGGATTTCACCTATCACAGGTTATTTTTAGAATCTAACTTCCGCGGTAAACAAAGGATCACTGTGTACATGTACAATGTTAAAAAAAATCTGTTATTTTAGGTTTTTTTCCGGCTGCTGTGCCGGGAAAAAGTAAACTAACGGCTGTTAAATTACAGAAATTTACCATAACAGACGTTAAATAACAGAAATTTCCTTAAATTTAAATTTCATTAAGGTAACTTAACAAATTTAAGTGGATGAACATAAAACAATTAAATTGTCTCAAAATCTCAAGAATTATGTTGTTTCAGCTGATTTTAAATTAGTAGTTTGAACAAGCAAGAACTTTTTTGACCGTTAAATTACAGAAATTTGCCGTAATGAACCTTAAATAACAGAAATTTCCTTAAATTTAATTTCCGGTAAATTTTTGTCATTTAACGTCTGTTATTTTACAGTACAATTCTGTAATTTAACGGTCGTTATTTTACGTTTTTTTTTTTTGCGTAAAATAACATTTTTTTTTACAGTGTTTGAAATATATAACAATTGCATATTTATATTTATATATATATATATATATATATATATATATATATATATATATATATATATATATATATATATATATATATATATATAAATTCAATAAGGATCAAGTAAAAGTATATGATGGACTTGTACGGTTACAAAAAGTTTTTTAGAAAAAAAACTATATAATAGTATTTTTTTATATTTTATTGTATTTTTCATTTTAAAAATGCAGTTTTGTTGAGCTTAAGTAATTTTATTTTTATTCAAAAACGTAAAAAAAAAAAAAAAGCTATAACGTGTACCTCAAGCTTTTGATATTGTACATTCAATTCATTGCAAATAGTGTCTGCTAGATTTATAAATTATAGAATATGTTAGCATACATACATATAATTATGTCAACATAATATATACAGTACAGCATGTACCATGAACCATCAATACAAAGTGTGAACCTTTCCATGCCCCATTCCTGGATGATTTGAATAGACTGTCCTGTAATTAATGTATCTCATGACACAATCTGACACACACACACTGACTAGTAAATATATTGAGACAGCTATTCGGGTATCTCATGACACTAGTTGCATTTCATTTCCGCTTTCATTTGTCATCAGTGTGTAATAAGCTGGTGTGCATATATCTGTACACACACACATACACCTGGCTGTCCATCAGCGTCAGTCCCTCGAACCGGCAGATGTTGCAATGATCTCATAATTCAGAGGCAGTTTCAGACAAGACGGCTGTGGAGCCCTCAGGCTAAACCTGCTTACAGAGACAATCTTCACACTTTTGCTAGCTTTACGACTCTCATCTAGATATTACGGCTATAATGCTGCACTATAAGCACAGCTGTTTTCAAACACTGTGTTTAACAGCCTTTAAGAAAATGTGAAGATGTTGACTGACCCGAGCGTACAATAAGATTAATACTACTGTATATGAATGAAGATATGACTGGATTCAATTTATTGCACTTTCACATGATATTCAGCGGGAAAAATTGCTTTAAATTTGTTTATTAAGGAGACACTTTGAACACACTTTAAAATGAGGTTCCATTAGATCAGTGTTTCCCATCCCTGTTCCTAAAGGCACACCAACAACACACATTTTCAACCTCTCCCTAATCCAACACACCTGAATCAACTCATCAGAACATAAGAAGAGACTCCAAAACCTAAAGTTAAGGGGTCAGATAAGGGAGACCTCTAAAATATGTACTGTTGGTGTGCCTTCAGGAACAGGACTGGGAAACACTGCATTAGATAATGTATTTAATAACATGAGATAAGAATGAACAATACTTGTTACAGCATAATAGTTCAACATTTACTAATACATTATTAAAATCCAAAGTTATACTTGTTAACATTAGTTTATGCACTGTGAGCCAACAATAAACTTTATTCTCAAAGATGAATAAATGCTTTAATAAATGTATTGTTGATTGCTTGTTTATATTAGTAAAATCATTAACCACTTTACAATGGAACCCTGTTGTAAAGTGTTAGCAACACTTTTATCCAAAGCGAATTGAAATGAGGGAGTCATTCATTCATTTTCCTTCGGCTTAGTCCCTTTATTCATCAGGGGTCACCACAGCGGAATGAACCGCCAACTTATCCAGCATATGTTTTACACTGCGGATGCCCTTTCAGCTGCAGCCCCGTACTGGGAAACACCCATACACTCTCAGACACACTCATACACCTGTACCGCAAGTCTGTGGGGGAAACCGGAGTACCCGGAGGAAACCCACTCGAACACGAGGAGAACATGCAAACGCCACACCAAAATGTCAACTGGCCCAGCCAGGACTCAAACCAGCAACCTTCTTGCTGTGAGGTGACAATGCTAACCACTGAGCCACCGTGTTTCCCGAAATGAAGGATAATTTTTTAAAAAATTAATTCCATCCATTAATTTTTACACTGTATAAAATGTACTGTTCCACACAGTTAATGTATGTTTTCCCAACACAAATCGATTAAGTTAACTTAACATTACGTTAACTTAACAAATTAGAGTGGATTGAACATAAAACAATTAAGTTGTCCAAATAAATCTCAAGAATTGTGTTTTTTCAGCTCATTTTAAATGAGTATTCCGAAGCAAGAACATTTTTTGGAGTACATATGTTAATCTCTTGATATCATATAACAGTCATCAAAATGAATTTGCTTTAAGTCTTAATAAACAATCTCTAAACAGTCATAAGTTTTTTTACAGATGTTTTTTTTTGGGGGGGAAATAATAACATGCTAATGCTAGTTTTTGGTTTTGTGCTTATTTATTTATTTTATATTGAGTAAGAAAGATTTATAACGCTAAATGAAACAAAAATGATACTTTTTAAGATACTTATTAAGTTACTTTTGAAAGTAATGCATTATAATATTGAGTTACTCCCCAAAAAAGTAACTAGTTGCGTTACTTAGTTAAATTTTATGGTAAGTAATGCATAACGTTACTTTTGCATTACTTTTTATTACCTGGATGAAGCTCGATCACTGATTCAGAACTTGTTTTTTTTTCTTCTTTTTTAATAGAGGAGTTTTGCAATTAACAACACACTGTATAACCTACACCTACATTTACCTTGGAAAAAAAACGCATCAAAAAAATATTTTAGGATAATGTTATCTGAGAACTTCCTGACCTCAGAGCTATACATGCCATATATACAGATTATTGAAAGTTTAAAGCAATATTTTTGCTACTTTTGTACTATTTGTCTTAAGTAAAATCACTGTCCATTGAGACAATCCTTTTTCCTTTTGTTCAATGCGTTCAAAATAATGAACACATTCTCTCATTGACTGCGTGATTCATTGACTAATTTTTCAAAAAAGTAACTCAAATATTATTACTTATTTTTTAAAGTAATGCTTTACTTGTTACTTAGAAAAGTAATATTATTATGTAACTTATAATACTTGTAATGCCTTACCCTCAACACTGCTTATTTACAATACTGTATATACCAAATGCAAGAAACAATATCTGCCATTACAATAAATGCCAAGATGCCATTTAACTCATATAGTGCCACACTTTCATAACTCTCTCATAATCATGACAAGCTGACATAATTTCCTCTTTTCCTTTCATCTCCGGGCATTTCTCCATAACCCTAGGATCATATCTCAGAGAAAGACAAACCTGTCCACATTATATTCTCCAGAGCAGTGCTGGAAGACAAAGAACCAGCATAAATCATGATTTCCACACGGAAAAAAAAAAAAAGTGAGAGATAGTGAATCTACTGTATTTTACCCTCATCGCTGCAAAAGCTGTTTGTCAGTTCAGGCCTGCAGGATCACATCTGTGACTGCTCTCTATTTACCGCATTACTAAAAATGCTGCTTGTATAGTTAAAGCTGAAGCCTGTAATTGTTTGGTCATGAAATAGAGAAGTAGAGGATTATAAATAAAAACTGTTGCAAATCTTTAATGTGTGTTTATATCATTGTAGATGTGCGTACTGATGTGTACGTAAGTCATAACATGAAAAAATGGATATAAAAACCAAAGAAATTCTTATATGACTTGATCTATAAGCAGGTAGACTTTTTATTAGTTGCTGCTACTGTATATTACAATTTAAAAAAAAGAAAAAACTTTTTATTGGTATTAAAATGACCAATAAATGATTTTGCACTAATAATACTGTTTCGTTGTGGCTTCGACTGCTTGTAGGTATGTTAGCTACTCTTGGTCAGACATTCAGTTAAAATCTGACTTTGATTAAAAAAAATTGTAATTGTTGTAATTTTACATAAAGATAGATTAGACCTGTGTTTGACATTTATTTAATTTTATATTTAATACTATTTTATATTTTATTTTATTTTGCAAAGACCGTTTTATTTTATTTTATTTTATTTATTTTGCAAAGACTGTTTTATTTTATTATTTTCTTTTCTTTTGCAAAGACCATTTTATTTCATTATTTTATTTTATTTTGTTTCGCAAAGACCGTTTTATTTAATTTTATATTGCAACTAACATTTTAGTTTATTTTATTTTATTATTTCGTTTTGTTTTGTTTTGTTTTGTTTTGCAAAGACCATTTTTATTTTATTTTATTTTATTTTATTTTGCAAGGACCAATTTATTTTATTTTATTATTTAATTTTATTTTATTTTATTTAATTTTATTTTATTTTGCAAAGACCATTTTATTTTATTTTACTTTATTATTTCATTTCATTTTATTTTATTTTGTTTCGCAAAGACTATTTTATTTCATTTTATTTTGTTTTGTTTTGTTTTGTTTTGCAAAGACCATTTTATTTTATTTTGTTTCCTTTTATTTTATTTAGATTTTATTTCATTTTGCAAAGACCATTTTATTTTATTTTACTTTATTATTTTATTTTATTTTGCAAAGACCATTTTATTTTACTATTTTATTTTATTTTGTTTTGCAAAGACCATTTTATTTAATTTTATTTTAACATTTTAGTTTATTTTATTTTATTATTTCATTTCGTTTTGTTTTGTTTTGCAAAGACCATTTTTATTTTATTTTATTTTATTTTATTTTGCAAAGACCAATTTATTTTATTTTATTATTTAATTTAATTTAATTTTATTTTATTTTGCAAAGACCATTTTATTTTATTTTACTTTATTATTTCATTTCATTTTATTTTATTTTGTTTCGCAAAGAATATTTTATTTCATTTTGTTTTGTTTTGTTTTGTTTTGTTTTGCAAAGACCATTTTATTTTATTTTGTTTCCTTTTATTTTATTTAGATTTTATTTTATTTTGCAAAGACCATTTTATTTTATTTTACTTTATTATTTTATTTTGCAAAGACCATTTTATTTTATTTTACTTTATTATTTTATTTTATTTTATTTTGCAAAGACTATCCTTAAAAGGGAATTTAGGGAATTTTAGTCTATTCATATATGTTCCACATTTGTTTATCAACATTTTGTCTAATTTGTCTAATAGCAGCTGAGCAGTTTCTTGTATAGGCTTATTTCAATTGGTCTGGAAGCTCCTCCTCTAATTTGTCAACAAGCTGCAGGTTTAAAGGGAATCAGCTGCTGTTTCTCATCACTAACAGCAGCCTTTGAACTGAAGACAGTATTAAAGACTCCATCTGTCCAGAATAAGGTGTGTGGAAACTTCTGGTCTTACTAAAACGTTCAAACACAGAAATTTTTATTAGGTGCCACAGACTGATCCATTTCTTCTTCAACCGTTCACCAGAAGAGTTAAAAACGGCATCCTCAGATCCTCTTTGCAGATATCTATACTTTAAGGAAAGACAGAGTCAATTAAGAATAGCACACTAGTTTGGGGATTACAGGTTTTCAAAAATGTTGGTTACATATGCAAATGAGGCATTAATTAAATGCATTTGAGGCATTAATTATTTTATTTGATTTATTTTTCATTTTCTGCAGTAGATTATTGTTTAATCCTTTATTAATGTTGCTCTTTTCAGTATTATTTTATCTTATTAATTTAAGAGTTCCGTGTTTTTCCAAAAATGCACAAAAGTTAATACATTTTTTTATTAATATATAATATTTTCATGAAGTTATTTATTTGTTCATTTATTTATTCATTAATTAATTTATTTATTTACTCATTTATTTATTTATTTAATTATTTATTGCAGTAGATTTGTGTGTAATTTTTTTTAATAAATAATGTTATTGATTTAAGAGTTCAGTGTTTTTCTAATAATACACAAAAGTTAGTTTTATTTATTTACTTTATTTATTTATTTTGTATTTGTTGGATTTTATATGTATTTAATATATTTGTAGCACAAAAAAATTAATTGGTTGATTGATCACTTCATCACTTTATAATTCCAGCCCAATTTCACAAGGAATTGTAACTATTTTATATATTGTCAGAAAAGGGGCTAATTTTTAAGCTTTTTCTTTTTTAAATGGATGTGTGGATGTGAATTAAAACGTATTCATTTCTACATAAATGTACCATTTTTGTAAGGACGCATTCTCCCGAACCTAACTATAATTGTGGAATAAGCAAACTGTACAAAAATGAATAAACAAAATCTTACAAATTCATACAAATTAAGTTGCGAATTGCAGTGAGATTGTGTTGTGTGAATGTAATAATACTTTGAACAGGCAGAAAAATATATATAGAATAAAATTATATATGAACATATTTATAGCTCAGTGTAGGAGGCAAAAAACAGCCTTTAAAATGCATGCATTGTCAAGTATTAAAAATATGAATTGAAATCTACAGACACAAATTGAACAAGGTGCAACAAATGTAACTCTTAAAAGTGCATTTTGGATGTTTCTTTACATTAGATTTCTTTATGAAATCAAACAAGCCCAATATTTCAATACTAACAGGTATTGTGTGTATATATATATATATTATATAATATAAGAATTTGGTTTACTCTAGGTGAAGGTCCAACTTGTAATGACTTGTAAGCCTCAGTTTAGGCTTTTTCTGCCATGTTGTGTTGAGGGCCTGCAGCTCCGCATTAATTCACCCATACGCTGATAGGAAGATCTCTAATATGTTTAATTAGTGGAGACTATCAAGCACACACTTCAGTTTATTGTTCTTTTTCTGCCTTTTGCATTGTCAGATGGTCTCTGTACGTTTAGGGATGTGTTAAAATGCTTGTGTAAAGCAGCTAAACTAAGTCTGAAGCTTGAGTTAATCAGTCGTGTCTGTGCATAAAATGAGGCTTCAGTTTTTGTGCAAAGTGTCTCTTCATTAGACTTATATTTAATATAGCATGCAGAGTCAGTTACCTCAGAAAAATTAATATAACTTGATGTTATTTCATGTTTGGTAACAAACAAATGTCTGTTAAGCCATTTTAATTACTAAAATATAAGCTAATCAAATCAGTAAGAAACCAACTGCACTCTCTTGAGTGACATTTATTTATGTGTTGCGTTTATTTAATTTATTGTCGGTTAGTGTGTAATATTTAACAATATTAGCATGCTTTTCTTTTTCATTTTGTTTTATTGATTTATGTATTCAATGGATATCAAATATTGTCTAAAAGTTTATTTATTTATTAATTTTTAATGTTTCCAGTATATTTGTGTAATGTTTATTCAATAATGTTCCTCTTGGAATACCTTCTGTTTTATTTTATCTGTTTGATTTAAATATTTATTGTTTTTTTTTCCAATGATGCATAAAAATGCATTTTAATTATTATTTATTTATTTATTTATTTATTTATTTATTTATTTATTTATTTATTTATTTATTTGTTTTGTGTAAGTTAGTGTGTAATGTGTATCAAACATAATGTTTATGTTCCCCGTAGCATGCAATATTTTTCATTTTATTTGATTGAATTATGTATTCTGTGTTTATCAATTCAGTTTATTGATTTATTCATTTAAATTTTTGCAGTCAATTAATGTAGAATGTTTATTCAGTAATGTTACTCTTGGAATGTTGCCTTTTTTTCTTTATTTTATCTTATTTATTAAATTGTTTAGTGTTTTTTCCAATAATGCATAAAAATAAATTTTATTTATTTATTTATTTATTTGATTTGATTTATTTCACAACAAGTGACAGTGTACATTAACCAACATTTCTCAAGAACGTAACTCTACCCAAATTAGCCCAAAGACTAGTTTTCATTGGTGGGCCCTTTGCCAGATGTTAAAGGCCTATACCAATAAAAATATATAAAATTAAGAGATAAATAAATTATTTATTCATATATATTTATAATTTTTGCAGTAGATTAGTGTGTAATGTTTATTAAATAATATTACTCTTTGAATGTTACCTTTTCGGGGATTTTTATGTCATTGATTTAAGTATTCAGTGTTTATTATTTCCAATAATCCATAAAAATGTATTTTATTTATTTATTTATTTATTTTATTCTATTTTATTATTTTTAGTTTTTAGTTCTTAGTACGTCATAAAGGTAATCCAAAATACAATGGCTGATACAATATTTGTTCTGTCCAAATGCTTTCTGAGGTTTGAGCACATGCATTCTTTAAAACGTGAACTCGTAATTTGTATCACATTTAAAAAAAAATGTGGCTTTTGCTCTGCATGACGATCAAGAATCAGTCAACTCCAGATAAATCTGACTGTTCATCTGTCTTTCTCATTCACCCCATTAGTCTTCATGTGGAGCTGAGCGGCTGCCGGACACAGTTTTTTCCCTTTTAATTCTGGGCACAGGTTTTCCTGCAGCTCTTAAATATGGTGCCCGTTTGAAGCACAGTGTTTAATGTGTGATGGAGAGCAGTTGTGTGGATGTTATCAAGCTTGTTGAACAGGTTTATTTATCACCCTTTGATGCTGCAGCAGGACCTCGGCTTCTCAGATTTCTGCTAAACACAAGCAAATGTGGAGTCAGGTCTCTGAAATACCCAGCATGCTGAACCAGATCCAATGCTGTCTGAACTGGATTTAATTTCATGTTCAGCTCGTTGCGGTGAGGAATGTTTTAATGATTTAATCAATTAGAATTGCTAAAATATCAGCATACAAACCAATGGCTGCTCCCAAAACAACCTATAGTACCATTTACTGATTGATAGATTCAGTTATCAAGATACTCTTACATTTGGTGGAATTTAATTTAATAGTTTATTATTATAGTAGCCTTTCTGGGTTGTCCTTTTTGTTTTGTATCATTTTGTTCTTTTTTTAAAAATGTTTATTGCGGAATGTTATCCCTACCATTTTACCCTTTTTTTAGGACACTCTATTTCATTTCATTGTATTTTTTTTTAATGTAAAATGTTTATTTTATTTGATATGTTTATTAACTAATGTTACCCTTAGCATGTGTGATCCATATTCTGTGATTCATGTTTTTATTTTTTATAATTTATGATCTATGTATAATTTATAATTTATTAATTTACTTCCAACGACTTTTAACCTTGAAAAGTTGGAAAAAGTGACTTTTATGAACATTTTTACTAGTTTAAAGTGTTATATTGTCTGCATTGGTTTTGTATCTTACCCTACAAATACCTAGTAGTAAACTGCCAGTACATTTTTTTGTTATTGTACAGACTTATCACTCTCTCTATATAGTATTTCTTATGCATTATGTTATTTCAAACTACTAAAACGTCAATAAAAGTCACTTTGTTAAACTGTAGAGTTGAATTTTCAACATCAAAAGTCGACAGAGCAAGCATCAACATCCTATAATGCAATTCACAACCGCAAAGAACACTTGTGAATCACAAAATACGGAAACTGTTACAAATTTTTTTTACAGTGTATATTTATTTTTTTAGATTTATTTAAATTTATTTTTACTATATATGTAACGCTACTGATAATAATATAATAATATATGTGATATTACATTTCAAAATGGCGCTGAGCATAGCCGATGTGTTGCGAGCTAAGGGGTAAGGTAAGGGTAAACATTATTTGTCCCCGAGAGGAAATTTGTCCTGGGCGAGAAGGTACTACAATGTTGCTCTAAACACACAACAAAATAAAACAAACAGAACAGATAAGAACAAAAAAAAAAAAAAAAAAAAAAACATACATTGTTTACAAAATAAAAACTGTATATAAATACAAAATATATAAAACACAGCACACAATCAAATGCTAATGTACTACAGGTGCATTGTTCTATTCAACAGTTTTATCGAGGTAGGAACAAATGAAAGCTTCAATCTATTGGTCTTACACATTGGCATTCGCAGTCTTTTTCCTGATGGTAACATCTGATATTCACTAGAAAGAGGATGTTTGGGGTCAGCACTAATATTTATTGCTCTTCTCATGACTGCCTGTTCATATAGAGTCTGTTTTGTTGTTTTGAGCTCCCTGGAAATTTAGTTGTGTTTTGTGTGTTTTACTTGTAATTTTGTTGTTTTTTGTGCTGGAAGGATATGCACAAGCTTATTGTCTCCACCAACAATCAGACTGTGTGTAAACTTTTTTTTTTTGGGCGGGGGGCTGTGTACTTGTCTATCTGTGCTTACATGTGTAGTGGGTGTTTTTCTGAAGGCATTTATTGTCTTTCACGTATTAATTATTTTCTAAGTATTACTGTCAACACTGCTAATTGTATATTGTTCTGTTTTTTGGAGTATGTTGTTGTGTTTTGCACTGTCTGGAGGCAGCACCTAAGCCAGGGGTGCTTAACCCTATTCCTGGAAATCGACCTTCCTGCAGTTTTCAGTTGCAGCCCATATCAAACACACCTGCCTGTAATTATCAAGTGCTCCTCAGGTTCTAATTAATTGGTTCAGTTGTGTTTGATCAGGATTGGAGCAGAAATCTGCAGGAAGGTCGATCTCCAGGTTGGTCACCCATGACCTAAGCTTTTCACTCATCACGTGCTGCTGATGAAGTGATAATAAAAGTGATTTAATTTGATATGTATCTACTATTTCATTTTCTTATTTCATATTTTTATCTATCTTATCTTACCTTATCTTATCCGATCCCTCAGGGTCAGACCCTAGTCAGAAGCCCAATTGATGCTCCACAGGCCTCAGCGTGTCCATCCATTCATCCAGCAGAACACTTACAGACACACAGATAAGTGACCGATGACATTCCTCTCCATTCACACTGTTTACATTCCTTCTGAGTGAATGTGGAGGATGACAGCACAGTTTCACACTTGATTTGGAGGTTGTCATAGAGTGATTATGGCCTCTGTGTTAATAATAGTAGGTTATAACTGATGTTTTATGGGCTTTTGGTGAAGGATGAAGGAGTTGCATATACAGTACTTCAGGATAACATGCAAAACTCTCAATGCTCTGCAGATTTTCGGTTTAAAGCAGTGGTTTTAAATAGACCTCCGTTTAGTTGAAAAACAGCATTGCTAAATATTTTTATTTCAAAATATAAACTACATCTTGTGTTAATACACTGAAAATGATGTACAGTATAATGACATATTTAAAAGTGTATCAGATTGTCTTCACACTAAGAATGAGGTACATCCTAACTTATTAGGGTTGCCAGATCTCTCTCAAAATATTTCCCCCCAAAATAAGCAAAGCTATAATCAGCTAAATAAATAGCAAATCAACTACGTAAATAAGCCAAATTATCACAGCATGCATTTGCCTGTATTATAAACTGATTACTTAAGCTAAAAGATGGCTAATGAGAGTTGTATAATAAGAGGACATGGCAACTCTCTGTGAGTGGTTTAATGCTGACCTCCAAACATAAACACAACATGCACTGTAAAAAATGCTGGATTCCACACAATCGATTTATGTTGGGGCAACATGAAGGTATTAAGTTAATTTATTAGTATTTATACATTTAAATGGATTGAACATAAAACAATTAAGCTGTCCCAAAAAAAACTTAGAAATTGTGCTGTTTCAGCTCATTTTAAACAAGTAGTTTGAACTAGCAGCAAACGTAATTTTTTTTGAGTGTGTTAACATGCTTTTGTACTTTGACCAAAGTTAACATTCAGCAACTATAATACAGGTAGTGATAACTGGATACAAAAATATCTATGCAGTTTGCAAAACTAACGAGTAATAAGGATGCATAACATTGCCAGATCTTGCTCAAATTAAATCATTGTTATAAACTCATATTGCTGAAGCCAAAAGTTGCGTAATAATATAGTCGTTTACATTTAAGTAAACAGTTCTTAATGTAACAAAGAGAATAATTGTAGAATGTAAAAGTTTTTTAGGTGTTAAAGATTCTTATTGAACCATGAATGTGAAAAAAAGCCTTTATTTTTAAGAGTGAAAAGTGATATTCATTGCATTTGGATGCTAAAAGTGAAAACATTCAAATATCTATTTTTACCATATGTGAAAAACAATTTCATAATCTAAAGAAGTTTTTTTTTTTACTATAAAGAATGTTTTGTGGAAGGAAAATACTCCATGGATCTAAAAAGTAATGTATGGAGCAGTCAATATTAACAAATAATCTTTTTCAAAACATGGGACCCATTTAGAATTTTCTTTTGAGCGTGTGAGTATCTCTACAGACTGTCAATCTAAACCTTAGGGCCTTTCAATTGCAATGCAAATGTAATTAAGTTCATTGTATAAATACCTGAGGATTAATGTTTATAATATTGGGTTATCAAGGTACATGTGCATGCTGTACAGTTTTTTTTAATTTGTTTATTTTATTTTTTTATTTATTAAAGATATTTATTTATTTTATTTTAAAATTCTTTTTCTCATTTTGACTTTTTGGATAAATGTAATGTCATTTTGTTTAGAGGGTAGGGGTGGGAATAATATTTGTTTAAATTTCTCTGTAAAAATTACTTTGATTTATCTGTAAAAGTTTAATGAACAGAAAAAAAAATATTTGTTTGTATAAATTAGAAGCTGGTAAATAAAAAGAATTTCTGCAGTATTTTTTAAAATATATGTTAGTTTTTCCACCTAATAGTTACTGTTACCTGTAAGAAATTATCTATTATCTAACAATTTATGTTAACTATTTTTTAGTTTTCTCTTGTTTTCTTGACATCACAACGTTGCTCAGCAGCCTCTAGTTGTGAAACTTTTTCTTCTCATGAACACTGTCCAAATCCGGTCACTCAGGGGCCATCAAGAGTTTCTCAGGGTCTAGTTTTCTGTCTGAGCACCTCATGCACTTCTTTCCCAGTGCCTGCTCAGGCCATTAGTGGATCCTTCTGTTTCTCCTTGTCCGTTGTTTTCCTCATTACTCCTCCTCTTCCTTCTGAGATTCATCCTTTGATACTTATGAGAAGCTGAACGGGAGCTGGAGGTGCAGTCATTAGCAGGTGGAGGGTTGTGTTGGTGGTGTTGATCTCTAAACCATGGATACTCAGACTCCCTCTAGCATACTGATTCATACACACCACTTTGAGTGTTTTGGTGGAGAAATGGAGCTACTCCAGGGCTCAGAAATAAAGAGGTGTTTCTATCAGGCCAGTAGCAAGTCCATGATTTTCTACAGATTAGGACAGTGAATGAAGTAATGTCATGAATGAATCAATTGATTGGTTGGTTGATTGATTGATTGATTGATTGATTGATTGATTGATTAAATTAATGAATTGAATTGAATTAAAATTAATTGAATTGAAATTGTCACATTAGCCAGTTTTCCATCCTAGCATGAAGCAAATCTTTTTAAAGTATGGAGGGGAAAATCCCAGATGTGAGTTAGGTGTGTTTCAATCAATTGTTAGAGTGGCCGACTGTAGTATTGGTAAACTAGAAACCAACAGTACTGTAAATGAGGCAAGCATAATGGAGACAGCTGATTGGTCATGTGGGTGTAATGTTCACTATGTCCGAGTTCTTTTGGTAAATGGTTTCCATCTCCCATTTTTTGCACCTGAGGGTAAAACCTTTTTTTGTGAATAAGATATTGTTATGATAAATTTTAGATTTACATCACTTGTTTGTCTTGCGATAATTCAAATGGGCTTTAACACTGGGTGATTGAAACCCAGTTATTGATGACTGGAGTAATCAAGGGAATATTCTTTGTTTGTTTGTTTGTTTGTTTATTTGTTTGTTTTTTAAACATTATCACCTAGAATGCAGTTCTTTTAAATATAACTAATATTTCACAATTTAACAATTTATATTGCGCTTTTGATCAAATAAGTGTAGTCTTGATGGAATATCTTTTATTATGGATTTTAGTGTCAAACACAAAATAATAATTGCTATAAATTATGAAATCTAAGAATTCTTATGCAGTTTTATTGGACCAAAAATGCTCCAGAAAATGAATAAATAATTTAATGTTTCATTAACTATTTAAAAAATTAAAAAAAAATTACAAATTCAAATAATTTCAATTAGGCAATTAATGTAATTATTTTGAGAAAATCTATTTTTTAAAAAACGATTTGTTAATTTACATAACTCAAAGTAACTCAGCGTTAACATAACTCAGTCTTAAAAGTAGCAAGTTGATTTTAGCCGGCAGCTAGCTCTCTGCAACTCTCACATGGTCGCCCACTGAAGCTAAGCAGGGCTGCGCCCGGTCAGTACCTGGATGGGAGACCACATGGGAAAGCTAGGTTGCTGCCGGAAGTGGTGTTAGTGAGGCCAGCACTAGACCACCCTGGTGTTAGGGTGCCCAACCTGCGATCTGTGTGGGTCCTAATGCCCCAGTATAGTGACGGGGACTCTATACTGCTCAGTGAGCGCCGTCTTTCGGATGACGTTAAACCGACGTTAATCCCAGGATGTCCTTCAAAAAAAGAGTAGGGGTTTAACCAAATCTGCCCACTGGCCTCTGTCCCCATATCATAATTGGCTTCATCACTCTGTCTCTTCTCCACCAATCAGCTGGTGCAAAATGGCTGCCGTCGCGTCATCCAGGTGGATGCTGCACACTGTTGGTGGATGAGGAGATTCCCCCCAATGTGTAAAGCGCTTTGAGTACCCAGAAAAGCGCTATATAAATGTAAGGAATTATTATTATTATTATTATTATTATTATTATTATTATTTACTTAAAAAATTGAGCAAACTCCTTTGGAATTGTTAAGTTGACTTCATTTTTACAGTATAATCATGAATATAATTCACTTGTATTTTGAGTTTCTTTTATTCTTGTTTATGTAAAGCACTTTGAATTACCATTGTGTATGAAATGTGCTAAATAAATAAACTTGCCTTGCTTTCATTTACCTAATTTTATGGCAACAAGTTTTACTCAAAGTAAACTAATGGCGTTTTACAGTGTAAAACTGTAAAATACTTATTTAAAATATATAACGGTTAAATAGCACCTATTTTACCCATTTTACAAGATATAAGATACTCCTTTTGGTGTTTCCACTATGTGTCTGTAAAGTTTCAACTCAAAATACCCATCAGATAATTTATTATAGCCTCCGGAATTTGCCCATTTTGCTGTATGAGTATGCTGTACGTGTTTTTGTAGCCTGTGACTTTAAATGAAAATGAGCTGCTTATCCCCGCCCACTGTTCCCATGTGCGTGTCTGCTTCTCATCATGTTACATCAGATAAACAGCAGTCAGTGACAGAGACAGACTCGGATAGAGCTGAAATACAGCTCATTAGTCAAAAATACCAAGTAAGTTTATTTCATGTATTTGTGGTGGAGTTTATTCAAGCCTTTCTGAAATGATGAGTCTCACACAAATACCGTTTGCAGTCCACACACAGACATAGCGTTTACTGACACCATGCGGCCGTGATGATTATAGCGGTTAAGAATAAACTGTTTTAACCCCCTGGGGTCGAAGCCCGCGGATACGCGTTTTGACGTGTTTTCACATGAAACCGCAGAAAAAAACTTAAATGACACTTTCAGTTTTGATCGTACAGACATGAGCAATACATCAATCGAATCTGTTGGGTGTCTAGTTTTTTTTGGGTACACTCACAATAACAACAAAAGTGTGTGCTTTTGCAAAATAAGGAAAATAGACAGTGAAGGCATTTTCTCTTTTCTCTCTCCGTGAACTGTTTTTACAAACGCGTCAGTAAAATGCACTGAAACTCCGCGAAAACTAAACACACAGACATGAGACATATATCTATAGAAAGCTTGAAGTGTCTACTTTTAAATGCAGCGGTGCATGGTGAAAACAAATACTGCTTGACAAAGTAATCAGTATGAAACCAACGCGATGTCTAGCTTCTCTGTAGAGCCTCATTATTTTTAATGCGACCACGCCCACGGGGCATTGTTATTACAATAGTCCACGTGAGACTCGCACGACATGTAAACTGAGGTCATTAAACACAGCGGAATCTCCACGAATACATGAGACATACACATGACAGACATACCTGCATAAAGCTTGGAGGGTGAACTTTCCAACTCATTTTGAAAGCAAATGTTGTCTCGCTAGGTAATCCATACAATTCTCCCGGCAGAGCGCGCATCACGCCGGCTCTTCCCACTTCCACCATTAATACAAACAATGACGTAGGCTGACCACACGCCCACACCGCGCTGGCTAGAACGTGACGCATGTTATACGTGTTATTAATTTAATTTTTATTTATTTTACCGTAGTTCAGCCTGTTAAAGTTTGGAAAAAGTTAACTAAGGCTGCAACTATTTGGGCAAAATATATATAAAAGGTCTTAAAATATTATTTTGATTATTCTTGTGTTTTGTCATTATGCCAGAGTCATTCAGAAATTATTATTAAATGCTGGATTAATGCACAAGAAAGTTTTTATTACAACAGTTTTGCAAACACGTTTTATACCATTTCAAATATTTCCCTCCATTTCTCAGTGAATATAGGCAATGTATTTTGATGCATTTAAACAAAACAGATTTATGAAACACATCTATTTATTAAAATAATATTTTAGTCACCAAATATATTCAGAAATTGAAAGATGATACAATAAAATTTAAGCAAAATATTGAAAAAAATTACAACCTACAAAATTTTAACTAAATGTAACAAGCATTTAGTTTGGGCTAGCTTTAGCAGATGGACTTTGCTATACTATGCTCTTGATGGGTGAGTGGGGGAGTGTCTTTTGTCTCTCCGGGTGTGAATTATTCATGACCATTGTCACTCACGCATATACCTGAGACGAGCCAAACAAACTTAACAAAATGTAAATCTTTGTAATGTTTCCTTTGACTGAGAGAATAAAATAATTTTTACATAATTGTGAAGTAAATATTCTAGCCTACCAGACTGGTTACTCAAAAGCCTTGGTCAAGCACATTTAGAGTGTTTTTTTTTTACCTTATTTCAGCTAAATTTTTTTCTCCAAATCCTACTAACCACGCATAATATTTTTTTTCTAAAAAACACAAGCATGTACATCAATAATTGTTACATATTGTTGTAGCACAGTTTGTGCTGAATACAAATAAAATACATGTTGGCCAATACCTTGTAATATGTAGCTGAAATTAGCACAAATGTCAGGGCATGTCAAAACATCTCAGGGGCCCCAAAATCACCTCAGACCCCTGAGGGTTAAAAACGTTTTGAACTTATAAAACTTGTAGCAAATATTTGAATCCCAGTTTATTTGCCTAAAAATGTTCTGTGGACTAGCGTATACATGTTATTATAGAAACATGGCGTCTGTCAATCAATTCGGTGGGCGGGGAAAACCGCACTCCTACGTCACGTTGTGGTGGGCCTCAAAATCACTGGGACTTGAGTCCAATTTTAATGACAGGAAATTTTAAAAAAGAGACTTGTAAGGTTTATATCACACCAATATGACTGTGGAGGACACACTATACCTACACACAGTTCTGTTGATTTTCGTCATAGGTGCCCTTTAAATACAAAATCTAGTCTTGAACTAGAATTTACAACAATGCTCAAAGCACTATCCGAAACTACAGAATAGTTTCTCTCGCACTGGTCATTATTGAGTTAATGTTATTACCGAGGCTCATGCTCTTATCTTTACATATGATTAAACAAGTAGGACACTCTGTCAGTGGTGTCGTCAATTCAGCATCTAGCACTATATGTTTGCTTATGGAGGAAAGAAACGTCTGCGTTGCTGTGGGGAATCCAGGCTTGTCTCTGCTTGTGCTTTTCTCCTCATTGCCTGAGTGAAAGTGAGAGAAACCTGCATTCCTGCTACAATGAAGCCGAGCATGGTTTTGATATTCAGTACAACATAAATCAAGCTCAAGCTCAAAGACTGGACTCATTAGACATCCCACTGTCTGAGAGCCTCTAGTCTGAAGACTAAACCATGTGTCTGTGTGTGTGTGGATATGTGATTTAATTGTAAATATAGATGAAAAGAGTTGTTTTACAGATTTAGCGTTTCCTGTTTAGAGTCTATTTCTATGTGTTTGGCTTCATTTGTGACATTCTCTGTGCTTTATGGGACAGTTAATGGAAATGATGGGTTTCTGGATGAAGTCCAAAAGGGGGGCACCCTGCCCTGTCTGGAGCATGTGCAAACACTGGAGACTCTTGGTTTCAGGTGTTCTTTTATGGCTGTAGTATTTTATGATCAATACGCTGTAAAACTAACGGTCTGAGCTGCGCAGAAGGCTTGATTACATGTTCATCAGTGAAAAGAGTGCAAGAGTCACAAAATACTGGATCATGTGTGACCCTGCAAGTGTTACAATGTTATATTCGGATTTTCACTTTCTACATTTTAAGTTGACTTTTATTGTTGAGTAGCTGTGTAAATATGCACAAAAGTCCATGAATCCCAACTACACTTTTAACGATGTAGTTTGTAAATTATACAGTATTAAACTGTATGAACTGCATTTTACTGTAGGACAGTTTTGCGGTATGCTACTGTATTTTAAAGTTGCATTGTGAAAATTATTGTATATTTTACAGTAAAGATATACATACAATTCTGTAGATACATATATATACAGCAAGATGAATGGTGCTGTAAATGTAAATACAGTATTTTTGTTGTGATTGATTTACGGTAAGTTACTGGCGAACTGCTGCCAGTAAGTTACTGTAGATTCTATAGGAAATTGTTACCAGTGTATATTAGTTTACCATGAGGAAAAGAAAAGAGTGCAAGAGTCACAAAATACTGGCCCACGTGTGACCCTGCAAGTGTATTTCAATTAATTTTTACTTTTACTTTGAGTAACTGTGTAAAATATGCACTTAAGTCCAGGAATCCCTTGGTTGTTCCATGGGGGATCAAAATAAAAGGTAAAAAAATAATTATATACAAGTAAAATAATTATACAAGTAAAAATATAATATATAGTAAACATGCACACGGGATGCATATCCACATAAATATACTTACGCACGTCACTTTAATAGCTCTGTAGTGACTATGTATTAGTATGTGTTTACAGAAAACAAATAATTAAATTGAACGTTTACAGACATATTTCCATTTTTGAATTTCTTTTTGCGTTTATTCTGCTTTTATTCAGATTAAATTCAATTAATGTTAAATATAAAATTATATATTCCGTTGATAATTTTTTTTTTAAATATTATAAAATATGTATAATATTTAATCATTTTAATAGATAATATTTTAGTTATTTATTTAAATAAAAATGTAAATCAGCTATTTTTTACAACATTTTTTTTATTTGATTCTGCATAAAAGTATATTAAAATAAAATATTCTGTTTTATTTACAGTACACTGTAAAACCCAACAGTCAAACTTATCAAATACAATGAGTATAGTTGACTTAAAATTGACTGAAAGTTAATTCTACTCAATTAAAAAGAGTTTTGAACTCAGCGTTGAAGGTAATGAGTTAATTAAATACCTCATTACTTCATTACTTCAAGTTCACAGTACTGTATATATTCGTTTTTAACTCAAATGGTTTGCTGCAATCGGTTTCCTCAAACGGTTTGAGTTGCCTTAACTTATTGGGTTTTACAGTACTCAGTTGGTTTAAGTTCTCTTCATTTACTGAGTTGTGCTCAAATTGCTTTATTTACTCAAATGGGTTAAGTTCACAGTACTCATTAGGATCAGTTTTTCAACTTAAATGGTTTGTTGAAATCAGTTTCCTCAAATGGTTTGAGTTACCTTAACTTTTTGAGTTTTACAGTGTAACATTGTTGTCATATTCTGTATATTTATCCATTTTGGCTTAGTTTTCATTCATATAGCCTCTGAGCATTACATCAAGGTCAGACTGTGATGTTTCATGTGTGTTAATGTGGCGAATATCAGTATGCATCTGCAAGGATTGAGTGACACAGCAGAAATATAGTCTCAGACATCATTAATCCACAAAGCAGAGCAGGACACTGTGCACGTGCCAATGCCTACTAGTTAAAGTGCGTAACTGTAGAACATTTGTATCTGTCCACTGAAAACAACATTTAGGGAGAAGATCGGTGTACTAGCGTACTGATCTGTGATTGTTTTTTAAATCGCCAGTAAAAGTATACACTTTTGTTGCTTTTAACTCTTGTAATACATTTGGGTCTTCAGGATTTTAACCTGAAGAAATTAAAAAAATATATATTTTCAGTAAATAATACAAATTTAACCCACAAAATAATTGTTTATTACTATTATACAGTCATTATACGAAACAGTCAAGTGAGCACTTGAAAATTCTCTGCATTTACTGCATCTATTATGTAAGTGTTGTGTAAGTGGCCTGATAACATTCCTTCCCAATTTCAAACACAAATGTTATCATTTACAGCTTTATTTTTTTTTTTTCAGAAAATGACAGAATACAGTTTTGTTTATCTAACTTTTCACTTGATTGATTGATCAGGATTATCCAACCAAATATTTGTTTCTTAACTATTCAAAAGTGAAAAAATGCATGAACACGACATATAATAATCATACCTTTCAACATTTGGATGTGAAAATAAGGGATATGCCCATTCCACCCCCCAAAAAACACAAATTACTAGATATGTTCATCTGGAGCTGCTTCATTGTAAATAAACAGTTAAACGGTGAGTAATATGTTTTATTATTATTATTATTATTATTATTATTATTATTATTATTATTATTACTACTACTACTACTACTTACAAAGGATAGAATAAATAGTATACTTTCATGCAAAAAGCTGCAAATAGTTTAGCCTATTAAAATTAATAGCTATTATAAAGAAATAGAATCAAGTTCTCATTCAAAATCAAAATCTCATTAATCTTTTCTTCACTATATAACTTAAACATTCTGATTAAAGAGCAAGGAATGAATCTTCCATTTAGATGTTTCGTTTGATTACATTAAATTACAGAGGTTCTCGCTTTAAAAATGCACAGATCTAACGTTATAATAAAAGCATTCTTTGCTTTCTTAACTTTTTATGCTCCTTTAGGGCAAAATTAGTTGTGTTTGAAAGAAAACCCACCAAGATCGTCTCTTTAATGTTTCTTGCCACCCTTCATAGAAAAATTGAAAATACGGGAAAATACCTTTATGGGATGATAGCGGGATAAAACTGTAAAATACGGGAGAATCCCGGGAAAAACGCAAGGGTTAACAGGTATGATAATAATAATGAAGACTTTCGTGTGGGCATGGGATACATATATTGTGCGAATAAGCATCATGTGCACATGACATAGGCCTAGTATTGGTGTGCACGACATGGAACTTGGAAAGTGTTGCTTGATCATGTTACGTGCCTTTTAGGAGAAACGCAGGCGGAGTTGTAACAAAAAACCTTGCGCGTACAGAACTCACAAGAAACATTGTTATCAGGAAACCCAGCCTAGAACTCGTTTTACGTGCTTCTTAAGAGTCGCTGTCCATTTCCAAAGTGCTGAAATATAACCTTACATGAAATCCTATCATCAATATTTAACCCAGTAATCGTCATCTCTTGTGGATTAGCAATCAAGACAAGTCTAAAACACCTACCTGCAGACTGAGGCAATAGTAGCTGGATGCAGACTTGGATTTGCGAACTGAGACTGCATATCTCAGAGATGCAATGTCAGACACAATGCACTCAATGAAGCTAATGACATCACTGTGAGGGGTGGGGTTAGGTGTGCACATTAAAAGAATTAGATGCAACTGCACCAAATCGGCATTCAGACCTCTTGACTGAGGCACAAATTGATATGATATGACTTCTGGTGACACTGCACTGCTGGCGACACGGGCACATGTTCCTGCTGACAAATTTGTGTAATTTCTTTTTTTAACTCACTGGTGGTCAATTCACTTATTCTGGTGGTGCAACAACATAATGACTACTTTTGTAGAGCTCCTCATTGGCATTGTAAATTAGAGCCAAGTCTTTCTGGGTATGATCAATACGTTAAAGACAATACAAGAGATCTAAATCATCATTTTTTGTATCCACGTTATGAACTGCTTCCCTCTGGTAGGGGATATAGAAGTGTAGGTTGAACCGATAAAAGAGATCCTTTGTACCTTTATATCCTCTGTACCTGTCTCAGTGAGTTTATTTACCAAAAGTTTATTTTAATTATCGTTATAATTATTTTGATTACGGTATTTTGTATTGTTTTTATTGTTTGTTTTTATATATGTCTGCAGCAATATGGTGATGCCCATAGCAAATTTCCTGTCAAGGACAATAAAGTTTACTTACTTACTTGCTTACTTACAATAGATGGATAGATTTCGTCCACATCCATGCAAACCATTTACAGATTAAAAAAAAAAACTAAAACCAAAACTATTTACCTATTTTTTTCCAAAGGCCTTTAATGTCACCCTGGGGGCTCTGTACATTTTGAAGCAAACAAAAAAAAAAACATTAAAAAAAACATAAAATATCATTCACAAACATCACATTTTCAAAAAAGGCATTAATGTTTAAAAATATCAATACAGATATTTGAAATAATAAAAAAATCTTTATTTTCACATCAAAGTTTTTGTTTTTTGTGTTTGTTTCACGTCCATTTTACAATTTTACAATTTATTCAATGCAAAAAAAGTAATAAATAGTAATAATGTGCTGATGACATTGTAACAGAAACTTTCTCTTCCTATATTAAATCATTACCTGGAAGATTAACATGTGACATCATTAAATAGGCAGCAAATATGAAAATAATAAAATATATAAGGGTTAAGTGTGTATATGTATCCGGATATGTTTTTGTGTCAGTGATGAGCACGTGTACATGTACAGTGCTCAGCGTATATAAGTACACCCCTCACAAATCTCTTTTAAATTCATATTTTTAATAAGAAGCTTTACAGTATCATATTTGTGCATATACATTAGATTAGTCAGTACTGAAGCCAAATCTGGAGCTAATGTAACAAAATAACTTACCATAATGGTGCAAAAACGAGTACACCCAAATTTATATATTATAGAAAAATATTAAATGCAAATTTTAAAAAGAGGAAAAATCAAGAGAAGCAAAAAAATGTAGTTGAAATTTTGTAAGTTGTAATTTATTTTTGCAATATTTTGCTTGCATTTAATTGTATTATCTTTTGATTTCTAAATATATTCGGTGACTAAAATAATATTTTAAGAAATATATCTGTTTAATAAATCTGTTTTGTTTAAATGCACTAAAATACATTGCCTATATTCACTGAGAAATGGATACAAATATTCATTTTCAAAATGAGGTGTACTCGATTATGCTGAGCACTGTATATGTCATACTTTCATATTTCATTGCGTATTGAAGCATGGCACTGTGCCACGTATCTGCCAACAGGGCATACGTATATTTCTAACTGCCATGGGCAACAAATTTTTGACTTCCAGGATAGCATCAAACCATCCAGTCATGCCAGAAACCCAAAACACACTAAAATTTAATATTCATATTCACTCACCGCATTACAACACCAAAGCTCTCCTCATTTCTCCTCTCCGCAGACACACTTCCATAACTTCAAATGAGGAACTTGTGTTTATATTACATCAGTCAATACTCCCCCCCCCACCCCCAAAAGCAAAACTCAGGCAGGCGCATTATTTAAACACGGACTTTGAACTCATTTTACATCAAAAACACAATTAAAGTAGGCACCGCGGGGCAGAATAATGAACCGCCGGGGCCATCGGAGCACACAGAATGAACTTATAATTAAGATTTCAGCATTACATTAAGTCTATACATCATCCAATTGGATTTTTATGTCTCCCAGGAGCATGTGAAGCAATAGTTCCTTATTATTCATAACGGCTGAAAACACGAAACCGATCTTCTGTGGTGACGTGATGCATTTTTTTAGGTGTTTTAGTAGGCTATGTACGATGGAAATCTTGCTGGCAAGACGGGAAAAGGGGACAGATAGTGAAGAGGGGTTTCAACTGACATGCCTGTAAAAACAAGCAGCAAAGGAGCAATTACCCGTCATATCAATGATGTTTTTACAACACCGTGTCAGAATCTCAGCCCAGCCCTGCGAATTCCTAATATATGAGATTTCTTTGCTGTTCATTGTTATTCATCATTGTTTTTTGCTTCAGCCTAAAGCTTAAAGTTCATCAAAGCACATTTCTGCTGCAGTGTGAAGAACTTTGGGGATTTGTAGGCTTTAAAAAAACAGGAATTAGCCGCTAGTTTATAAAGACAAGCCTGGTTAATATTTCCCAGGCTGATTAGCTATTATCAGCTTTATTCAAGACGTACTCCTCAATGCCTTTAATTGCTCAGTGATGCAGTGCTATTATCATACAGTGAGTTTTAGAACTGTCTTTTGTTTTTTCTCTCTATAAATGGTCCTTCAAACCTTGCTAAAGGAGCTCTTCAGAAATTTAGGACTCAGATCAGACTTAAATGTGTTTTGTTTGTGGCCATTTCTTACAGCAATCCTAACAAATGATTGTAATTGCATTCCTTCATTTCACCATAGCCCGCTCCATGACTTACAGTTGAAGTCAGAATTATTAGCCCCCCTGTTTATTTTTTGCCCCAATTTCTGTTTAACGAAGAGAAGATTTTTTTAAACGCATTTCTGAACATAATAGTTTTAATAACTCATCTCTAATAACTGATTTATTTTATCTTTGTCATGATGACAGTAAATAATATTTGACTAGATGTTTTTCAAGACACTTCTATACAGCTCAAAGTGACATTTAAAGGCTTAATTAGGTTAATTAGATTAACTAGGCAGGTTAGGGTAATTAAGCAAGTTATTGTATAATGATGGTTTGTTCTGTAGACTATTGAAAAAATATATAGCTTAAAGGGGCTAATAATTTTGTCCCTAAAATGGTGTTTAAAAAATTAAAAACTGCTTTTATTCTAGCCGAAATAAAACAAATAAGACTTTCTCCAGAAGAAAAAATATTTTCAGACATACTGTGAAAATTTCCTTGCTCTGTTAAACATAATTTGGGAAATATTTAAAAAACAAAAAAAATCTAAGGGGGGCTAATAATTATTCTGACTTCACCTGTATGTGGCACAGTGTATGGTCTGTTATTACAAAATGAATCCAGGCAAAATTGTAACAGATATAATGTGTGAATAGAAGGCGCTGATTTGTTATAATGATCAGCTGACTACATTAATTGCCTTTTTACATACACTGATGAAAACATGTTGTGTGATGAAGTAAATGCTACTGAAATAAACCCATGTCATTTCTACCACACATTAAATAATTTATTTTAAGCAAGAATAAAATAAAAGATAAATATTAGTGCACTAATCAAGCTTGTAGAAATTGAAGTTTAGTCTTATGTGTATATTTACATCATTTGAAATTTTTATGATTATAATGTTTCTCTGAGGAAATAGCAGAGTAAGAACATTAAGTAAAACCTTCTCCACTTTCTGATTATGGTGTTCCCATCATGCACTAGGGTAATTACACTTTGCACTGTTTTATTTAATTTACCAATCATATTATATGTATTCTTTTGCAATCAGAGAAAAAGCAGGTCTTTTTAAAGTACATCCAAAAAAAAAAAAAAAAAAACGGGTTGTTTATTTAATTGCTTTCAGGAAGATGTACAGTAAGTGACTTTTTAGGTGATTTTTAACTGGAATTGTGGTCCTGGTGGATTCATAAAATGAAGTTGGAACCTGGAACTTTTAGAGTTGAAAAAAATGTATACAAGCATGACAAAATTAATACACATGGCTAGGGCTGTGCAATTTGGGGAAAATATCGAGCTGCAATTTTTTTTTTTTTTTTGACAGATATTGCAATTTCAATTTGTAGTCAAGCTTCAGCTCAATATTCTGTGTCGTAGCTTCTTACTGCTAATATGCAGTGAGTGTTAGTCAAAAAAAGGAACTGAAAAGATATGAACTTACTCCAACTTCTATTCAAATTTGTTTAGAAATATTCAGAAATGAAACACAAATTTTTCTCTAGAGCAAACAGTAGTGAGTTATGGTGTTAGCCATCTCCTGGTGCCTTCGTGATGTTTTCTCATATGGTGTAACAGCTGCAAACAACTCTGAAATTATACTTTGCTGTTGCTAGCTACTAGGTTGAGTATCACTGGCAATACTTTTACTTGACTTTCTAACAAGACACTCCTCATATAGCTGCCTGTGGTGCTTTTTTAGGTGCTGGTTGTTGTATGTCCTCTTGCTGTGACAACAATTCTGTGACAGCTCTTACAAATGACCTGTTTTTGTTCAGTGTCTGTGACTTTGACACCAAAATATTCCCAAATTACCGACACACTGTTTTTCGTTGATTTGAATTCATCTATTAATGCTTCTAAAGCTGCAGACGCCATCGTCCCACTTGTTCGCGCTTTTCTGTTTGTTTGTTTGCTTGTTTTATTGTGGGCTTTTTCCGCATAGTTCGTTTGCTCACTTCTAATTGGGCAGAACAAAATGTGCTCCCTCAATTGGATGCTAAGACTCAAACGCAGACGGCAGTCACGATTTGCTCTGGATAGGAGAAATTTTATAATGCATATATATTTCATTTCGTAGCCTCTTGCGATTAGCTTAATGCAATGTTTCAAATCGCGATTGCGGTTCGATTTCAATTAATCACACAGCCCTGCCCACGGCTATTGGTGATACATTTTCCACATTTTTTATTTATTTATTTTTTTTTTTTTACAATACAAAGCAAAACATGCTAACATACATCATTACATACACATATCAATATGCACATACAGAATTACCTATATACAGTATACATCACATAAATTTGCATGTAAAATAAGTTAAGCCAAACATATAAGATTGCTATATCTCTTCCAATTACAGTTCACTTAAATGGGGATGACTTTATATTGCCTATATATCAATTATTTTTCCCAACCCTTCCTGAAAATATTTATTTTCATCCTCAACATAAATCTCAGTGTTTCCACTACCCGAATTCCCTAATTATCTCAAACCACTGCTTACGTTTCAACATTGAGTCTTTAAGTTAGTTCCTTGTTCTAGTTTTTCTGCATGCCACAAGAAGAATCTTAAACAAATATTGGTCATCTCTAAGGACAATGACCTTACAATATCTTCCATAGACAAAAATAATGCGGTCCTCGGAATTCTGTATCTGTATACACCTTAGAAATAGCACATCATCCCAAATTTTCCCAAAGCTCCAGAAGATATGGGTATGATCAGCTTCTGCCTGCCCACACTGTCTCCAGCACATTTGTTGTCTGGAGGTCTGTTTGCTTTTAACCTTGGGTGTTATAAAGAAGCGTATAAGGCATTTCCAGGAAAATCCCCTCAACTTGTGAACTAGTAGTTTGGTGTATTTCCCACATATCTACCAGCCTGCTTCTGAAATTTTAGTCTTTAATTCTTTATCCCATTTTACTGTTACATATAGTGTGGATGGGGAACCATGACCCTACTGGTGATACATTTAAAGCTGAACATATCTGGGAATCTGTTTCATTTCGGAATTATTTTAACAACAACAACAACAACAACAACAACAAAATCTAAATTGTTTTATAGATATTCTTTTCTTTTTTTTTAATGAACTACTACAAGTACTGTGTAGTATACAACATTGCAAGTACAAGTATTTTTCAAAACTGACCAATTTATTATGTAAAGTGCTCTGAAAAGTAATAACCAAGCTTCTAAAGCCAGTTTACACAAATCTAATCTACAATCTGTTTTTTTTTTTTCTTTCTGTCTGGTCGTCCCTCTTCTTTTAATTTGTTCTCTTCCTCCAGATACTTTGCCATGGGGATTTATGCCTGTCTTGGTGCCCCACAGCCAGTGTCCAAAGATGCCCTGACACATGAAGGCCTGACCTTATTGAGCCCAGCAGGCGTCAGCACAGCTGTGGGCCACCATGAGGACACTGGGAACCCTTTTCTCCAATCCTTCCTTCCCTTTCTGTCCTTTCACACACTCTGTGCCTTTTTTTCCTCTGCAACTTTAATGCTTGGCTTTGTGGTGTCACCCCATAGGGTTACCTGAAGGACTTTCAATTTCACAGTGTGTCCCAATACTTTTCTGAGATGTTATTTTGGGCTCTGGCTAACACAGTAAATGCGCATTGGTCGTCCTGGGCTAGTATGAGATAAAATGAACGTTTATTAGATTAAAGTCAATTAATGCCATTCATTCAGAGTCATACATTTAGAATTAAAAGTATACTGATATTTGATATGGATCAAAAAGTTCTTTTTTGGGATTTGTTTAACTGTATTTTTAAAAAAATAAACCATAAATGCCAAGTATTGCCTGACTGACAGTATTGTCTATTTGCCTATCTATTCATCCATTTTGCATTTTCGAGCATGGGTAAAACTCACTTTACTTCACTGTTCAATATACTATCTTGCCTAATCAATAAATAATGCCTATATACAATAAAAGCTTACACTAAAGCATTTTGACTTGCCTATATACAATAAAAGCTTACACTAAAGCATTTTAGACTTACCTATATACAATAAAAGCTAACACTAAAGGATTTTAGACTTACCTATATACAATAAAAGCTTACACTAAAGCATTTTAGACGTGCCTATATACAATAAAAGCTTACACTAAAGGATTTTAGACTTACCTATATACAATAAAAGCTTACACTAAAGCATTTTAGACTTTCCTATATACAATAAAAGCTTACACTAAAGCATTTTAGACGTGCCTATATACAATAAAAGCTTACACTAAAGGATTTTAGACTTGCCTATATACAATAAAAGCTTACACTAAAGCATTTTAGACTTTCCTATATACAATAAAAGCTTACACTAAAGCATTTTAGACGTGCCTATATACAATAAAAGCTTACACTAAAGGATTTTAGACTTGCCTATATACAATAAAAGCTTACACTAAAGCATTTTAGACGTGCCTATATACAATAAAAGCTTACACTAAAGGATTTTAGACTTGCCTATATACAATAAAAGCTTACACTAAAGCATTTTAGACTTTCCTATATACAATAAAAGCTTACACTAAAGCATTTTAGACGTGCCTATATACAATAAAAGCTTACACTAAAGGATTTTAGACTTGCCTATATACAATAAAAGCTTACACTAAAGCATTTTAGACTTTCCTATATACAATAAAAGCTTACACTAAAGCATTTTAGACGTGCCTATATACAATAAAAGCTTACACTAAAGGATTTTAGACTTGCCTATATACAATAAAAGCTTACGATTATGAATTTTAGACTTGCCTATATACAATAAAAGCTTACAATTATGAATTTTAGACTTGCCTGCAATAAAAGCTTACAATAAAGCATTTTAGACTTATGTAATCATCTGTAATTTGCAACACACTTAAGCAAATCTAAATTCCGAGTATTTTTACAGCAATGTAACGTAAACATGTGTGGCTCCTCAAAACAATCTTTTAGTAAACACCTCTTAAAAGAGCCATTTTGGTTTTACATTTTAAATATCCTTTCTTTCCCCCCTGTAAAGAGCTTTCTATGGAATTTAAAGTTTCTTTGGATGTTAATGGATCTTAATGGAACCAGTGATGACTATAACGATCTTTTACATTATTTTGAAGAGTGTAGTGATTTGCTTTGTTGATATCCAAATGAAACTGTAACTCATTTCCGTCCTCACTGTTTGCATTCTCCTACATGTGTGCACTTCTTTTTATAGCCTCTGTTTTTCTTTCTTTTCTCTCTCTCTCTCTCTCTCTCCATGATAGCCCCATGAATGACCTTTGACCTTGGGTCAGAGCAGTTTTCAGTGTTTGTGGGTCTGGCTGATTTACAGTGTGTCATGACTGACAGCTGGAGAAAACCAATAAACTCCATGCCTGCATTCCTGTAGAAAACCATTAAAGAGCCCTCATATCACATTCTCAGCTCAAACAGGGCAATTATATTGTGTTTTGTTCCTCATGAAGACATGTGTTCAGCTCAGGGCTCTGGGAGATTGTGAGGTACATATTTTGTGTGAAATTAGTTCACCTTTTAGATCCAATCATCTCATGCTGCTTTGGCTAAATAATGATTTGAATAGCTTTTCAAAGTACATCAAAGTCTCAAAAAAGTGACACATTTTGTACAAATAAAATATGCATTTCATTTGATTTTATTGAAAGAATGCTTGTGGATTTTCTGGATTTACGTCAGTGACTTTAATTGTAATTTTAGTGATTCATTTAGTAATTTGTTTCTCCTCCTCTCCACTAGCTGACAAATTAGTTAAAAGTCAACAGAGTGTCTAAAGTGGACCTTTTTAAAAAAAAAAAAAGTGTTCCCCAAAGCTACCAAATGTTAAGTGTGGTCCTCATTTTAGCTATTTTTCATTTTACCTTGAATAGAATTTTTGACAATATGCCAAGCAATGCCAATCCACTCATTTCTGAAGGTCTATTTTGGCTGGATTCAAATAACTGAAACATAATTTAAAACATAATTTTTAACGTAGAGTTTGATTCGATAACCAGCTAGGCCAGCTATCAGAAGCTGTCTGAGTATACCTTACTCACATGGTATCGAGGGTGCAATATAAACAGACATATATAGTCTTAACCTTATCTAGTCTTTACCTCCAATCCCAGAAACACTATATTAAATCTAACTGGAGCTAGACTGGGGCAAGTAAAACTGGATGGAATAAAAAGGTGCCGTGACCCTGGTGGTGTTCAATTCATCTTTATTTATAAAGCGTTGTTTTTTTCAATGTGTGTCAAAGCAGCAAGGCTGTAACAAAGACCAGCTTGCAGAAGCTGTGCGTGTAAACTGAATTTTAGTGATTAATTTAGTAATTCGTTGACATTTGAATGTTGCTACAAACAAACCTCTGAAGAAATAATTGTAATATTAATTGAATTTAAAGAATGAAATTAAACTCAAGTTTTTTATTTTATTTTATATTTTCTGTATCCATTTTAATCTAAGTTAGTTTTAGTAAATATGTTGTAATGATAATAATTATTTAAGACTTATGACACCCATCCCAGCAAGTATTTTTTGTTTTTAAAAGATGTCTAATAGATGTCTAAATATAGTCGTCTTGGCTAAAACAAGGCTAAATCTGGGCTGTCAGTGAAAATCTAATAGACATCTAAGAATAGGCGCGTATTAGATTAATCCTTTTTCATCTGAGTTAGTTTTAGTAAATATGTTGTAATGATATTAATTATTTAAGATTTATGACACACATCCCAGCAAGCATTTTTTTGTTTTTAAAAGATGTCTAATAGATGTCTAATAGACGTCTAAACATAGTCGTCTTGGCTAAAACAAGGCTAAATTTTTTTGCTGTCAGTGAAAATCTAACAGACATATAAGAATAGGCCAAAACTAGACTAGTCATCAAATAAACAGAAATGAATGACTACACATATAAAGTCTGTCTATTTGACGACTAGTGTAGTTTTGGGCTATTCTTGGATGTCTATTAGGTTTTTCACTGACAGCCCAAGTTTAGACTTGTTTTAGCCAAGCTGTCTACGTTTAGATCTCTATTAAACACAAAATTGTTTGCTGGGATCTTAATAAACAACTGAAACATATTTAATTCTGTGTTGTAGACAAAAAGTAATTTAAAAATATATACTATGCATGTGTACACCTTATTTTTGTGTAATTTGAATACTTTTGGAACTCGTAGCAATAGTTGAAATTAGTATAATAGTTTCATGATCTAAGTTTTTAAGTTTCAGAGTTTTATTCAAATGTATTTGATCTATTTTAACACCTCAAGTTAAACTAAACATTTCTTTTCTTTAGGTTAATGTGTTATAATATTATGTAACAAAAATTTCTTTGCTTTACCATATAATTTCTTTTTCTTGTTTCCCGCTCTCTCCTTCTTTTTCTTACTTCCCCCGCTTTTACCCTCTCTCTCTATCTCTCTCTCTCTCTCTCTCTCTCTCTCTCTCTCATCCATCTTCTTGCTGTGACTGTGAGCCAACCTGTTGTAGCTCTTCCACACCCCCTAAACTTTCCCCTTTAGAGGTATTTGCTTCATTCATTCACTCTCTCCTTGCTTCACACACCCTCTTCCGTCTCTCTTGGATTCTCACACTCCTAGTCCCAGGACAGTCCACAACAAAGGTGTGTAAAGCTCTAACTGGTTCTTGGATTGGATTATTACCTGACGGATCTCCAGTGATTCAAACAGGATTGCATTTAGAGGAGGATCATGGTGCAGGATGCAGTGGGAGAGGTGAGTGAAGGTCTCACGGTGAACTTTTGCAGTCCAATGCCTCACAATGCAGAAAACTGTATATCTATCAAAATCCTTGCCAAGTTTCTTTCACTCGTTTTCTTTTCCCTTGCATGCTTTGGAAGTGGGCCATTCTCTGAGAGTGTCTAAGCCAATTGTTCTCATTTAGTTTTGCCTTAGGATTCAGACTTTCTTGGACAACAACTGGCTGTTACACTTTATTTTGTGGTTCACTTGTAGCTGAAAAATTACTTTGTCAACAGAGTGTCTAAAGTGGACCTTCAAAATAAAGTGCTCCCCAAAGCTACAAAATGTTAAATGTGGTCAACATATTAGTTATTTTTCCTTTTACCTTGAGTAGAATTGTTCATATTTTTGACAGTATGTCAAGTAATGCCAAGCCACCCATCTCTGAAGGTTTATTTTGGCTGGATTCATAATAGCTGAAACATAATTTGACTCTAATTTACTATTGAGTTTAATTAAATAACCAGCTAGGCCAGCTATCAGAAGCTGTCTGAGTTTACAATACTCACATAGTATCAAGTGTGCAATATAAACTGACATCTATAGTCTTTTCCTTGTTAATACACCAGCCTCCAATCCCAAAAACATTATATTGAATCTAACTCAGACTGGGGCAAGTAGAACTGGATGGATTAAAGTGGTGCAGTTACCCGGGTGGGTGTAACAAAGACCAGCTTGCAGAAGCTGTGTGTGTAAACTGACTAAGGCTAGAGGCTGTTGTCTTTAACTTTTTTATTAGTGCATCTGTCTTACATAGTGGATGGTTTAAATTCTACTCAGAGCAGGGAGAACTGTAGGTGTTACGGTGGTGCCGTGACCTGGGTGAAATGAAGTAACAGAAGCCAGCTATTAGGAGTTTTGGCTTTAGGTGTTCTTGTTGGTGTGCCTAACTTCAAAGCTAGATATTTATATTCCCTTTGGAGGAGGGTAAGTAGAACTAGAGGGGCAGCATTGATGCCCATGACTGATGGAAGTGAGGTTTATGGTAATGGATGTAACAGAGGCCAGCTATAGTAGAAGCTCTTCAAGAAAGCCTCCTTTTCTAAACTAACAACTGACATATGTTGTTTTTAGCTTCCTTGTAAGTAAATTGGCCTCCCATCCCACAAACATGAATTTGAATCTCGAACTGGGGCAAGTACAGTTGGAGGAATTGAACTGGTGCCGTGACCCGGATAGGTGTAACAAAGACCAGCTTGTAGAAGCTGTGCGTGTAAACTGACTAATGATGTGGTTGTTGTTTTTAGCTTTTTATTTTGTGCACCTGCTTCACATGTTAGAAACACTGGTTTAAATTCCACTCAGGACAGAAACAACTAGAGGAGTTACGATGGTGCTCTGACATGGGAGGAATGAAGTTTAGAGGATGGGTGTAACAGAGGACGGCTAGTAGGAGTTTTGGATTTAAATGTCCTGGTTAGTGTGCCCAACTTCAAAGCCAGAGACAATGATTGGAATCTCACTTGGATTAAGGCCAGTAGACCAGAGAGGTTAAACTGATGGCATGATAAATAGGTTTAGGGCAGTGGGCGTCCTAAAGGCCAGCTAGTATCCATTTGAGTAAACCCTACTCTCCGAGCTTCAAGACTCACTAGCAACTGGCATTAGCAATTGTTGTCCTTAGCTTTCTTGATAGTGCACCTGCCCTGTATGTCAGAAACTCTGGTTTATTTTCCCCTTGGAGCAGGGTAAGTAGAACTAAAGGTGCAGGTTTGGTACCCATGACTGATGGGAGGGAGATTTAGGGTAATGGGTGTAACAGAGGCCACCTATAGTTTAAAAAAGCCTCCTCTTTCTGGCCTCCAGAGGTGAACCGGTGACTGACACTAGAGGCTGTGATTTTTACCATCTTTGTTAGTGCACCTATGTTGGAAAACATTGCTAGTTGGAGCAGGGTGAATAAACCATAGGGGTTACAGATCAGCAATTATATGGGAAAGGTTTTTTAAAAGGCAGATAATGTTGCTTAACTTTTTTGGATTCAGCATTTAGCAATGTTTTCCTCTACTCACATTGACCCAATCAGAACAGACCTGTGGTCCATTTAAAGTTCACAACCCTTCAGTTAAGGACCACTGGTCTAAGCTGCTGTAATTGCTCTTTTAAAGTTAATTTTCTCAAACATCTCAACTGATCAAAACCAGCGTGATTTGACCCAAGTTCATTCATTTGTTTAATGCGTTCTTTGATTAGGTAATTGTGGCACAAAATCAGAGCCTCGATCTACCGTATGCTGTTCCACTCCATTTACCGCCGCATCTCACGGCTTCAATAGCCCCGCTAATGCAGCTAAAAAGCCTTGAACAAAATGCTAGAGTGTGTCGGTGATGTCTCCAGTCTGATAGCTTTTCCTTCCACGCGCAGGCTTTTACACACCCCTCCAAGTTGAGCGGCAATCTGGATGTAGTCGTAATGTCAGATGAACTGCATAAAGTCACTTCATTACTGCACACTGGCAGCCTGCCTATTCCTGCAGCTGATAAGCCTGCAAACAGCGGATGCTATTGTGAATGAGAGAAGATTGAGAGTATGCATTTGGACGCTTGTGCGGATATTTTGTGATGATGTTCTCCCAGTTTCTTAAAAACATTCATCACTGAAGTCCATTTAAGAATGTTTGGCTTAGCTCTATTTGTACGCATTTACCACACAACAATTGAGTGACTATTTTGATTAGTGTTGTTCTCTGCATTTTCCGGTTGCTTTCAAGAAAACACCTAATTTAGAGCTACAGTGATAATCTCCTGTGAAGTAGCCTCATGCTAACAAGCAGCAGGGCTTGTATAAAGAGCAAGAAGGGGGCTTGGGTCGGCTCCTGTACCTTTATAATCCTTCAAAGCGCACAATCCAACTGCACGCTCACCTCTACAGTGGGCCTGCGCTCATGAGATTACATTCTCCACTGTATGACTTTGCTGTATGCAAGCGGCTGTACATCAGAAAAATATCCCCTGGAGTCACAGCAGTACATTCCTGTCTGTAGGTCGACGCAAATAATCGCTTGTTCAATCGGATTCATTCATAAATCGCACAATCAAGACTGCAGCCTACAAAGTGCAGCCATTCAAAAAGTCTTATCTGCTCCGTCCAGAGTGCCAGAGTCCATGTAAAATCAAGTAAACTGACTGAAGTGCAGAAGTGCTCGAGGTTACATGCTCCAACAGGACCGAGTTTGACTGGTATGCACAGAGTTCATGGTCTTGAAGTTTCTCGATGAAAACTCTGGCCCCGTTCCACCGCACGTAATAGAAAAACGTGCTAATTTTGCATGCTCGGGGTGTCTTCTGACCTCCTTGGAAGTGTCTTTGATGATAATATAAAGTTTTAGCGCTATGTAAAAATGCTTTACAGGCAGCCGGAGAAGTTTGTTAAAGTCGCCGAAGCCTTGCAGCTGCATTAATTTTGTGGACTGTCAGACTTGTTCTCCGCACATTAGAGGTGGCAGTTGTGCAGTAAAGCATTGCATTAGCTTGGCTGTGGCTTCTGTACTGCTTGGCAGTGCTGTCTGTTGGCTGAACAAAAACTCCCTAGTTGTAATGTTCCCCACAGATGTAACCTGACAAAGCTGCAGCAGTTCTGTGCGAGATCACTGATTCTGTATATGCTGCGTGGTTAGTTAGCGCAGCATCTGGAATGACAGTCTTTATTTAGCGAGGAAGCTTTTCACCCACTTGACGCCTCTGGATTTTGTGTAAAGAGCTTTTACAGTTTGTGATTAGTCGTGATTTCAAAGGATGATTGATTTTGAATTTTTATTCTGAGATATTTGGAGATTCATTCAGCTCTTTGTTTTTTGGTGCAGAATTCACAACTTCCCACGTGAAGTCCTGTGTAATGGCATGTTGTGACATAATGTGCCATAATCATGAGAAATAAAGTTACAATTATGACAGTCACACTGTAAGCTATAAAGTCAAAATGATGAATGTCACACATTTTGAGACAATAAGCAAGGACTTAAAAAGTTTCAACATGAAATATTAACCGATAATTGTCATATGAAGTCACATAGTGAAAAGTTAAACAATGACTTCAGACACACTGTCAAATATACTCGCATTATTAAAAATACTCACAATAACAAGAAATAAAGTTACAGTTATGAAATCAAGTCACATTGTAAGATTTCACATTCACAATGAATTTAATGTGAGACATTGTGCTCTATTTTAAAGATCTAAGCGCAAAGTCTAAAGCGTATGGTGCAAAAGCATTAAGGTTGTGTCTGAATCCACTTTTGCTATTTTAAGGATGGAAAAATACGCTCTGCGCCCCGATCTAACAGGGTTGTGCTTATTCTCTTAATGAGTTATGGGTGTGTTTTGAGCAAAACATACCTTAAACCAATCAGAGTCTCGTCTCTCGTTGCTTTTAAGAGTCTGTTGCGTCACGCCATGGTGCATTTGCTAATTACATGGCGAACTTTGTAAGTGGAAAAACTGAACACTTCACTAGCGGGACCATCTGCAGTGCGAGGATAAAGAATGAACCTCCTACATTCAGCCTCTTTACTTTTTCTTTACTTTACTTTTACTCTTTACTCCTTTACTTTAGTGGATAAGGAAACTGTGTTGTACACACTCCACTGAAGACATCCATTGGCCTACATATTTAATTTAGTTTTAATAAAACAAATCTAAACTTGTTTTTATTGAAACAAATATAAATATGCACATAATAAATAATACTGCTAATAATAATAACTTTATACAAATGCAAATTGTCATGAATGAACTGAAAAAAGCCCCCTGAGATTGGGCAGTGGTTTTTATATTTATGTAGAAAATAATCATTTTTGTAACATTTTAATCCTTTATTTTTTTCATATGTAAAGATATTTGTGTATTGCTCTACATCCTGTGTGTATTAAGCAATGTGTACGCATTTTTGGACCACATAGGTGCATGACTAACATGCTCTGCGCTGCACTTTAGACCAGCTTTTACTTGGTCAATGGTGCAGTCTGTTTCAGTTCTTCAAAATAGCAACGTGCCAACAATGTGCCTTAACACAGCGGTTCCCAACAGGGGGGTCCCGGCCCACAAGGGGACCTCAGCAAGCTCTGTGGGGGGGTCGCATCATATGTAAAAAATTATTTTAGCAGTCGACAATAAGGAGAAGGATCATGTTGCCTTAGTTCATTTTTTCCCCTGGTTGACCAAAAAAATTGACAAATTTGTAATTCGTCCTCCACAAAAAAGACAGAGTCTTACTGATTCGCCTTCAGCAGCTAATAGTAATGACCCAAGTATACTGGACCCAGGTGAGGAAGCTCCAAACATTTCGGGTCACAGCGCTAGCAATACTGGAAACACGAAATGCAGGAAATACCAATATAGTTACCTGAACTATGGTTTTATTCCATTTTCTCGAAGCAAAGAGTCCCTGACCCAGCCACTGTGCATTATATGCAGCAAAGTTCTTGCTAACCAATGCATGAGGCCATTCAAGTTAATAAGACATTTGCAGGCGACTCATCCACAATACTGCGACAAGCCCAGAGTATTTTTGGAGAGTAAGACAAAGGAATTGACACACACCTAAAATGAGATGAGGGACATCACAGCTACTGACAAGAAACTTAAAAAAAATGATCAACTAATTGGCAACTAATATAAGGCCCATGTAAAGGCCAAAGGCTTATGTTTTTCAGTTACAAATGGCCTACTGATGTTTTGCTTTTATGTTTTACATTAGGCTATTACATTACATTAGTCTGCCTTAACACACCTCCTTTTTAAACAGAAACACCCATGAGTCCACAAAGTGGTGCAAATGGATTTGCTCTTTAATTTTCACATTTAGCACCACATTGTTTAGTGTTGCACTGGTCTAAAAATAACAACAAATCGCTCCAAACACATCTTGCGCCTTATTGCGCCGGGTGTATGATAGGGGCCTTAAAGTTTGTGATTAGTCATGATTTCAAAGGATGATTGATTTTGCCATTTTTTTTAAAGCTTCTGAGATATTTGGAGATTTATTTAGTTTTGTGTTTTTTGGCGAAGAACTTCTTAAGTTGACACTTATTGTGACAATATGCCATAATTGTGAAAAATAAGATTACAATTATGACAAAGTAACACCGTAAGATAAAAAAACAAAATGATGGATGTCACACTTTGAGATAATAAGCCATCACTTAAAGTCTTAATTTGAAATATTAACCGATAATTGTCATATGAAGTCACATAGTGAAAAGTGAAATAATGGCTTTAGACACACTGTCAAATATACTCGCATTATTAAAAATACTCACAATAACAAGAAATAAAGTTTCAATTATGAAATCAAGTCACGTTGTGGGACTTCACATTCACATTCAAGTTTATTTTGAGACATTCTGTCAAAAAATACAAGTCAAATCAGCAAATTGGTCTCGTTGAGAGGAAGCTCGTCCATCTTCAAAAACATCCCAGACTCTTCTTCAGCATTCTAGTTGTTCAGTCAGTCTGAGTGTGATTTTACCCAATGACAGGATCAGTATCACCACTGCAGTTCTCACTTACACTCTGGGCCACACACAGACATAAGCATTAATGAGCGGTCTAAACCCGCTTAGAGGAACTAGACACCTGCTGTCTTTCTCAAAGGTCAAGTTTGTTGTGATACTCTGACCTCAATGTCAACCATGTGTGTAAAAACCTGCTGAAAGTGTCAAGTTGCTGTCATTGAACTGTTTGTGACCAGTGAATATTCCACTATATATAGATTGAAAACACAACTAATTATACATAAAATAAAACCATTTATCACATAGCCACAGACTTCAAACAGAACCATCGTGTTTTAAAGAGGACATATTATGTAAAGTTCACTGTTATAAGGGGTTTAAACACAAATGTGCAGCAACAGTGTGTGAATATAGCCAGCCTCTAATGGTAAACATTTATTGATTCTATTTTTTATAATCACACTTTATAAAAAACAGTCTGCAGAAACACTTTGATTGACATTCTTCCTTTGTAAATGTCATCGGACGGGGAAGGCCCCGCCCATTAGTGATTATCTCTCTCTCATTATCATAAACCGCACTGAGTGAGAAGCAGCCATCCGCCATTACAGTTTTTCCACCGTACCTGGCGAAGATAATGACAGCATCTAAAAAAACCCCAACCTGATTTCACCAAGTAGGATATGTTCCAATCAGAGTAAAGGGATGCGTTTAACTTTATGTTAAGTTTAGGCTTAAGGTTAAGTTTATGCCCTTTTACATGAATGTTATCCAACTATTATTCCCCTTTGATTTGGGGAATAATTTACAGTTATGGTTGGATTTAGAGGTAAATAGAGGAAAAGTTAAAGGGAATAGGTATGGATTACATTTTCAAACTAAAAGGATGTTCCAGGATCCACATAGGTGTAAATCCAGGATCGCACCATACTTTGCAAAATCATGATGTGCTCTCAAAAACATTATAAATTATTCATTTTAGGATGCACTAATGAACATTGTAGTCTCCATAGACTACCTTTTGTTTTGAGCTACTTGTTTGACATTTTCAGTTTTTTAACTGATAACATTAGTCCAGTTTTGACATTTGTTGCTCCGCCCTCTTTTAAAAAGAGGTCTGGGAGTGCAATCTTATTTGAATTTAAAGCTACAGTCACTAAAGTGGCACAATTTGGATTAAAGCCTAAAAAGGGGGCAGTTATTATTTATTATAAATTATTAATGGAAAATTGAGCTGAAAACTTCACATACAAATACTAGAGACGTCAGAGACTTATTTTACATCTTGTACAAAGGGACATGATAGGTCTCCTTTAAAAGAAAAGAATGGTGTAAAAATGATTATGTAACATGTAGACTTGTAGAATGAAAAGCTGATTTAGCAAGGAAATCTTGCTAGTAAAATAGTTACAAATAGAGACGGCTGCACAGCAGCATCCCGTGCTGGAAATGAGTATCCAAAACACTGCGAATGATGAGGCCAGCTGGTGTTTTCAGCAATGCAACAGTCTGCAAATGTTTCATGTAGTTTCTTATCCATTTTTAAACATTCTGAACCTGAGGCAAAATAAAAGCATTATAAATGTGTTGCTGCATTCTTGAGAGCTTTATAGTGAGCTCAAAATGATTACTTGCTTCTTTCTAAAGGAATAGTTCATCTTAAAATGAAAATTTGCTGTTATTTACTCTTCCTAAGGTCATTGTAGGTGATTTTTATTCTCATTAGAACATTAAAGAAGATTTTGTTTTTGTTAAATGTAGGGACTTTTCATAAAATATGGTGAATCCATGGATGGTGATCCTTGGTGATCCATTTAATAAAATAATAAAGTCATTGGCTTATAGAGAGTAAAAAAAAACATTTAAAATAATCAGTATGTGTTTTTAGTGCTGTCATTTTTAATGTATTGATAGTGATGGCCAGCAGTGTTGGGGAAAGTTACTTTGGAAAATAATGCATTACAATATTGAGTTACTCTACTAAAAAGTAACTAATTACTTGGTTACATTTAATGTTAAGTAATGCATTACGTTACTTTTGAGTTACTTCTGCATTACTTTTCCTTACCTGGCAGAGGCTTGATCTCTTTTAGAACTTGCAGCCTTCCTGAGCCCAGAGCTCTATACATGCCGTATATACTGATTAATGAAACTTTAAAGAAATGTGTTTGCTGCTTTTGTACTTATTGTCTTATTAGTGAAGTACAAACTATTTTCAAGTACATTTTCTTCCATGTGTTTAAAATAATGAACACATTCTCTCCATACCTGCCAACATTTGTTTCCAAAATTCCAGGAGACCAGTGGGTTGGGGGGGGGGTACTTGTTGGTGTGTGTTTGTCTGAATAATACAGCTGAGAACAGGGTTAGTAACTGTACTGTGGTGTTAGAAGTCTACTATGGAATGGATCGGGTTTTGGCATTGAGATTGGAGACTATACCAAATGGCGACCCGGGGGTGTTACAGACTGTACCAAAAAGCTGAGGACCAGGGGCGGGGTAAAAAAATCCTGAAAAAAAACGAAAGTGTTGGCAGCTATGATTCTCTCATCTCAATTTTAATTCAGCAATTCACTTTATAAAAGCTGATTAATTAAACAAAAAAGTAATTCACGTTACATTTTAAAAAAAAGAAACTTAAATAATATTACTTCATTTTTAAAAGTATTGGGTTACTTGTTACTTAGAAAAGTTATATTATTACTAGTGGTGGGCCATTATCGGCGCTTACGCGTCTACGAGTCTCTTATCGCGCGATGAAAAAATATCTCAGCTAATCTATTCTCAAAGCTGGGTTTGGAGCTGTGTCTATTCTACGCAAGCTTTGATGACTTTCACCTTGATATTTCAGCGCGGATGTATACCTGACCTGGTGAGCTGTCTGACAAAAAAAGTGCCTACGCTTACATGGACATCTGTAATCTAGCTATTTGCCTTAATAGATAATAATATTATTAAGGTGTTTACGTGAAGTGCTTTCATGTAAGAGTTTCATGTAATTTTAGGTGACTTTAACTGCAGTTTGGCAGTTTCACTTTAACTCATGAACATTTCATTCATGCCACCATGACAAACTTAGGTATTAGACACAAATAAGGAGTAAGGACGCCAAATGGAAAGAAAAAAAACTTCCGCATTTCGCGATGTGTGTGTGTGTATGTATGCGGTCCTTTACTGATAGTTGCGTGTGTGGATCTTGTTGGAAAATACAGCAAAAAGTCCTAAATGAAGGTAATAGTTTGATCGCGGTGTTTACTTCAATAATGCCACTAATATATCCATACTCCACGTCTTAATTCCATTTGCTTAGTTCAGTTATGACTTTAGTCAGAATAAGGTAATCAAAAAATAGCTGTTTCGAGCTTATGTAGGCCTACAGTTTAAAATTTACGTTGAACTGAATAAACAGTTAGTCAACACAAGCACATCTTATTGAACATCATTTATTTTCATGACCAATTATCATAGTAGAACAGTTTCTCAAGCAGCTTGTGATGCATTTTGGAAACAGGAGATGAGCCCCTGCTCTAATGCGCCACCTGGCTCGAGAAACCCATTCTCAAAGACTTAATCTAGATTATAAAAATCAATCTATACCCTACTATAATTATTACATAACTTACTAAATACAGAAATACTTGTGATGCATTAGCCCCAACACTAATGGCCAAAATGGAGAGAAAAAAACACTGCAAAAGCACCAAAAAATAGTTGCTGTAATATAGTTTTCTACACAGTTTTCAGAATGTATATGATAAGTTCAAATGTTAGGATCTCCTAAGATTTTAGAATTTAAAATATTTTAAACAAATAATTTTTGTAAAGCGTAAAATAGTATGAATTATCAAGAAACAGATAAACAGAACATTGGTGTTGCTTAATGCTTGTTTCATTTCGGATTGTGGCTTCGCTCATCAGGATTCTTTTATAAGTTACAGTAGTATAGACAGTATTTGAAATTGAATATTTTGTAAAATTATGAATAACTTGTGAACAGCTTCAAAAGCTTCTTTAAAAAAAAAAAAACCTCATTGGCCGCAAACATTTGAAGTGTGCAGTAGGTAATACAGTACATTCATTTATATATAAAGTTGTATTGAGTTTGACGTCTTAATTTCACATTCACTTTAATATGGGGGGGGGGGGCATGCTATCAAACATCTCTTTCTGTGATGTATCCAGGTCTGTAGCATAGCATGTAAATTATGGCACAATTACCATATTTGCCTGAACTATTCTTTAGAGTATTATCATTATGCATGACACTCTGAGAGGAATAAAACTCTCAGGCCTAACATCATTGTGCCCATACCCCGGTTCCTTAAGCTTAAACAATTCTCTTTTATTGAAATAATAGCTGTCTCCATCTGAGTGCTATTCATTTCTTTAAAGCGACGCTGGGCTCAGCCATATCTGACAGGATAAATGTGCTGGATTATACAGGCGATTTCCAGAGACGATTCGCCGATTACATTGACTCTGCTAACAGAAAAAGATCAAAATGATTATTCTGAACGCATGCGTGTGTGTGTGTGTCTATGCATATGTATGACGATACCGATCTCTCTCTCTTCTTGTGTTTTACAGATAAAAGGGAGAGAGCGAAGCAGCTAAATAAAGCAGGGAACAAGCCCGTCTCAGGACATCAGTCCAAAGAAGAGGATCTGCTGGCAGAGAGATAAGAGGAGGGAGGACAGGGAACCACAGAAAAGAGAGAGAGAGAGAGAGAGAATGGGATATTGCGGCATATGGATCTTCCTCTTGTTCCTGTCTCTCTGCTATCAAAGCAGCACTGCAGAGGCTGAAGGTAGACTGCTGAATCATGCTTTATCTACATGCCATAAGGGCTCCTCAGTCCCCGCTGAACTGCCAATATCCCGCCCTTCAGTCAATCACGCTCTCAGAAGGTTGCAGGCAGGGGCCAAAATCAACACTACTTCTAAATGTGGGAAAACATTTGGTGGTGCAGTTGGAATTAAGTTACCCTTGGTATATAAAAGAGGAGTTATTTTCAAAATGCTAATAGATAAAGTTATGCTAGTTAATAACCGATGAAGATCCTTAATTATTACACAGTAAAAAAAAATCTTACTGCTTTAAATTTAGTTGAATCAAATGACAATTTCTAGTCATCTCAACTTACATTAGTCAAACAAACTAAAAATAGTAAGTTCAACTTACTAACTTCTTAAAATAAGTTAAAGCAACATAAACATTTGTTGTCGTGACCTTTTGCCATATGATTTTTTACAGTGTAGTTATGTCTGACTTATCGCTGTTAGTTAAATGCACTCAAAAAAAGATTTTTGCTGCTTGTCTAAACTACTTTTTTACAGTGCTCAGCATAATTGAGTTCACCCCTTTTTGAAAATGAATATTTGTATCCATTTCTCAGTGAATATAGGCAATGCATTTTGGTGCATTTAAACAAAACAGATTTATTAAAGAGATATTTATTAAAATAATATTTTAGTTACCAAACAAATTTAGAAATTAAAAGATAATGCAATTAAATTGAGGCTAAATATTGCAAAAACAAATACAACCTACAAAATTTCAACTAAATTTTTCATTTTTTTGCTTCGTGATTTTTCCTGTTTTTAAAAATTGTATTTAATATTTTTCTATAAAATATAAATTTGGGTGTACTAGTTTTTGGACCGTTATCCTTAGTTATTTTGTTAGATAAGCTCCAGATTTGGCTTCAGTACTGATAAATCTAATGTATATGTACAAATATAATATTGTATGGCTTCCTATTAAAATATGAAATTAAGGGGTGTTTTTATATGAGGGGTGTACTCATATATGTTGAACACTGTAAATGAGCTGAAACAACACAATTTTTGAGATATTTTTTGGTACAACTTAATTGGTTTATGTTCAATCCACTTCAATTTGTCAATTAAACTTAATCAATAAGTTTTGGGACTACTAGAAATAAATTGTGTGGAACCCTGCATTATTTACAGTGGGGTTACTTTGTAGTTGATCACTTTTGTCAGATTAAGTTAGATTTTTTTAAACCATTAATGTTAATTCATAGAGATTTTTACATTAAAAAGGTTAGTTGGATAAGTTAATATGGTACTGTACACTGTAAAACCCAACAGTCAACTTTATCAAATGAAATGAGTGTAGTTAACTCAAAATTGACTGAAAGTTTATTCTACTCATTTGAAAATAGTTTTGAACTCAGTGTTGAAGGTAATGAGTTAATTAAATACCTCATTACTTCAACTTAAATAGAGTAAGTTCACAGTACTTATATAGATTAGTTTAACTCAAATGGTTTGTAGCAATCAGTTTCCTCAAACAGTTTGAGTTGCCTTAACTTATTGGGTTTTACAGTACTCAGTTGGTTTGAGTTCTCTTCATTTATCAGGTTTTGCTGTGCTCAAATTGCTTCATTTACTCAAATGGATTAAGTTCACAGTACTCATTAGGATTAGTTTTTGAGTTTCCTTAACTTTTTGGGTTTTACAGTGTATATGCAAATTTTTAAATAATTAATCATTTTGCAGTTACAGTTGCATAGTATTTGTTTCAGTTCTTTAGTAATTAGTTGATTAACTGAAAGATAAAGATAAATTATTTATTAATACATTTTATTTTTTATTATTTCATTTTATTTTATTTTTTGAGTAATTAATCAGTTACTCTGCAGACATATTCTTCAATTAAAGATTATATTATATTTTATATATTTTATTTTATTAAGTTGAAAAAGTATACGTTATTTTAAAGTTTTACAGCCATGTATGTCAGTTCAAATATAGTTATTTTATAAAAATCCAAAATCAAACAGAAAATGTTTAGTGGTAGCTTAAATAATGAGTCGGTGCTCTTTGGGTAACGGATTCATCAGAAAAAATAGCAAAAATCAGTCCAAGGCACTCAAAAAATGTGGAAAAGATATTAAAAAGTATTCTTGCCTTGGACTGATTTTTGATAGTTATTTAATAGTTAGTTGATTAATTTCAATTTTATTTATGTATTCAATCCTGTCAGAGACCGTTAAGACAAGCAATCAAAGTACCATCTAGATTTTGTACTTCTCCCACATAGTTCGCTCAATACTTTTTCTGACCTGGAGTTCCTGACCTGGCAAAATCTAAATGGCTTTCTTATGTGGAGTGAAGGTCTTCTGCTGTAGTATTTGAGAAATCCACCTCTAATGCGGTTCATGTTTGTCAGCTGTTGTCTGTCTGCACACCTGAAGACACGGTACAGGTGGAGCTGAAGTGAACGTTGAGTTCTTCCATATGTGTCCTTCTGAATCAGCAACTTCTGCTGCAGGACATCTGCATCCCTCCTGCAGAGCCAGCCTTTAAGATAAATCACTGCACGCTCTCTGCTTCCCTGTGTGTGTGTGTGTGTGCGTGCGTGCGTGTGTGTGTGTGTGTGTATGTGTGTGTGTGTGTGTGTATGTGTGTGTGTGTGTGTGTTTCACCTTGAGCTGTGTGTGTGTGTGAAGCGAGAATGTGAAACATATTGAATTCATGCAGGATGGTTTTAGAGGAGTCTGTCAGGACCAATTACTGACTGAGGCACTAATGCCCTGAAACACTGTAATTTTCCACACCTCTTCAAAATGGCTGTTTGCAGTGACAGACACTTGACTATGAAATGGAAAGAATGTACTTTCTGAGGTCACGTCCTTGTGCTCTTTCAGCATCAGCCTGCTTTACGCAGAACTTCTGTTAGATGTAAAAGCATGATCATCTAACCTTATAGTAATAAACCTGTAAATACACAGGCAGTCATTTTTCATTGCTTTCAGTGCCCTGTTTTCATTGTAATGACCTTCCAGTCTGCCTTTGAATGAAGTGAATGCTTGCTTATTTCTTCACCGATTTTGTGGGTCGGCAGTAAATGGAGGTCTTTAAGTTGTATCGTGTTAAACTACATCATCTTCACAGGCTGATGGTTTTAATCTCGCGACAGATGATTTTAGTTTAATCCTATTCACACGCAAGTGCACGCTCTGCAAGCTGCAGCTGAGATGCCACTAGAAAGGAAAACTGGAGATTATCCGGTTGTTGTAAGTGATAAAGGGTCTGTCATGACATTAGAGGTATTACTGTTAATGAGCATGTTTACATGATCACCAGTTTAATAATCGATTGTTCTAATAATAATGACACATAACAAGTTTTGAAAGATATATCTAATGCTTTTGTAAAATGTAGCATTTTACCAAAGCCCAAAACTGTCAATATGGAAAATTAAAACATATATTGTTCAACTTTTTTAATCTCCAGAATGCTAAAGCATTTTGAGGATTTTACCTTCACAATAATTTTTTGTGTGCCTTCCCAGCAGACACCCTGGTGTCAAAATGACATCAAAAAACCTGTCAAAAATGCTAATTGATTTGATCTCAGTTGTGACTACCTTGATTTCAAATTGACATCTAAAATTGGTGTCAAAAAACACAAAAATTTTTTGACAATGTCAATTTGGTGATTTTTTGAAATCAAAGTAGTTTACCTGCATTGTAAGGATACAAAATGTATATAGGACTTTGGAATTAAAGCTTTCGAATGAATAAAATCTTCTTATATTATAATGAATTTTGTGTTGTTACTTGTCAAAAATGGACATCAAGATTTCGACATCAAATCGATTTGCAATTTTGGCATGTTTTTCTGATGTTGTTTCTGTGTCCCAAGTGAATTTTTTTATTAAACTAATTTCGAGAAGATCATGTGCTTATGATTGATCACAGCTAGTCTCGCTTTAACAATCATCAGATGAATCCAAACGCACATAAATAGCCGGATTTCCTTACCTTAGACATCTTCGTCTTGAAGAATCCCCAATCCACCCGACTCCTTCCCCTATTTCCCAGCATAATTCAGGGGAGCTCTCGAGACCTGAGCTCAGACTCCTCTTTCTCCCGACTAAACGGGAGGGAGCCCCAGGCTCGAGAATCCTCCGAGCTCAGGGCTCTATCCTGGGGACAGCATGCCAAACACGCATTTACCTTATCAAGCATCAGCTGAAATGTTTTCTGGCCCAGCTCCGGGCCACACAATAACTTTTCCTTCGGCCCAAGGACCGCAAAGAATGATGGTCCTGAAGTGGCCCATAACTGGATTAAAGACGAAGGCCACACATGGGCCATAACCAGCCCAAATCTCAGCAAATTTATTACCCTTAACTGACCCTGAACTGGGCTAAAACAGGTTTATTATTGGTACCGATTCTCAGCTATAAATTAACCATATCAACACCACCCTTTAACCAGAAACCCCAAAACTGAGCCATAACCAAGCCTAATGTTACCTAAACAATGTGACCAATCGCTACACTGATCTGGGCCACACACCTCCCATCCACAACTGGCCCAAATGTAGTTTGCCATCATGCATGCAGTGCCATCATTTCCATGCATGGCCCACATTCGGCTGACATTATGCATGCCAGTGCCGGCAACACACCAGCAGTGCCATAATGAGGCCACATTTGGGCCAAGTCCGTTTGCTATGTGGGTAGGTGTGATCTCTTGAAAACTAATGTTTAACTAATGTCATTTAGTGTCAACTAATGTGCCGTTGTCCTAAAACGAATGATTACAATCCAAATCTATAGCTGCATGCCTTCTGTGCTTGGCCTCTAATTATATAATGATTCATTTGCAAGTTTTATTATTGTGTAGCTATAATTATTATAAAACAAGTTCAAGTGCTATTGAACTAATTTAGTATCATCATGTTGAAGGTTAAAGTCAAGTCAAGTTGAGCTTTATTGTCATTCCGCTACATGCGTGGACTATAAGCAAATGCACTTTATTGAACATCTACATATAGACATCACCCATATTTTATATAACTGCAGGTTTACTAACTAATAAACCCAGGTAGCAAAGAATTCTGGCCCAGATTTGGCAAAAAGCTGGCAATGCAGGCATTCACACAGCACTGGCATGCAGCATGTGGGCCAAACATGGCCCGGGTTTGGCAGAGGTGGCACCGTCTTTAAGGTGGCACACAATACTTGAGCCAGATATTAAGTGTAGTATGTACTGCGCACCTAAAGGGCAATGATTCATGGGTTTATCAATTTCATTGCAGTCGTGACACGTGATCAACATATCTGGCCCAGTTTATGCCCAGTTATGGGTTATTAACTTGGCTGAGACTTGGCCCAGATATGGTCCATGTTTGGCCTTTGTCTGGAAGCCAGACTTGGTCCAGTCATGTACTGTAATTGGCATGTGGGCCAAGCAAAAGCTGGTTATGTGGGCCAGAGCTGGGCCAGAGATATTTTGCCATGTGGGAAGTTATAGTAACTAATACCCTGAGATTTAATCTTTTGTAAAGCTGCTTTGACACAATAATTATTCTGAAAAGTCCTATAAAAATAAACTTGAATCGAATGGTGTGGTCAAGAGGAGAGGAGAGGGAATCCTAATTTTGGGAGTTTGTGGATAAGAGTTTCAGAAGGAGGTAAGGTGGTTGGAATTGAGGACTCTAACAGCTTGTGGTAAGAAGCTGTTGAGTAGTCTAGCCGAGTAGGCTCTAATACTCCGAAACCAACTTCCTGATGACAAAAACTGGAAGAGACAGCGGAAGGTATAAGTGGAGTCTTTTATAATACTGGAAACTTAACTGGAGCTTTGTGAAAGGAAAAACTCCTGAATGAAGGGGAGACTGGCACCAATTATCCTCTCAAATGTCTTCCCTGTCCACTTAAAAGTCTTGTAGTCAGCAGCACTGCAGTTTCCGTAAAGCATGGGTCTCAAACTTGATTCCTGGAGGGCCTCAGCTCTACACAGTTTTGCTCCAACTCTAATCACAGCTGATCCAAATAATCAAGGTGTTCAAGACTACTAGAAACTATTTAGCAGGTGTGAGTGAGGTGGTTGGAGCTAAAATCCGCAGAGCTGTGGCCCTGCAGGAATTGAGTTTGAGACCACTGCCGTAAAGGGTGTAGTGAAGGTCTCAGATAGAGGACAGCTGCCGAATTCAGATTTTTCCAGTCCGTCTGTCCTCATCTCTCCCACTGGTTGAATGCCTCTGGTCCATCAGAGAGAGTATTCCCACTGGAAGGTTAAAGTTTGCTTTTGATGAACTTTATTCCTCTCCTAGCATGCTAAAATAAATTGGTGCTTCCGTTTTACCAGCTTTTCCAGAAATGCAACTGAAGGTTTTATGCCAGATGATCAATAACGTCTTGGTGTTTAATGCATGTACTTTTGTTTCCAGAGCTCTTTTGTTTTCTGATGTTATTATAGCATCTGTCTTCTTACACTTGTTGGGAAGGAAAAAAAATGAGCATTTCAAGGATTTCTTCATAGAAGCGGTGGGATGCACTTGTCTGTTTGGGTTTTATTGTATTTCAGGTGTGGGTGTGTGAAACTATCTTCTCTAATCTCTGGCTGTAAGTTGTCTGCTGTTATTAAGTCTAATCTAGTGCTGATTAGCTCCTGCCTGCAACAGCTTGTCTTTGGAGAGTTGTCTGATTTCAGAGGGCATCTGCAGTCCACTGAGTTGTGCCACAACGATGGTGCAATCACCTCACGACCAGGGCCATATTTACAGTGAACAAAGACAATAAACAAGTGGGTTTGGTTTAAGGGTGTGCTGTACAGTGCTGGAAATAAAGCTCAGAAAACATCCTCAGTTTGTAGGTCATTTGAAACACAAGCATTGTTTGGCCGGATTTTACTTTTATTCTGTCAGGTCTTATTTTTACACTTTGAAGCTGATGTTTGTGTTCAGTGTAGTTTTTAAAGTGCAGGTCATTCGGCATGAATGTAAGAGCTGTGGTTTTCTCTGAGTCCACACTGCCATCTAATGGTGGCTGGACACATTGTAGCTGGATGAGAACAGGAAGGCCTTGAGTGCATTCAGTAAATGTAAAACGTTGCCCTAACATTTACATATCAGGCCCGTAGCCAGCCTAGTTAAAGGGGTGGTTCTTTTTTCTCAAATAGGGGACCTTTTTGCAGTTATTCACTTCATTTTCTATTTAATTATGAGGGTTAATTTAGTGACATTGTAAGCACTTTTTTTTTAGCTGGATTAGCTTGTCGGTGGTCATCAAACCACACTTTTTGATGTACCAAAAACTTTCCTAAAGATTTAGAATATAAAGAAAAAGAACTTGTTTTCAAAATACAAATTTATTACATATATCATTAGGGGGAAAAATGAAATATGCTTAAGTTTTAAAATAAAAACTGTAGCCTGTTGTGTCATTTATTAGGCAAATAAACTGAGCTTGATGATTTTTCTAGCCTCTCTTGTAAAAAGGTACATTAGAAAATATGTGGATAACAACAATAGCCAAATTAGTATTAAAATTACCTTTAATATGGGTCACTTTTGATGCTTCACACCTTTTTATTGGTCGCTTTTGTTTCAAGAATAAGGTCCAAAATTTAGAGTAAAAGTTATTTAACAACAATACAGTAGGTCAGTGGTGAAAGATGACTTGTGTCCGATTCCGTTTGGTCTTAAAGCCTTTTATGGGTTATTTTCACAATTCATGATGGCTTAGCACTCAAAATAGGACAAATGACCAAATGTATGGGACAAATTCTGGACCTTTGTCAGTGGGGGGTGGGTCTTTCGAACCACCCGAACTCCCCCTGGCTACGGGCCTGCATATGGTTCCCATTTGGTTCAAATGTTTTGGAAATGTTTGTTGTACACTGTAAACTTGGCATCCTTAAATAACTGACATTTTAAAATAACTGAGAGGCCATTACCTGATTCTTGTACCATAATTTACATGAACAACCCAGATTATAGATGTTTTCAAACTATTAAAAATTAGATAAAGTTAATAAATGCTGTAAAAAATGTATGGTTTATTGATATTTAGGGGTTAATTAAAGGGATCCAATCAGGCCTTTATGGTAGAGTGGCCTGACAGAAGCCACTCCTTAGTATTGGAATTTGCCAAAAGGCATCTGAAGGACTCTCAGTCCATAAGAAACAAAATTCTCTGCTCTGATGAGACTAAAATTAAACTATTTGGAGTGAATGCTAGGCGTTACGTTTGGAGAAAACTAGGCTCATCACCAGACTAATACCATCCCTACAGTGAAGCATGGTGGTGGCAGCGTCGAGGGGATGTTTTTCAGCAGCAGGAACTGGAAGACTAGTCAGGATAGAGGGAAAGATGAATGCAGAAATGTACAGAAACATCCTGAATGAAAACCTGCTTCAGAGTGCTCTTGACCTCAGAATAGGGTGATGGTTCATCTTCCAGGAAGGACAATGACTCAAAGCACACCGCCAAAATATCAATGGAGTGGCTTCACAACAACTGTCCATGAATGGCCCAGCCAAAGCCCTGACCTAAATTCTATTGAACATCCTATGAAAATGGCTGTACACCGTCGCTTCCCATCCAACCTGATAGATTAATTAAAGAGATAATTCACACAAAAAAAATCTAATTCTGCCATCACATACCCTTCACTTGTTCCAAACCTGTTTGTGTGTTTTTTTTTGTTCCTGTTAAACAGAAAATAAGTCATTTTGAAGAATGTTGGAAACCTGTAACCACTGACAACCACAGTAAGAAAAACAAATACTACCAAAGCCAATGGGTACGGTTTTCCAGCATTCTTCAAAATATCCTCTTTTGTATTCAATAGACCAAGTTTAGAACAAGTGAAGTACTGTAAGTAAATGACCTGAGAATTGTCATTTTTGGCTGAACTTTCCCTTTAATATTAAAAAATTGGACATTATTGCAATGTGCTACTAGTTTTCATTTTAATTTAATCATGTCTTAGTTTCCCAGGATACTTTAATTTACCAGAAAACCCCAAACAAAACCGAAAAGAAAACAAAAACAGACATGAATCAGAACATGTTGGATCAATAAAATATAACTAATTGATGATGTTGTTTATTGCATTATAAACAGTGAGCTGTTAATGATTTTCTTTTATCTGAAGATCTGATCTTTTATCCATTTCATAAATTAATCTGACCGTCAATCCAGTTTTGTGCTCCAAAATTTCTCATTATTAACCATTTTAACATTTACAACATTGTCAGTCATAATAATCTGATATTTTTTCCAAATAAATAAATCTCAGTAAGTCTCTCTTGTTGTTTTTCAGAATGCCGTACAGCCATGCCTGCTGATATCGTGTTTCTGGTGGATGACTCCTGGTCAGTTGGACCGACAAGTTTCCAGCAAATTAAAGAGTTCATAGCGGACATCATCCGAGCCTTCCAGGGAAATGTGTTCGGACAGGAAGGCATTCGTTTTGGGGTGACCGTCTATTCAGATTTGCCCAGGTCTGTGTCCACACACTGCAGTCGTTTAGCATTTCTGGGAGCACGTTTGAATATGCGAGACCTTGCTTTATATACTCAACCTTGTATCTTAGTAAGCACAAATAAACTGCTTTAGCACTGCATATGCATCTGCTGGTGTCCTTGTTCAGGATGCGTATCGCTCTGACGGATTATTCCACTCTGGATGAGGTGCTGCGGGCCGTGGAGGATGTGCCGTACGAAGGAGGCAGCAGCCGCACCGGCCTGGCATTGGAGTTCCTGGAGGAGTCTGTGTTCAGTCCTTCTATCATCAGAGAAAACGCCCCAAAGGTGGGAAGCTTTAATCACCATCACTTCAAAAACTCTCTTTCTTGACAATCACATCTGTTGGAGAAAAAGTGCAACATATGCTTCATAAGCTACATCTAAAGCGGGTGGTAATACACTTTAAAATAATCGTCCATTAGTTAATGTATTTACTAAGCTGAACAAACAATTAGCAATACATGTATTATGATATTTATTCATCTATGTTAAGTTTAGTTAATGTTATTATATAAGTTAAATAATGTTAGTTCATTTTAACTCACCATGCATTAACTAATGTTAACAAGCACAGCTTTGCATTTTAATAATGCATTAGTAAATGTTGAACTATTATTGATAAATGCTTTACAAGATTATTCATGTTTAATTAATGTTAGTAAATACATTAACTAATGGATTATTATTCCAAAGTGTTACCCTAAAGCGTTATACACAAGTCAACTAAAGCCATTGGAAAACCTTAAAATGGTCTTCTATATGATATTGTGTGATTACTTTACATTCTTTTAAGGCTCAAATGCATCTTAACTCACTATTAAAGATGGCGACAATCAATTTGAATGTGAAACTGCTGTATGACATGACAGTCAAAGCAATTGAGAAGATGTTTAATGTACATATGGATCATGGATCAAAAGATCATGGAGAAGGGTGGGCGCTCTTAACTTTTAAATTATGTTGCAATAAATTGAACCTTCATTTCAGGTTACAAACATGCATTGGGTGTTATTGAAAATGCATAAATAATTTTGTTAAGGTCAGTTTATTATACAACTTGGATAATAGCTTCTACAAAGACCTAATGAATGAATGAATCAATCAATCAATCAATCAATCAATCAATCAAATGTGATGGATGTTGACAATGGAATTGAGGATCCAAATGCAGGTTTATTCAAGAGAGTGGTCATACAAACAATGGTCAGAACAGGAGCAAATGGGTACATGCAGGAAAATCCAGAGCGTGGTCATAAACAGACGAATGACCAGTTCTGGTGGGAAGCAACGTAAACAAACAAACAAAGCAACGGTCAAACAAGGCAAGGCAAGGGAAATGCATGGTAAAGATCACCAAACAGTTGACAAGACTCAGCCCAGATGTGTGTGTGTGCTATTTATATAGTCCTTGAATCAGTCCATGAATAGCTTCAGCTGTGTGTGTTTGCAATCAGTGGAAAACAGGAACCGGTGTGTGCGAGGTGCTTGCTGGGAGTTGTAGTTCTTTAGTGTGGTATGTGTGTGTGTAGTTCTCCAGCGATCTGCAAGGATTAGATTGCTGAAGATTGTGACAATCAATCAAACAAAATAATAAGTGTTTTATGTCTCGCCAACTCTCATTTATTGTTATTATTATTATTATTATTTGCTAACAACACAGGCACAAAATTCGTTAAGACATGCTTCTTGGTTGTTAAACAATGGCAGAGATTCTCATGAATTAAACTAGTTAAAATAACTTCGTTTCTGGGTGTAAAAGCCTTTAAAACTTAATAACAAAAAAAAAAGACATAAAAAGAGCTGTTTATGAAATGGAAGGGTTCAAATGTTGTTAAATGCTCGTCTTGGAACCATATGATCCCAATGAAGATTTTTTTAACTTTTTTTTTTAAATAGTTTTTTAATGGCATATACTGTATGGATCCATTAAGAAATGTGTACATTAATGGAAACTTTACATTCCACAAAATGTTTTTATAGTGGGTAAAGTTTGTTTAGATTGTTAAAATGTAACCCTTACTAAGACCAGTGGTGGAATGAGTACTGAAAAATCATACTCGAGTAAAAGTACCATTACTTGCCTAAAAATGTAGTGTGAGTAGAGTAAAAGTATCTGTTGTAAATATTACTCAAAGTATGAGTAAAAAGTAGCCCTTTTAAAAGTACTCATGAGTAGTGAGTATTATGCTGTCAAAAGCTGATATGTTTACATGTAATTTGTGCATGTGTGTGTAAACGTAACATTCTGTAGTGCATTTAGTTATTGCCCAGAAGGCACACAACATCATGAGACATTAATATTAGGTTAGATTTAGGTTGTAATGTCATGTGACCAAAATTAATTGTCAAGCCAGCAGCTAAGGACATATTTTGATGTCCAATAATGACGTCAAATGACGTTGGTTTTAGGTTGTTAGAAAGTGACCAAAATCCAGCGTCGAGCCAACATCTTAAACCAACGTCATATATGACGTCAAATACTGACCTTATTTGTCAGGTCCGGCAACCAAAATCCAACCTCTGATAGATATCATAGAGGTAACGTTCACACAACGTCAAGCTGTAACATCATTAGACATTGATATTTGGTTGGTTTTAGGTTGGACATTGGATATTGATGTCGGCCTGACGTTGAGTTCTGACGTCAACCCGGTTTTTATTTCCAAACAAAACGCAAAGTCCCCATGACGTTAGGGTTCAACGTCAATCAGACGTCATGTTTATGTCCTGTGCCTGCAGGGTGTTTAAGGCTATTTCGGTCATCATACAGTAAACATCCGTCATCTTCTCATCAGTGACATGCATCTAAACAGTCTCTGGATCAATACGTAAAGATATTGAACATCTTCATGGACATTTTTAATACTTCCAAACAGTTTGCTGCATTTTTAAAGTGCACACATCTTGAGGTAGTTCATTATGATGCGATTTACCTTCTACGGTATGTGCGATTTGATTGGACAGGAATCTCAGGACTGACTTTTCTAATTCCCATAGACAAGAAAAAAATAAAGTAGTGACTTCAGGTTGAAGGAAAGTAGTGGAGTAAAAGTACAGTTACTGCACTAAAAATGTACTCAAGGAAAAGTAAAAGTACAACTACTCAGTAAATTACAATTGCTGAGAAAAACTACTCAGAGTAATTTGAGTATTTGTAATTAGTTACTTTACACCACTGACTAAGACCAAAACGTGTTCATTGTAGCAATCGACTGAGCGGTTCTTTGGGTACCACTACGGTTTATCTAATGACATTACTGTGAAAATTCTATTTTGCAAACTTCTTAAAGAGTAAACTGTAATTAGAAATAAACTTTTCTCTTTTATTATCCTTTATTATTTTGGCACACAGTCCAAAAAACTTCCGTCCTTATCTGTGCATGCCTAAAACTCCAGCAAAGTATTAAAAATGCTATATTTGCAAATGAAACATTCTGTCACATATTGATAGAGCAAGCTTATAATTTTCTGGGAGAGAGCTGCACCTGCAGTCTGTCATTGATTCTGTCAGGACATCTCATCCTGCGCTGCAGTGCACACTCTCTGCTCCGCAGTGTCCCACCCATCCTAATTTAGGGCTTGATTAGGATTCCAAAGCGCACACAGCTGCCGGTCCTGCCGCCGAGCACCTGGTGTGGAGAAAAGAGCTGCCGTTTATAATAAACTGCAGAGATTTCACCTTTTATTAAGACTCTGGTCACATACATGCACAGTAATGGCACATTAGTGTACGGTGCATAAAGATGAATCCAGCCGCAGCTCCACCAGTGCAGCTGAACTTCAGCTGACCCACGAGATGCTTCTTTTCCAGATTCCTCATTTGTGAGTGAAAGCGACTCTGCAGGTTTGGATCTGCTGCGGTTGGAGAATTATGTATGCAATGAGATGATAATTCATGCTGTGTGCTTTCAAGGGCATCAGTATCAGCATGATACTTTTAATGGCAGATTGAGTCCTTTAGTGAAGACTCACACTTTTGGGGGGATTTCATGGAAGCTGACACGAAATAGTCCTAGGCATATTTCACACCGATATCAAAAGAAAGTGATTAAAATTACAATCTGCATGAAGAAAGATTCAGTCTGTTTTGTGCGTATATATATATATATATATATATGTATACTGTGAAATAAAAGATAAATGTATATTTAGTTGAATGTGTTTTATAATTGTACAGTATTCATAATCTGTACACTACCTGACAAAAGTCTTGTCGCCTATCCATGTTTGAGGAACAACCGATAATAACTTGACTACTAGTTGATCATTTGATGTCAGAAGTGACTTATATGAAAGGCAAAGGCCTCTAGATTATGCTTATGACCTAATATAATAATAATAATAAAGTCATCTGGAATGGCAAAGAAAGCGTTCTTGCAGGACTCCCAGAGTTCAAGATTCTTTGTATTCATCTTCAACACCTCTACCTTCATCCCACCCCAGACATGCTCAATAATGTTCATGTCTGGGGACTGGGGTGACCAATCCTGAAGCACCTTGACCTTCTTTGCTTTTAGGAACTTTAATGAAGAGGCTGCAGTATGAGAAGGAGGGCTATCCTGCTGATGAATTTGCCCTCTTCTGTGGTTTGTAATGTAACGGGCAGCACAAATGTCCTGATACCTCAGGTTGTTGATGTTGCCATCCACTCTGCAGATCTCTCACATGCCCCCATTCCGAATGTAACCCCAAACCATGAGTTTTCCAGGAAAAAATCTACCTTCTGCCCCCTTTCCAAATGATCAATTAGAAGTCAAGTTATTATTTGTTGCTCTTACAACTGGGATCAATGACAAGACTTTTGTCAGGTCGTGTATAATAATTTAAATGAACAAAAATCTACAAAAACAGTACTTATTTTAAAAACAAATAGTAATTGAAGTTATCAGTAAGTAAACATTGCAGAAATGGAAATTATAGTGGTTTTTAGAATAGTAAATTATATAGAAACATTAAAGAATAGTAAAAGTACATGATGGCACAACAGTAATGAACACTGGGGTGTAAAAATGCTTCTAGAACTTGTTCTTTTTTGTGAATATATTTTATGCAAAACTTCTGTCCTACATGTACTTGTTTCACCTACTATATTAATTACATACTAACCTTGAACAATGAGAACAAATAAATGAATAAACGTAGGAACGAACAAATGAACAAATAAGAATTATATTCTTTTTTTTCAGCCTTATTTTTTTTTTTGGGGGGGGGGGTTAAAGTAGGACCTTTACTCTATTTTGAACATCTTTGAATTTTGCAAGATGTGTTTTTATTAACCCGTAGCACATCTATAAGGGCGAATTAAAACTATTTAGTTCTAATATATATTTTAGACTAAGCTACAGCAGACTTTACAGTATTTTACTGTATTAGGAAATCCGTTTAATAAAATGTCCAATATAATTTTAAGAATCAATAATATTTGGCATTTTGATATCACATTTTAGTTTATTATTTTATTATTTTATTTATGACTTTTATGGCAAATTACAGTAAAATAAAGACAAAACAAAACAATTATATTTCAAAAAGTATAGATAGTATCAACTTAAGCGTATACAATGAGAAAGAAAAAAAAAACACATACCAACAAATAAAAAGGAAAATAATAATGTGGCTTAACAAAAACTACAATTGTACAATCACACAATACACTCTACTTTGCATTTAGGAAAGAAAAATAATCAATTTGCTGGAACAAAGACTTGGTCTATATTTGACAATAAAACATGTTCTTGGATATATTTCCTAAATGGGTCCCAAAGTTTCTTAAACTGGTTTGATGAACCTCTAGACAGTCTAATTTTTTCCAGCTTTAGGAAGAAGAGAACATCACGGATCCACTTTGTTGGGCTTGGAGGTTTCTGATCCTTCCACCTAAGCAATATTAGTCGTTTGGCTAGGAGCACAATAAAAGCTATGCAATCAGATTGTATTTTTGTAAGATTATATGACGTGGGCAAAATTCCAAAAATGGCAATCAGTAGGCAAGGGGAGGATATCACATTTTACATAGTAAGTAAGTAAGTAGTAAGTAATGTGTATTTATCGTGTATGGCCATACACCCAAAGCGCTTCACAATCAGCGGGGGTCTTTCACACCACCACCAGTGTGCAGCATCCACATGGTTGATGCGACGGTAGCCACAGGACAACGGCGTCAGTGGGCTCACCACACACCAGCTATTGGTGGAGTGGAGAGACGGTGATACAGCCAATTTGGTGGATGGAGATGATCGTAAGGGTCGATAGAGGCCACCCCTACTCTTTATGAGAAGTGCCATGGGATTTTTAATGACCACAGAGAGTCAGGACCTCGGTTTAAAGTCTCATCCGAAAGACGGTGACAGTATAATGGCTGCTTCACTATACGGGGGCATTAGGACTCAGACAGCAACACAGACCGCAGGTTGAGCACCCCCTGCTGACCTCACTAGCACCACATCCAACAACAACTTAGCTTTTCTATGTGGTCCGCCATCCAGGTACTGACCAGGCTCAGCCCTGCTTAGCTGCAGTAAGTAACCGGTTTTGGGCTGCAGGGTGATATGGCTGGGGCAAATAGACAATACACATTACATTTACATTTAGTCATTTAGCAGACACTTTTGTTTATAGCAACTTACAATTGAGAGCATTCAGCGATTCAACGAAAATAGACAATACACACAAGAAGTGCTAATATTACAAAATAACTTGTTTGTGCTCTGAGAATTTAGTGCTAGAGTAAGAGTGTTTTTTTAGGAGAGAGGGAGAAAAAGGAAATGGTTTTATAGGTGGTCTTGGTTTTAACCACTGGGGTTGAGGTGCTCTCAGAAGTGAAGGGTTTTTAGTTTTCATTTTAATTACAATCAGGGAAATATTTCACCGTTTTGCATGTTATGTTTGTCTATATAAAGCATCATGTCTCTTTCTGTCATCAGATTGCTGTCCTGATCACTAATGGTCAATCTGATGATCAAGTGGACGATCCAGCCAAAGCTGTAGCAGACAGTGGGATTTCCCTCTTTGCTGTTGGTAAGTTTTAACACTATTATCAGTGTGTGTTGTAGTTGGAACAAGTGTGACACCTCTGTTTTCACTCCTTCATCATCATCATCATCATCATCATCATCATAATAATAATTCATTCATTCATTCATTTTCTTGTCGGCTTTGTCCCTTTCGGGGTCGCCACAGCGGAATTAACCGCCAACTTATCCAGCACGATTTTACGCAGCGGATGCCCTTCCAGCCGCAACCCATCTCTGGGAACTTCCACACACACATTCACACTCATACACTACGGACAATTTAGCTTACCCAATTCACCTGTACTGCATGTCTTTGGACTGTGGGGGAAACCGGAGCACCCGGAGGAAACCCACGCGAACGCAGGGAGAACATGCAAACTCCACACAGAAACGCCAACTGACCCAGCCCAGCCGAGGTTCGAACCTGCGACCCAGCGACGTTCTTGCTGTGAGGCAACAGCACTACCTACTGCGCCACTGCGTTGCCTCATAATAATAATAATAATAATAATAATTATTATTATGGTGACGCGGTGGCGCAGTAGATAGAGTGCTATCGTCTCACAGCAAGAAGGTCGCTGGTTTAAGCCTCGGCTGGGTCAGTTGGCGTTTCTGTGTGGAGTTTGCATGTTCTCGCCGTGTTCGCCTGGATTTCCTCTGGGTAATCCGGTTTCCCCCACAGTCCAAAGACATGCGGTACAGGTGAATTGGGTAAGCTAAATTGTCCGTAGTGTACGAGTGTGAATGAGAGTGTAAGGGTGTTTTCCAGTGATGGGTTGCAGCTGGAAGGGCATCTGCTGCGTAAAACATATGCTGGATAAGTTGGCAGTTCATTCCACTGTGGCAACCCCAGATTAATAAAGGGACTAAGCCGAAAAAGAAAATGAAAGACGGCGCTCACTGAGCAGTATAGAGTCCCCTTCACTATACTGGAGCGTTAGGACCCACTCAGACCGCAGGTTGAGCGCCCCTTGCTGGCCTCACTAACACCACTTCCGGCAGCAACCTAGCTTTCCCATGTGGTCTCCCATACAGGTACTGACCGGGCTTAGCTTCAGTGGGCGACCATGTGAGAGTTGCAGAGAGCTAGCTGCCGGCGAATTCATGTATTGACATGTGTCTCAAAGCAACTATAGTGCAGCGATTTACGGTTAATGTTAACACTGGCACTCGTGCCAAGACATAAAACAAGCGTATATATTTGTGTGTGTCAGCCTTGTTTCCTTGACTTTCTTACGCTCTTTCTGTTTTGATGCCCAGAGTGCTGAAATAATTATGGCTCATTACCCGGTGGCCGACTAATTGCTGTAATTTTTCATCAAGCTCATTCCTCCTTGCCCCCTTCAACACACACACACTCGCACAAAGCACACACACACACACACACACACACACACACACCGACACCATGTCCTGCCTTTCTAATCAGTTTTCCCCGAGAGATGGGAATAAATCAGGCTGTTTGACACATCTATGAGACTCATGTACAGCAGGGCAACATGCCGCGACATTCTCCCATCATCACTCAACACCCGATACACTCTCAGATAATACTGGAGAACAGTCTGAGATACATAAGGGTCACTCATTCACACACACAAACACACACTGTTAAGCTAATAATGTGTGTTATAGGTCTATATGAGCATTTTGGACAGTGAACCTGTGGCATAGTAGTAAATGAATAGCTGTGGTGCTCATGTGGGAGACTAAGGTTTGAGTCTGGCCTGCAACATACCCTAAATTCATAGTACACTACTGTATGTGATCAATTATGAAGCAGTTCTTCATAGAAGTCATTACATGTGCCTTACATGCCTCCATGGCCATTTGGAATGTGAATCTGTGGTATAGTGGAAATTGAATAGCTGTGGAGCTCATGTGGGAAGTGAAAGTTTGAGTTTGGCCTGCAGCATGCTCTAAAATCATAATATGAAAACAGTTATGAAGCATTTCTGTGTAGAAGCCATTAAATGCACCTATTTGATTTCATGACAATTTTGGATGATAAACCTGCGGCATAGTGGTAATTTAATAGCTATGGTGCTCATATGAGAAAATAAGGTTTGAATTTGGCCTGCAACAGGCCCTAATTTCATAATATTCAAGCGTTTCTGTATAGAAGCCATTAAATGCGCCTGTTGGATTTCATGACAAATTTGGATAATGAACCTGCGGCATAGTGGTAATTCAAAATCTATTGTGCTCATATGAGAGAAGAAGGTTTGAGTTTGGCCTGCAACATGCCCTAATTTCATAACATGTGAGCATTTCTGTATAGATTCCATTAAATGTCCCTTACCTCCATAGCCATTTTGGATGTAAACCTGTGGTATAGTGGTAATTGAATAGATGTGGCGCTCTTGTGGGAGATGACAGTTTTAGTTTGGTTTGCAACCTCCCCTAATCATTTCATAATATGTGATCAATTATGAAGCATTTCTGTATAGAAGCCATTAAATGTGCCTATTGGATTTCATGACAATTTTGGATGGTTATCCTGTGGCGTAGTGGTAATTCAATAGCTATGGTGCTTATATGGGAGAAGAAGGTTTAAGTTTGACCTAATTTCATAATATGTGAGCAATCATGTAGCAGTTCTGTAGAGAAGCCATTTAATGTGTCTTACTTGCCTTCCTGACAATTTTGGTAAAGTGAATCTGTGGCATAATAGTAAATGAATAGCTGTGGTGCTCATGTGAAAGATGGAGGTTTGAGTTTGGCCCGCAACATGCCCTAATTTCATAATATGTGAGCAGTCGTCTTGCAGTTCTGTATAGAAGCCATTTAATGTGTCTTACTTGCCTTCATGACAATTTTGGTAAAGTGAATCTGTGGCATAGTAGTAATTGAATAGCTGTGGTGCTCATGTGAAAGATGGAGGTTTGAGTTTGGCCTGCAACATGCCCTAATTTCATAATATGTGAGCAATCATGTAGCAGTTCTGTAGAGAAGCCATTTAATGTGTCTTACTTGCCTTCCTGACAATTTTGGTAAAGTGAATCTGTGGCATAGTAGTAATTGAATAGCTGTGGTGCTCATGTGAAAGATGGAGGTTTGAGTTTGGCCTGCAACATGCCCTAATTTCATAATATGTGAGCAATCATGTAGCAGTTCTGTAGAGAAGCCATTTAATGTGTCTTACTTGCCTTCGTGACAATTTTGGTAAAGTGAATCTGTGGCATAGTAGTAATTGAATAGCTGTGGTGCTCATGTGAAAGATGGAGGTTTGAGTTTGGCCCGCAACATATCCTAATTTCATAATATGTGAGCAGTCGTCTAGCAGTTCTGTATAGAAGCCATTTAATGTGTCTTACTTGCCTTCATGACAATTTTGGTAAGATGAATCTGCTGCATAGTAGTAATTGAATAGCTGTGGTGCTCATGTGAAAGATGGAGGTTTGAGTTTGGCCTGCAACATGCCCTAATTTCATAATATGTGAGCAATCATGTAGCAGTTCTGTAGAGAAGCCATTTAATGTGTCTTACTTGCCTTCGTGACAATTTTGGTAAAGTGAATCTGTGGCATAGTAGTAATTGAATAGCTGTGGTGCTCATGTGAAAGATGGAGGTTTGAGTTTGGCCTGCAACATGCCCTAATTTCATAATATGTGAGCAATCATGTAGCAGTTCTGTAGAGAAGCCATTTAATGTGTCTTACTTGCCTTCGTGACAATTTTGGTAAGATGAATCTGCAGCATAGTAGTAATTGAATAGCTGTGGTGCTCATGTGAGAGGTAGAAGTTTGAGTTTGGCTTGCAGCATGCTCTCATTTCATAATATGTAACAAATTATGACGCAGTTCTGCATAGAAACCATTAAATGTGACTTACAAGTCTCCATGACCATTGGACGATGAGCCTATGGCATAGTGATAATTTAATATTATGAGAATGATTAAATTATGTTGCTAATTTGGTCACTTTTGACTGTTATTTCAGGGGTGAGGAATGCCGATCAGTCTGAGCTGAAGAAGATTGTCACAGAGCCTCATGAGGAACATCTGATGCTCAGTCCAGACTTCTCCTTCCTGGAGCATCTGCTGCCCAAACTCACTCGCCGCATCTGCTTCACTGCTTCAGAACCGCCCCGACCTGTTAAACAAAAGCCACCAGGTAAATCCACCATGAGTTCTGTTTGTGAATCATGAAGCTTATATGGTTTTTAAGTGTTGGATGCGTTGAATCGTTGAAACTCTGCTCTCTTTAAGTTACTGTTGATCTTTAAAAGGGATAGCTCACCCTAAATTAGAATGTATACACTAAATACTCACCCTCAAGTGGTTCCAAACCTTCATGTTCTTTATTCTGTTGAACACCAAAGAAGATGTACTGAAGAAAGCTTAAATCTAATAACAATTGACATCTATAGTAGGAAAAAAATACTATAGAAGTCTATGGTTACAGGTTTCCAGCTTTCTTCAAAATTCTTTTGTGTTCATCAGAAGAATGAAAGTCAGACAGGTTTGGAACAAGTGAATTATGAGTAAATGATAATAGAATTTTCAGCTTTAAAAATGCCTCACAGGAAAAAATAAATGTGAGAATTACTGTAATTACTGGTGTGTTTTTTACATACATGTCAAGGAATTAAATCAACAACACATGATGTAAAACTGTGTATTATACAGTATGTAAACTTAGATTGATCAGGGCTTTATTGTGTAAAGAGCATATTCTAAAACTGAAAAGAAGAATTTATTTATATAGCACTTCACGTATATATTACAGATTGGTTAAGCAGCTTTGCACAAATGACAATGTTGTAAAATTGGCCTGCAACATGCCCTAAAGTCATAATATGTAAGCATTTCTGTATAGAAGCCATTAAATGCACCTGTTGGATTTCATGACAATTGTGGATGATAAACCTGTGGCATAGTGGTAATTCAATAGCTATAGTGCTCATATGAGAAACGAAGGTTTGAGTTTGGCCTGCAACAGGCTCTAATTTCATAAAATGTGAGCATTTCTCTATAGAAGCCAATAAATGTGCCTGTTGGATTTCATGACAATTTTGTATGTTAAACCTCTGGCATAGTGGTAATTCAATAGCTATAGTGCTCATATGAGAAAAGAAGGTTTGAGTTTGACCTGCAACGTGCCCTAATTTCATAACATGTGAGCATTTCTGTGTAGAAGCCATTAAATGCATCTATTTGATTTCATGACAATTTTGAATTGTAAATCTGTGACATAGTGGTAATTTAATAGCTATGGTGCTCATACGAAAAGAAGGTTTGTGTTTGGCCTGCAACAGGCTCTATTTTCATAAAGTGTGAACATTTCTGTATAGAAGCCATTAAATGCTCCTGTTGGATTTTTATGACGTGTGGATGATTAACCTGTGGCATAGTGGTAATTTAATAGCTATAGTGCTCATATGAGAAAAGAAGGTTTGAGTTTGACCTGCAACATTCCCTAATTTCATAACATGTGAGCATTTCTGTGTAGAAGCCATTAAATGCACCTATTTGATTTCATGACAATTTTGAATGGTAAATCTGTGACATAGTGGTAATGCAATAGCTATGGTGCTCATATAAGAGAAAAAGGTTTGAGTTTGGCCTGCAACAGGCTCTAATTTCATAAAATGTGAGCATTTCTGTATAGAAGCCAATAAACGCACCTGTTGGATTTCATGACATGTTTGGATAATTAACCTGTGGCATAGTGGTAATTCAATAGCTATAGTGCTCATATGAGAAAAGAAGGTTTGAGTTTGACCTGCAACATGCCATAATTTCATAACGTGAGCATTTCTGTGTAGGAGCCATTAAATGCACCTGTTGGATTTCTTGACAAATTTGGATGATAAACATGCAGCAATGATGTTCATGAAGTATGAAAAATTTAACTACTGTATAAAGCAGCACATAATTCTCTTAAATTTTGGAATGCAACTTTTGATTTTTCTGATGCATTGTTATGATGTTTGCATGAATAAATGCTTTAGTATATATTTTCATTGTTAACAATACACACTGCAAAAATATTATAGATAATATATAAATAAGAGTTCAGATGCAAAAACCTCTAAGTACCATCTGAAATGTTCTTCTAAAATTAGCATCTTCCTATATTTTGATTCAGTGATTTCACTTTTATGGCAAAGAATAGGTTATTTTCATTGATTTTAACTTGAAATAACTGAACATAAACATAAGAGGCAGGGGAAAAGGCTCATTGTAGAAGACAATTCTAGATGGCACTTAGAGGTCTTGCATCTGAACTCTTCATTTGTTAATTAACAGATTCCGTATTTAGTGATTCACAAGTGCTTTCCGTTTATTTACAGTTGTGAATTGCATCATGTGACTTTGATTTCTGCTCTGTTGGATTTTGATGTTGAAAATTCAACTCTACAGTTTAACAAAGTGACTTTTATTGACATTTTAATAGTTTGAAATAATATAAATGTATAAGAAATAATATAGCGTCTGTAAAATAGCAGAAAATGTACTGCCAGCAAGGTTTATAACAACAACCCGGATGATATATCACTTTCAGCTATTAAAAATTCCATTATGCAATTCAAAACCACATATAAATGTGGGAAAAAATAAAAGCATGATCACAAAACCACAAAATATGGATCACAAAATACAGAAAACTTGCTAATTTATGGATATTTTTTACAGTGCAATCATCTCAAAAGCTAATTATCACATTCGTCATCATACATGTGCTGTTCTCTCTCCTTAATAGTGGTGGAAAGGATAGTCGGACCTAAAGATCTGCAAGTGAGTGAGCTGAGCTACAGCTCTCTGCAGCTGACCTGGAGTCAGGCCACAGGAGACGTTACCGGCTACAGGCTGCTCATCACCCCTGTGTCTCCAAAGGGCCATCTGCTCCCAGCACAGCAGACACAGGTGAGACAGCTCACCTGAACATATGCGCACAGCAGGCAGCAGCACACAGCAGATGGAGGAATGCACATGGACACGTTTGCCTTATGCGGCGGCGTTGACCATATATTTGCATTCTGATTTTTTCAGGTTGATCTAAAGGGAGATATCAGTAGTACTCCAGTAACCGGGTTGAGTCCGAAGACTGAATATTCTCTCAGTGTGTACGCCATCTATCCTGGACGCATTGGAGAGTCTGCTACTGTTGCAACAGTAACCAGTGGGTGTCAGATTGTATACACTAAAAATGTTTCTAAATGTACATGCATGCTATTAATGTAACTTAAATATGTCGAGACGTCTGGTCTCATTCCCTTTCATTAATTTTTAGTCACTTATTATGTTGCTTGATGTTGCAAACTGGTATTTCTTCTTCTTCTTATTATTATTATTTATTATTATTATTATTATATTTGTAAAAGCATAGTCATAAACACACTGGTTTTTAGTGCAAGTAGTTTGACTGTTTATGGTTTTATTTGTTATTCCTAGTCATTTAAAAATGCCAGCTCAAAAAAAAAAAAAAAAAAAAGTGTGACCATTTGTTTATAGACATCTACTGTAAACATATTGTCGATGTCTTGGCTAAAGCAATGCTAAATTTGGGCTGTCAATGGAAATTAGAAGTCTAACAAGAGTCCAAAAATACTGTAGACTAATCCTCAAATAGACTTCACATGTTTAGTCGTTCATTATTGTCTTTTTGCTGATTAATCTGTTTCTGGACTTTTGTTAGACGGAGGTATGCACAATATATTGATGACCATATCGATATTGGCTGATAAATGCTAATTTTAATGTTATCATTATCAGTCCAGTAACAAAATTAGACCGTTATCTATAAGCTATGAACAGTGCCCTTAAAGTGACATACAAAAAAATAATAATAATGAAGACATTTAGGTGTACACTATACTATGTATACTATATAATATATACAGTTGAAGTCAGAATTATTAGCCCCCCTGAATTATTAGCCCCCATGTTTATTTTTTTCCCCAATTTCTGTTTAATGGAGAGAAGATTTTTTCAACACATTTCTAAACATAATAGTTTTAATAACTCATCTCTAATAACTGATTTATTTTATCTTTGCCATGATGACAGTAAATAATATTTGACTAGATATTTTTCAAGACACTTCTATACAGCTTAAAGTGATATTTAAAGACTTAACTAGATTAATTCGGTTAACTAGGCAGGTTAGGGTAATTAGGCAAGTCATTGTATGACGATGGTTTGTTCTGTAGACTATCGGAAAAAAAAATAGCTTAAAGGAGCTAATAATTTTGACCTTAAAATGGCTTTTAAAAAATTTAAAACTGCTTTTATTCTAGCCAAAATAAAACAAATAAGACTTTCTCCAGAAGAAAAAAAATATTATCAGACATGCTGTGAACATTTCCTTGCTCTGTTAAACATCATTTGGGAAATATTTAAAAAAGAAAAAAAATTCAAAGGGGGGCTAATAATTCTGACTTCAACTATAGACATACATTTCGCACTTGTCACTTTAGGGGTTCCGTAATAAGTCGATAAATTATGTATTATTTCCACTGGTTGAACCACTTTACCTGCCTGACACTTTGTAACATTTACTGGTATTTGGATTTTGGTTGATGTTCAGCAGTGACTTTTTTTTTTTTTTTTTTTTTTTTTGTCAGAAAGTAGATTTTATCTATATAAAAGAAAGTTGGACACAGAAAGGAATAGTTAATTAATTAAATTTCAGATATCAGTTCAATCATTTCTGAAATTAAGGTTTTAAAATAAAATCATGTTTGCCTTTTGTTTTTCCAATCATGCAGAAGAAAATGAAATTTATACTTATCGGCTAAAATATTGGCTCCAAATCTGAAGAGTTATCAGTATTGGTTAAAAAAGATCCAAACTGGTGCATTTTCATTGACAGACCAAATTTAGCTTTGTTTTAGTCAAGGCATCTATTATAAGGGGTGTCCAAACTTGGTCCTGGAGTGCGGGTGTCCTGCTGAGTTTAGCTCCAACTTGCTTCAACACACCTGCCAGGAAGTTTCTAGTATATCTAGTAAGTGTTTGATTAGCTGAGGTGTGTTTGATTAGGGTTGGAGCTAAACTCTCCAGAACAGCGGCCCTCCAGGACCGAGTGTGGACACCCCTGTATTAGATGTCTATTAAACAAAAAATAGCTATTCCTCAAACCAATAATGGCACGTTCACTTAAAACACCCCTTTCTGATGCACAATTTGAACTTCAGCAGATCTTCTTGGCCATTTCTACAAGCCTAAATGCAATAAGTTTGTGTCATATGATTGGCCGATTAGATATTTGCATTAAAACAGTTGAGCAGGTGTACCTAATAAATTGGCTAGTGAGTGTCTACTTGGAAGGAATCATCTTCCTGTTTTGTTTTTGCACACAATATGCAGTAATCCAATATGCATTTGTGTCTTTTTCTGTTCAGCTGCTCTGCCGGCTGTTGCCAACTTCCGTGTGATTGAAGAAGGACTTTTCTCTTTACGCCTGGGATGGACGCCTCCACTTGGAAAAGTGGATGGATATAAAATTTATGTTCCAAGAAGTGAGAAACTAACATCGATATTACGAGGCTGAACATGAGATATGTTATAGATAGATGTTCTTATATATCTTCTCCTCTTCAGCTGAGAGACCCGGACTCATTTATGAGCAGATGTTGTCAGGCGACACTTCCTCTCATGTGATCGACACTTTAGAAGAGGATAAAGAGTACACCGTCAACATCTACTCCATCTACCCAGAAGGCCACAGTGAGCCTGTTTCTGTCACTGGGAAAACTTGTGAGGGCCTTTTTGCAGATTCTTTTCATTTCTTTCTAAAATAATACAGTTTCTTATTGACGGTATCACAAATTTCATTTACACTAGCACAAACCATGTAAAGAAACTGTTGTTACAGCAGCAAAAAATAAACAAATAAAAATAAATGAATAAATAAATATCACTATAATTTAATTAAATAAATAAAAATAAAATAAAATAAATATTTTTATGAAAAATAAATTTTATTATATAAAATAATTGTATTAATTTAAATTAAATTCAGGTTCTAAATGTTAAATATTTTGAATAAAGGTTTATGCACAGAAATAATATATATATATATATATATACAGCAAGAAAAACATTGTTGTGCTTGCATTCAGCACAATTGCATTTTTTATTCCATACTATTGCTTTGTAAAAACGTCATAATTTTACTTTTGTGCAATGCACTAATGTATACATGTTTGTTTTAATGATTTATTTTTCTAAAATAAAAATGTATTTAATACTGTGCTTTTATAATTTATTTTTGGAATATAATAATATATATATTTAATTAATTGATTAATAATAATAATAATAATAATAATAATAATAATAATAATAATAATAATAATAATAATAATAATAATGGATGATTGCTGATGATTATTGTTTATTGTTTTTTAAATAATTAAAAATAATATTTAAAATACATTGAAAATACTACTACTACTACTACTACTACTACTAATACCAATACTACTACTACTACTAATAATAATATAAATACATGTTCTAATAGTTTGTCTTGAAAACTACTATTTGAAAAGGCAAAATAAAAATATATAATAAAAAAAAACTATATTGTGTGTAATATTGGTAGCCACTAGATGGCACTACAACACATCTTCATGAAGAAGTTTTTTTTTTACTAACTTCAGTGAAGCATCAGTAATCTCTGTCATGCATTATCAAAACTGTACTCTTACCCTTTTTTCTGGCCATTGCAGTGAAACTGGTGCCAGTTGGTGACTTGCTAGTGCAGAACGCCACTACAGACACAGTTCAGGCCCGCTGGTCATCTGTCAGAGGCGCTACAGGATACAGACTCACCTGGTCATCCTCAGGTAACAAACACTGAAGAGTTTTGATAATAAAGTCAACCTGTTTGAAAACATAACTACAGATGCAAATCTCCATTTCCATGTTTCTGCAGAGGGACACATAGAAAATGTGAACCTGGGAGACAACTTTAATTTCTACATGGTGCAGGGGCTTCATGCTGGCACTGAATACACCGTCACTATTAACCCTATATTTGTGGACATTGAAGGGCCTGTGACCTCTGCCAAAGCCAAAACATGTGAGTGCTGCATGTTTTTTTTTTTTTTTTTGTTTTTTTTTCTATTTTAGCAAAATTATGAGGGGGGAAAATGTAGGGCGGGACTTGAGTTTGTCTACTGGTAATTGATTGGATTGTTGTGGCTTGTATAGGTGAATTTCATTTGATTGACAGGCTTAAACTCTGTTTACTGATGAATCTGAAAATGTTGCTTTCCTAAATAAATGAAATAAATAAATAAATAAAATCCAACAGAAAGGAAGAAGGGTTTCAACAGATACAACACGCACAAAAAAGACTAACCTTAATTGTTATTAATATCTCTTTTTTCCCCGCAATGAATATCAAAAAAAATGTTTCAGCCGAGACAAGATTAGGAAAATAACTTTATAATGAAGTCTTGTTTTTCAGAAAACGTATCAAAATAAAACGATTAAGAAGTATCTTTCTCTTTAGGGCTCAAATTATTGCTCAAGAAATGTGTGTGGAAAAAAAGATGAAGATTTAAGAATGTTTGTTCACTTTTTATGACAAATATTCTTAAATAACTCTTCATCTTTTTTTCACACACATTTCTTAAGCAATAATTTGAGCTTCAAAGAAAAAGATGTTGATAATACTATTATCAAATTTTGTTTCTAAGAAAAAAAAATGGGTCTGGATTGGGATAAAAAAAAAATACAAATGAAATGCATAAAACAAATATAAACAAGAAATGTTATCTGGGGTCTGAGTTATTTTTCAGACACCACTGATATATGCATTTTTATTATATATTAGTCATAAACTGACTTACCTGTGCCACATTTTTTTCTGAAAACTTGACTTGATTATCATTTTTTTATAGACTTATCATTACCTTTACCATTTAGATTTTTTTAGCAATTATTTTTCTTTCAGTGTATTAAAACGTGTAATTTAACTGGGTTTTGTGTAATAAAAACAGCAAGGCATGCTTTGCAGCCACACATTTACACAACTCTGAGAGTAAATGTTGGCACAGATGCTTATACACTGTAAAGAATGCTGAAATCCACATGATTCCTTCATATTATCCCAACACAAATCAATTGTTAACTTAATTGTTTTAACAAATTGAAGTGGATTGAACATAAAACAATTAAGTTGTCCTAAAAAACTCAAGAATAGTGCTGGTTCAGCTCGTTTATATAAATAGTTTGAACGTGCAGCAAAAAGCATTTTTTGAGTCTAATGCTGTATGTATGTCAGTGGAGAGCAGTGCGGTTCAGACTCTGCGAGCGTCGGCTGTGAGCACCAGCAGCGCCGTCACCTCCTGGAACTCAGTACCCGGAGCCACGGGATACAGACTGGCCTGGGGCCCGACAGCAGGTATACTTTACCTTTGTAACTCTTCCCAAACCTTCATCACTCTCTCGTTATCCTGCGCTTGGCCATTCTCCACTCTTCAGCTTCACTTTGTTCTCCATTCACTCTTTTGTGTTCCCTTTCTCTCATTTCCTCTGTGATTTATAGCCCCTTTTCCGTGGAAGCGACAGGTTGGTGACAACATGAGGTGTCGCTGTGCTTCATGACTCATGCGTCAGCTCTGTGTGTGTGTGTGTGTGTGTGTGTGTGTGTGTGTGTGTGTGTGTGTGTGTGTGTGTGTGTGTGTGTGTGTGTTGAGTCTTTGAAAGTGAGTCCTTTCCGTCAGTGTGAAGGGCTGCGGGCCGCTGTTTTAAAAGAACAAGCTGGATGGAGGTTGTAATGAAGGAGTGCGCTGTGACTCATACCACACTCTCTGATACACAGAGAAATTAGTTTATGGAGAGAAATGGAGGGCGAGAATTTATTTCAATAATACGATGCATTTTATTAATATTAATATTATTGGGGATGGTAGTATGTTTGCTATTTTAATTGTATTACTATCGTAAACTAATTAATATTCATAATATCTGATCTATTACACACAGACACACACAAAAAGGAAAAAAAAAATCCTGCATTTTATTCCAATTATTCAAAAATGTAACTTAACAGTTTTTATTTTCTCTAAATCAGGGGTGCAAACCTCGATCCTGGAGGGCCGGCGTTCTGCAGTTCCAATCCCAATTAAACACACTTGAACCAGCTAATCAAGCGTTTTCTATGGTATACTAAAACTTTCAGGCAGGTGTGTTGAAGGATGCTGGAGCTAAACTCTGCAGGCCCTCCAGGACTGAGTTTGGGCATCCCTGCTCTAAATAACATACAAAAATGTTTAGTATAGCAAATATATGTGATGTATACAGTGCTCAACATAACTGAGTACACCCTTTTTTATTAATATTTTTTATTTATTTCCCAGTGAATATTGGTATGTATTGGTGCATTCTAACACAACAGATTTATTAAACAGATATATTTATTAAAATAATATTTTAGTCACAGAACATCTTTAGATATAGATAACACATTTAAATTCATGCAAAATATTGAGGGAAAAAATTACAAACTCTCAAAATTTCATCAAAAATGTATACATTTTGTATTTCTTTTGAATTTAGTTTGCTCTTAATTTATTTATTTATTTATTTATTTTTACTTTTTTCCCTAACATATACATTTGGGCTACTAATTTTGGACCGTTATCATAAGTTATTTTGTTAAATTAGCTCCAGATTTGGCTTCAGTACTGACTAATCTATATGCACATATAATATTGTAAAGCTTCCTATGCATAATATTAATTTAAATGAAAGATTTATGAGGGGTGCACTCATATAGTATATCTTGCAAAATCACTAGTAAACTATTATGAACTATCATCAGGGCAAAGGCAAAAGAAATTAGGGCAACACTTTAGGTCATAATTCATGCTATTAACTACTGGTTTATTACTTGCCTTATATTAAGTTATTAACTGTTCATTAGTAGTTATAAAGTATGATCTTATTCTGCATCTCTAATTCTAACCTAAACCTAAACCCAACTTCTACCTTACTAACTATCAATAAACAGCTAATTAGTCATTTATTAAGCTAGAAGTGTTAGTTAAAGGATTGTTAAAACTGTGAATTGTGACCTGAACTAAAGTGTTACCGAAATTAGTTATTAAAACTGTTTGTTAAAAATGTATTAAAATTGTCATTTTGGGAAGTATTTAAGAAAATAATTTTAAATAATTTTGTCTTCAATACTTTTGAATTTGAATATTTTTGATTTTGAAGGCAAAATTATTTAAAATTCTTTTCAAATACTTCCCAAAATGACAATTTTAATACATTTTTAATAAAATAGTTTTAATAACTCATTTCTTTTGTCTTTGCCATGATCATATTTCATAATAGTTTACTAGTTATTTTGCAAGCTACTAGTGCAATTTGCAATTATTTGCTAAATTAGGGAAGTTAGGTTGACTAGAAAAATCATTCGACAACAGTGGTTTGTTCTTTAGCCAATAAAAGAAAAAATATTTTTTAAGGGTGCTCAAATATACAGTTGAAGTCAGAATTATTAGCCCCCCTTTGAATTTTTTCTTTTTTAAATATTTCCCAAATGATGTTTAACAGAGCAAGGAAATGTTCACAGTATGTCTGATAATATTTTTTTCTTCTGGAGAAAGTCTTATTTGTTTTATTTTGGCTAGAATAAAAGCAGTTTTTAATTTTTTAAACACCATTTTAAGGTCAAAATTATTAGCCCGTTTAAGCTATATTTTTTTTTCTGGTAGTCTACAGAACAAACCATCATTATACAATAACTTGCCTAATTACCCTAACCTGCCTAGTTAACCTAATTAACCTAGTTAAGCCTTTAAATGTCACTTTAAGCTGTATAGAAGTGTCTTGAAAAATATCTAGTCAAATATTATTTACTGTCATCATGGCAAAGATAAAAGAAATCAGTTATTAGAGATGAGTTATTAAAACTATTATGTGTAGAAATGTGTTGAAAAAATCTTCTCTCGGTTAAACAGTCTTCAAGACTTCAAGACTTAAAGTGTATATTCTAAACCAAACGAAAAGAAATAAGACTTAATAATAAATACATCCCATTTTTATCTTAATGTGCCTAGATAAATACATTTTTTGTATTTGTTTAATTTTTAGTATATATTTCAAACACACATACAGTATAGATACACACATTAATTCCTCCATGTGTGCGTGTGTGTGTGTGTGTAGAGTTCACAGGCAGAGATCGGCCGAGGCAGCTGGCTCTGAATGGCAGCACTACTGAGTATATTCTGAAGAATCTGGTTCACGACACAGAGTATGTGCTTTCTCTATATGTGCTCTTTGGCTCAGTGGTCGGTCCGGGCATCACTGCTACATTCAGGACCTGTGAGTCACCAAACACTTTCTCACAATTTCCACTGTCCGCTCATTAATTCTGACATCAAACTTACGTGTCCAAACCCTCTATCAAGTACTAATATATGCCCACAGTGGGCTTTAATATTGAAAATCATAATGTTTCTATCTCAGATGCTCAGAAAGTCATTTACCTTTTTTATAAATGCTTAAAATACTGGTGTCTGGGATGCAGTAAGTCTATAGTGACACCATGGTTTTGTAAAATATCAGTTTTATTTATGATATGACTAAACAATGGTGATAACCGAGGTTTTTCTCAATTCATTTGAGTCCAGAAGAATGTTTGTTAGTCAGTCTCACACATATTTTCTCCACAGCGCCTCTCGGATACGTCTCAAATTTTAAAGTGACGTCATACACCAGCTCATCCATTCACGTGGAATGGAGTCCTATTGTAGGAGCCACCGAATACAAACTCACCTGGAGTTCAGGTAGAAGTCTTATGGGTTTATGGGTTCATAAATGAATTATAATATGGCATATAATTCAAGTTTTTGGGTTTGATTTGTGTATGTTTGCTCTCAGAATTCATTCGTCCTCAGAGCCGTTATCTGGACCGCAGCGTTTTACAGCACAGCATCACTGGTCTTCAGCCAAACACACTTTATTCTGTCAGTATTCACGCTCTCTACAGCAACACGGAAGGGCCAGAAATCACCCTCTCACAGCAGACAGGTACTGTGTAACACAACTGATTTTTGATTCAGTTTGATTCATGCTAGTTGAGCATATGCTCCAGTTAGTTTGAAAGAAGTTTGTTTGAGTTTCTGGACTTCAAGACACTCATTTCAAAGAACATTTAGAATTCAGTACAAGTTCAGTAAAATGACCATTAAAAGAAGATTTAAACAGATTTACAAACAGATATCTCAAACAATGCTCATTTTAATTGTTTATTATTCAATAATATTTTATTCTATTCTATTTATTCTATTCGATTTATTGCGCCATTCTGTTCTGTTTACACAATACACATGTTAACAGAGAAATTAGTCTCATTCTGTGTTTTGTCGTTGTTGGATTTTATTCTTTTCTTTGTTTGTTGATAGTTTGGTTTAGTGTTTTTATTATTATTATTTTGTGATCTTTTTTTAATTTACTATATCTGTTTTGATCTTTTTCATGTTCTGCTTTGTTTAACTCGGTTCCTTATTTATTATAATTTTGTTTGGTTGTTTTCATCTGTTTTGTTCTCTTTTGTTTTGCTTAAATCAGTTCTATTCTATTCTTTTCAAACAGAATAAGAGTGGCATTCTGTTTTTTGTTTTGCTATTCAATTCTATTCTGTTCATTTCTATTTAATTCTGTTCAGACAGTACACATTTTGACAGAGGAATTAGTCTGTTCTTTTGTTGTTGTTGTTGTTGTTGTTGGGTTTTATTCTTTTGTTTTTTTGTTTTGTTGATAGTTTGGTTTTGTTTTTTATTATAATAGTTTTGTGATTTTTTTTTTTTTTTTTTTTTTTGTGCTACTTTCCGGATCTGTTTTGTTCTTGTTTATGTTGTTTTTGCCCTTTTTTGTCTCGTTTCTTATTTATTATTATTTTGCTTTGTTGTTTTCATCTGTTTTGTTCTCTTTTGTTTTGTTTAAATCAGTTCTGTTACAGATTTACAGTGCCATTCTGTTTTTTTCCTTCTTTGTTTTTTGCTATTCTATTCAATTCAATTTAATTCTGTTCTGTTCATTTCTATTTAATTCTGTTCATACAGTACACATTTTAACAGTGGAACTAGTGTCATTCTGTTTTGTTGTGTTGTTGTTACTTTTTTTTGTTATTTTTTAATCTGCTGGATCGGTTTTGTTCTTTTTCATGTTGTTTTGCCCTTTTCTGTCCTGTTTTGGTCTCTTTTGTTTTGTTTTTTAATTTGTTCTTTTTCAGATTTGTTTTGTGTTTTTCTTGTCTTTGTTTTTATTTTGGTTCTGTTCAGTTTTGTTTTTTAAACTAATGTGCAAGTTTTTTTTCATTCTCAATCATGATGCCCAAAGCTTGGTTGCAGAATGTTCTTTCAAGCTGCTGTTATTTTTGCGCACCTACTTTCCTTTTGTTAGTTACGGCTCATTTTATACCAAGATTTTTGACTATATACTCTTTCTTGTACTTTTGTTTTTAAAACTAAGTCTTCCACTCTGTTCCTCTTTCTCTACAATCTGCACTAACAGATCTGGACTCGTTTTAGTCTGCTTAGTTTGGCTCTGTGGACAGGCACATGTCATTTATCAGCGCCATAAGAAGAAAACTGTGCTCCGTTAATTAGACACTTCAGACAGTCAGTGTCCGGGGATATGGAGATCTTCCGCCCATTGTTCCAGTGGGATTGTCGGATATCAGGAGATTGATTGACAGCTCCTGTGTTTGAGCCCCCATGTTTAGGAGCACAGCTGTATAGCAGTATTTTTACTGATGCTCAGTGTATGTGTGTGTGTTTAACTGCTGGCAGCACATCTCACCATTTTACAGGCAACACAATTAGATAAAACAGCTGCACTTGATACACATATATAAAAAAATGCTAAGTTTCAAATCACAGCAGTCTAATGCCATATGCATAAAGATTACACTAATTATACTGTAACAGCTTTACAAAGTTTAACAGAAGAATTAATGTAATAATTTATTTTGCTGATATATATATATATTAAATGGCTGCAATTAACAAAGAGTAAAAAAAATGTATGGGGGTCTGAAAGTTTGAGAATTTTATATACACACACATGCACACAGAGTATACACATTGCCTGTATATGGTATATTTAATAACATACTATTATTTATTTGACCCCTTTTTATTTATATGCACTTATTGAGTAAATGCATTACATAAAGAATGAAGAATGTAATAAAATTAAGAAACATGCAGTAATTAATAATAGTTTGTTCAATTATAAATAAATGTAAATAATTAAAACATGTTACATCCAAATTTTATGGCAATGTATATTTTTTTTTAGGACAACGTAACCTTAAAATGGCCAAAAATGTTTGAACCAAATAATAATAAACATAAAATATAAATATAAAAAAAACAAGTATGAAGTATGAAAAGTATGAAACAAGTATGAAACGTCATTGTTTAAGGCATGTTTAATATTATCTTTTGATTTAAGTAAGTATATTTAAATAAGTTTAAAATTATTTTTGGGCTCGATCTCTTATTAATATCTAAAAAATAATACAATAATTTATGTTTTAATAGATTTGACATAATTCTAATAGTAAATACATTTGAATTTGTGTCAACTGAAATAGAATAAAATTATTACATACAGTTGAAGTCAAAATTATTAGCCCTCCTGAATTATTAGATTCAGATTTTTTAAAGATTTTTGCAACGCATTTCTAAACATAATAGTTTTATTAACTAATTTATAATAACGGATTATTTTATCTTTTCCATAATGACCATACATAATATTTTACTAGATATTTTTCAATATCTAGTAAAATATTCAGATTATTCATTTGAAAATGTAATTTAAAGGCTTAACTGGGTTAATTAGGCAAGTTAGGGCAGTTTGGCAAGTCATTGTAAAATAGCCAAAATAAAACAAATAAGACTTTCTTCAGATGATAAAACATTATAGGAAATACTGTGGAAAAATTCCTTGCTCTGTTAAACACCATTAGAGAAATATTTGAAAAAGGAAATAAAAAAAATCACATGAGAGCTAATAATTTTGACTTCATCTGTATATTGGAATGATCTTTCCCGTACTGTGTGTCACTAACCGTATCAATTTTCCAGCCTCTTTGACCGACTCCGAGCTGATCGAGACAGTTCGTGACGTGAAGGTTGTGGACACTGGTGTCAGCTCTTTCAAACTGGCATGGAAGAAAACACCAGGCGTCACTGGCTACAAAATCACCTGGAGCCCCTTTCACGGTGAGCACCGGCCGTCCACATTACACTCCATTACAGTCACACTTCAATCCATCATCCATCTGTTCGTTTTCACTCAGGTGGAGAGAAGAAGAGTGAGGTCGTGTCTTCTTCTGCCACTTCCTTCACCATCACTGATCTGCCAGCCAGTTCTGCCTACAAGATCCAGCTTTCTGCAATGGTCAGAAGCAAAGAGGGAAGTCCAGTAATGGTGACCGCTCGCACTCGTGAGTTGTTGTTTAATATTTCAGACTGCATATTTTCATGTATTTGAATGTTTATACATGTGGTGTTTTGTTCCAGTGGATCTGCCCAAAGTGACTGGATTCAGTGCTCTGAACACCACAGACAACAGCACTGTATTAAACTGGACGAGTGTGACTGGAGTCTCGGGATACCTGCTGTCCTGGAGACACATATCTGGTGGGAAACATTAGCATTCATATTTACATTTAGACTGCATTCACTTTCATAAGTAAATGTCAATTCAGATATGTAGAAATAAATGGTAGCACATGAATATGCAAATCATTCTGAAAACTATGTTTATTCAATTCAATTCACCTTTATTTGTATAGCGCTTTCACAATGTAGATTGTGTCAAAGCAGCTTCACATAGAAGATTATAGTAAATTGAAACCGTGTCAGTCCAGTCTTCAGTGTTTAAGTTCAGTTTAGCTCAGGTCAGTGTGGTTTAATAATCATTACTGAGAGTCCAAACACTGAAGAGCAAATCCATCGATGCGCAGATCTACAGATCCCAAATCATGCAAGCCAGTGGCGACAGCGGCGAGGAAAAAACTTCACCAATTGGAGAAAGTGAAGAATTAAAAAACCTTGAGAGAAACCGGGCTCAGTTGAGCACGACCATTTCTCCTCTGGCCAAACGTCTTGTGCAGAGCTCCAGTCTAGGTGCTGGAGAACGCTGGACCTCAGCGAAGACGCATCATAGCAATCAGTCTCATGCTCTCCACACCTCCATGACCACCACAGCAGCTGATCAGGAAACGGTTTGGTCCAGTATTATGGAAACCTTGGGATCATCTCGTCGCCGGTCTTGGATCGAATCAGTGGTGCTACATAGTCTCTGAGGGTCTCGGGATGAGTGAATAATTTTTATTGTTCAAATAAAATAAAATTAAATTAAATTAAATGGCCATTTCTGTGATTGTATAACTGTAATCTATCTCAAACTGTTTGCAGTTTTACCTTTTTTTCAAAGGTAAGCATAATTGTGAGATATAAAATCTGAGCAATGTCCTTTTTCCTTGCTAATTTTCTGTTTATATTTGACAAATTTGACTGTATTTTCCTCTCGTTTCTTGCATTAAACCTCACAATTCAAATTGTTTTCTCAGAATTCTGACTTCTCACAACTCTGTTATCATCTCAAAATTAAATATTTCTCAGAATTCTGATTTTATTTCTTATCTTGAATTTATATCTCACAATTCTGATGTTTTTTTTTACCTTAAAAACGATCTGACGACTATAATACACATGTATAATTTGTAGTAATATTCAATATTGAATAATAATAGTCTTAAATAATAATAAATGATCAAATAAATAAATAATAACAATATTTATAGAATTTTGTTCTCAGAATCTGTGTTTCTACTAAATGTCTATTTCTAGTATAGATATAAACATTAGTAATGCCAATCATTTTAATAGCCAATAGTAAACATTGGCACATGCACATTGAATATTCAGGTAAATTATGTTTAAAAATAATAATATAAAAAAACAATTCTTGATTTTCTGTACATTATATTAGCTGAATCTTCACTCTGATACTGCTCAGATGGTATAGAACAAGGAGGATGACCATTCATTTGTTAATTAGTGTTGCTAAATGGTAGGGCAAAACTAATTTCAGATAAGAACTGTAATAACAGTTCCTCTCACAAAAGACGTTTTGTCTGATATGCAGATATAAAAAAAAGAACAGAATAGACAGCAGAGATAATGCCATGAAAGATCTGTGATTCATGCCTGTTATCATAATGACGTCAGCAGGGCCTTATAATGAGGGCGTCCTTTGCACGAACATGAAGGTTATGAGGGTTTTAAAGGTGGATTTTTAGTATTCAGCTTTTGATGCATATTAGACTGTCAGTAAAATGTTCCGATTCTGAAGTCACCGTGCCCTTGACGGGTTTTAAACTAATATTGAAGAGTCATTTATTTTGTCATTTTGCAGACAATAGTCTCTCCCAGATTTAGTTTTCTTCAGCTGTTTTGTAGCATCATTTGAGACATTATTTAGTCCTGACATGATTGTGTTGTTGTTTTCTGTAGAGGTGGACGTCTCCACTGATCTGCTGAGCTCTGGTTTCACCTCGTATAAGATTCGAGATCTCCAGTATGGCAGAACCTACATCTTTTCCATCAGGCCACTGTACGGGGAAGTGGAGGGTCCGGTCACAACCATCACCAAAAGAATCTGTAAGACAGTTTTGCAATGTATAAGTAATGACTACACTCTCTGAAATAAAGCAACTGTATGTGAGCGGTCACTCCGGCGATACATTTTCAAAAGGGTGAACATTTGTACCTGGGTCCATATTGATACCATAAAAGTACAGTAATAGTATGTTATTTTTTTTTAAAGGAATGCTATTGTATGCTTTAGTTATTAAAATATACATTTGAGGTTTCCATATGGACACTTTAGGTACAAATGTGTACAAGTGACAGCTCGAGTACCTACAGTTGAAGTCAGAATTATTAGCCCCCCTGAATTATTAGCACCCCTGTTTATTTTTTTCCCCAATTTGTGTTTAACAGAGAGAAGATTTTTTCAACACATTTCTAAACATAATAGTTTTAATAACTCATCTCTAATAACTGATTTATTTTATCTTTGTCATGATGACAGTAAATAATATTTGACTAGATATTTTTCAGGACACTTCTATACAGCTTAAAGTGACATTTAAAGGCTTAACTAGGTTAATTAGGTTAACTAGGCAGGTTAGGGTAATTAGGCAAGTTATTGTATAACGATGGTTTGTTCTGTAGACTACTGAAAAAAAATTAGCCTAAAGGGGCTAATAATTTTGACCTTAAAATGGCTTTTAAAAAATTAAAAACTGCTTCTATTCTAGCCAAAATAAACCAAATAAGACTTTCTCCAGAAGAAAAAACATTATCAGACATACTGTGAACATTTCCTTGCTCTGTTAAACATCATTTGGGAAATATTTAAAAAAGAAAAAAAATTCAAAAGGGGCTAATAATTCTGACTTCAACTGTATATTTATTGAAAAATAATGATGATTATCTACATTTTTTAAGTGATTTACAGAAGTAAAAGTAGTATTATATTTACAGTAGATTATCAAGAAGATACAAATTAGATATTCATATTTAGAACAAGAATCCATATTTAGATCAAGAATCGTTTGATGACATTTTGAAAGGTTTTTATGGCTTTACTAGTGCAGCCTAATCTACTAATTACCTTTAAAAACTAGGTTTACTTATTAATCAGAAGGTTTTTATTATTGTTAAATATTATACAATTTAGTATAATGTATCAAGAATGATGTTTATTTTTAAATAAACAAATCCCTTAGACTGACTAATGATAGAACATTATTTCACCAATATTTAGAAAAAACATTGTTCACAAAATTACTTTCAGTAGACAATCTTCTTTCCTATGTTTGTAAAATCATGCTTGCAGATTTAATTTGATGTTGACACCAAAATGAGTTTGTGTATTTTTAAGTACATTGGGTTCATTATATTTATATAAAATGTATGTATATGTATGTAAATGCCTTAAAACAGTAAACAATCGTTGACATTTGTAATGATAACATTACAGCTTTCACTGTATTCTGTTTGAATCAACACTGAAAAAATGATTCATTGGATTTACTAATTTATTTTAAGGTAAGTGGTTGCAAACAGTTTATATGGGCTGAATTTAGACAAACAAATTAAACTTAGTAATGATCAACTTCATTTGTTTGTTTAAATTCAGCCCATATAAATGCAGCCACTTAACTTTAAAAAAAAAAAATGTAAATCCAATGAATAATTTTTTTTCAGTGAATGAGGCCTTGGTGAAACATCTAAAAAGACCCAAGCATTAACCCAATATTTTGGTATTGTGTACTAAAACCATGTACTCAAAAAAAAAAAAAAAAACTGGTTCTGCTTGTGTTACAGTGGGAGAGCCTCGTCTTGTTCCTGTCCAGAGCTCCACACCGGCTCCTGTCTCTGCAAACACCAAGAGCATTGACATGCATCTCCAAACCACAACCAGAAACACTCGCACACCAGTAGTCAAAGCCCCCGTTACAGCCTCTGCCACTGGCCAAACAGCTTCAGCACTGACCAGAATGACCACAGTCAATGACCAAAGCGTCCTGTCTGCTGAGACACCTCCACCTGGACCAGGTCATTCACATTTAATATGGTGTTGATGTGGGGCGTTACATAACAGCATTTTTAAAACAAACAGATACCTTTTTATACATTCATTTACAGGATGTTGGTGTTTTAAGGGCCTGAAAATGAGTTTCAAAAATGCAATCATCTTCATATATTGTGCAAAAGTACACACAATTTTCAACTTGACCAATTTAAAAATGCTAAAACCTCTGTTATATAACACATGGCCTTTGTCCACCCTCTCAGTGACCCTTAGAATAAAACAGGCCGTTTCTGTTGCTTTCTAAACGCCTCTTTTTTATGTAAAGTTTGAAAACTTTCAGCTTTACATCTGAGCTGAAATTTTCCACACACACTAGTTGTTATGCATAGACAATATGAAGCCTATAAGAACTTCTGTACAATATTGGGATTTTTCCATGAGTTTAAAATGACCCATATTATTTATTATTAAACATTTAAAGAGACTGTTCACACTAAAATTTAAATCATCAATTTCACTTTCTTCCAAGTTAAGTCAACTTTTTTTTTTTATCCCTCTTTAAATGGTTAGTAATTTTTTTTCAACTACGTATAATTAAACAGGAAAATAACACAACCTTTGCCAAATGTTTTAGTGTATTTACTGAATATTACTCTGTTTAATAAAAAAAACTAAGGTCTTTCAAAAACATTTAATAATAGTATAAACATATTAAGTTTTATAAAATTATCATATTAACTGCACTATAAAAAATATCTTTAAATTGACAGTTTTTCGCATTTTGTGATTCATATTTTTTTCCACTTAATTATACTTTTGAATTGCATTATGGGACCTTGAGATGGGATCTCTCCCCCAAAAGCTTTTGATGTTGAAAAGATATTAAAAGTGACTTTTATTTTTAAAAAAATTTAGTTGTGATATATTATCTGGGTTGGGGTTGTAATTTATGGTACAAAAACATTGTAAGAAGCTGCCTGAACATTTTCTGTTATTTTACAGACTTAATTCTCCATATATTATTTCTTAAACAATCTCTTGTCTCAAACTACTAAAATGTAAATAAAAGTCATTTGAATGTTGATGTTTAATTTTCAACAGCATAAGTGAACAGAGCAGAAATAAAACTCTAGCACCTTTTCTTTTCTTTTTATAGCTTTGAGGCTCTAGTTTGAAAGTTTTTCTTGCCTATGATACACGTTTGTCAGGGTCGTCTGCATCCTTTTTTCTTTTGGTCGTGTTCAATTAGGTGATGGTTCTGAAGATGCTTAATTAAATTTGTTGTATTATACGATGAAGTACTACTTCCACCTCTTGATACTTTGGAATTGCAAATATTTCAGTTTGCACTGCTTAATTGCTGGTGTTTCAAGCGTGAAATATTTCCAAATCACGGACATGTTTAATGCGCTGAGGTAAGCTGATAATAAAAAGGATTCCCGCTTAACTTAATGCAGCTGCGCAGGATGTTTTTAAAGTGTATTTAATTTGTAAGGTATGTTTTTATTTTATATAAATTTGGATCTTAAAATGTATATATTATTAATTTAAAATGAATGTAGGTGTTCTCCTAATGAGATATTACAGTAGGTCATTGTTTAGTCCACATTTCAATGATCAATATAGTATCGAATTTGAATCGGTCATCTGTCCCCGATACCCGATCAATTCAAAAAATGCTTGGATCGGCTTCGATTTGAAGTATCGGATTGGTGCACCCCTAATAATAACAACCGTAAATACAAAACATGGAAACTGTTCATTAACAGATTTTTTTTACAGTGTAATATATAACCTTAAAGGAATAAACGCGTTGCAAATTTTATAGAGATTCAAAACATGTTTAAATAAAACTAATTATTTGAAGAACTTTGTTGTCGTTGAATGCCAAAAATAGTTTGGTGACCATTAACTTCCATTATATGAAAAAAAAAACTCAGAAAAAAACATACATTTGGTATGAGATGAGAAAGAAAAAATGATGACCTGTTTATGTAAATTTATATATTAACTGGATATAGAAAAAATACTTTAAATGCTCAAAAAATCAAATGAAAACCTGTCATTTATGTAAATGCATGAATGAATTGTGTTTATGTTTTTTTAGTGTGTGGCAGGGTGAAGGCAGATATTGTGTTTCTGGTGGATGAATCCTGGAGCATTGGTACTAATAACTTTGGAAAGCTGAAGGATTTCCTGTTCAGAACGGTCACCTACTTCCCCTCTATAGGACCCAAGGGAACACAGGTAGGAAATACTAATCTGCTACCTCAAATTAGGCACATTCCACTTCATTTTGGGCCATTTTGAATCTTTTAATTATTAATATCAATGTCTCACTTTCGTTAATATTTAATGCTAATCCAAACTGATTAGCTACTGCTAATATAATAAATGTGTACGAAACCGTCTTATTCACTCACCTTAGATAGCAGTAGTTCACTACAGTGATCAACCCAGGATCGAGTTCAACTTCAACACTCATAAAGATCGTAACTCCGTCCTGAGAGCCCTCCGAGAAGTCCGCTATGGAGGAGGAAACACAAAAACAGGTTAATCCTCACATTCAGCGGTCAAACATTTTTGGTGAATATGTCTGAAATGTGCTGATTGTGTATGTGTGTTTAGGTCGTGGGATCAGTTATGTCCTCAGGGAGATGTTTCAGGAGTCTTTGGGAATGAGACAGGAAGCCCCTCATGTGTTGGTGTTGCTGACGGATGGAAGAGCACAGGATGATGTGGAGCCGCCATCCAGGATAGCCCACGCTCTGGGTGAGTGGTAATAACATTCATATATGTTATATGCTGAAAACTTAAATGTTGAAAACTTAAAATCAACAATTACTGAAATAAAAATGGATAAATAACTCCTAAAAATGGAAAAGTTCAGCTTTGAATGACAAAAAAAAATTAAATTATTTTAAATTCTTAATATAGAAAACATTTATTTTAAATGGCAATAGTTCCCAATATTCAGTCCCTATAGGATTTTGCTGTGAAATATTTTATATTTGCAGTCTTATGATGGATTTTCTCAAAACATATGCCATTATTTACAGTTCTTGTGTTTTGCTGAGAAAATAACCACTGGGTGAGTGGTAATAACATTCATATATATATGACAAAATACAGCAATCATGTTCTCCTGATGCTTTTGTGCTCATCAAGTCTGAATTTATTTAATAAATTATTTATTTAAATGATTAATTAGTTATTTATTTAAAAAAGTAATATTCAGTGCTTCAATGATTTTGTGAGTCCAATGTTCTTGAGCTCAAAAAAAAGAAACTTAATTTAAGAAAATGTAATAAAAAACTTGTAAAAAAAATGTATTTTCTCAGCAAAACACAAGAACTGTAAATAATGGCATATGTTTTGAGAAAATCCATCATAAGACTGCAAATATAAAAAATTTCACAGCAAAATCCTATAGGGACTGAATATTGGGAACTATTGCCATTTAAAATAAATGTTTTCTATATTAAGAATTTAAAATAATTAAATTTTTATTTGTCATTCAAAGCTGAATTTCTCAATTTTTAGGAGTTATTTATACATTTTTATTTCAGTAATTGTTGATTTTAAGTTTTCAACATTTAAGATTTCAGCATTTATTTTTCAGTTTCAGATAATTGAAATATGTTCAACTTTAAGAAATATTTAGCTCACCTTAAAGTAAACAAAATGATGTTTCATAAATGTTCAAACTACTTACTTAAATAAATCAACACACTTGTTCAGGGTTTTTCTTCAACATTTAAGTTGAAGTTTATTATTTCTTACAATGAACATGTATTAATTTAACGTGTAAAAAACAATTACACATTTCTAATAAGATTTAAATATTGAATTTAAAAAAAAAACATGCAAAAACACACAAATCCATAATATGATTTAATTCTACAACTGTTAACTGAAATTCAAATAAGTTCAAATAAAACTATAATAAAAATAAAAACTTATAAATTAACAAAATTCATTCATTCATTCATTTTACTTCAGTTTAATCTCTTATATGTCAGGGGTCGCCACAGCGGAATGAACCGCCAACTTATCAGCATATGTTTTATGCAGCGGATGCCCTTCCAGCTGCATCCCAAGACTAGGAAACACCCATACACACACACACACACACACACACACACACACACACACACACACACACACACACACACACACACACACACACACACACACATGTTTGTTTTTGTGAAAAGTGGGTACATTACATAGGCTTCCATTCATTTTATACAGATCAAACCGTATATTATATTGCCCTCACCCCACCCTACCCCTAAACCCAACCATCACAGGAGACAGTGTACAGCTTTACTCCCTGAAAAAAAACTCATCCTGTGTGATTTAGAAGCTTTTTGAGAAGTGAGGACGTCACCAATGTCCTCATATTTCACCTCCTTTTTGTAATACCTGTGTCATACCCATGTCATTATACAGATTTGTGTCCTGATATGCCACAAAAACACGTACACACACACACACACACACACACACACACACACACACACACACACACAATAGGCAATTTAGTTTGTTCAATTCACCTATACTGCATGTCTTTGGACTTGTGGGGAAAACCGGAGCATCTGGAGGAAACCCACGTGAACATGGGGAGAACATGCAAACTCCACACAGAAATGCCAACTTGCCCAACAGGGGCTCGAACCAGCGACCTTCTTGCTGTGAGGCAATGGTGCTAACCACTGCGCCACCGTGATCATTATCAAAATTATAAAAAAAAAAATATTATTATGATGAAAAATGAACAAAAATAAAAGCCTCTTACCCACACAACTATACTGAAAACTACTATTCATTCAAAGTACTTTTTTTTGCCAATTTAATGTAAAAAAAAAAAAAAAAACTAATTTAATGTATCCTTTAAAAATGTATTTAAAAAAAGTAGAAATTAATTTTAAAAAGTACATTTACGACTTCATCAGCTTGAAACTTTAGTGACCCTTCAGTATAAGCATAAATGAATGCTAAACTTCAGCTTTTGCTACTTGTGTGTTAGGAGTCAGTGTGTTGGTCATCGGCATCGCTCACGCCGACATGGAGGAGGTGAGGACAATCGCGTCTCCCACCACATACAAGAACATCTTCTACGCCAGTGATTTTGACGACCTCCCATCCATTGAGAGAGAGTTCATCGGTAGTATTTGCAGCGAAGCCCTACAGTCCGAATTCAAACAACACGACGAGGTGAGTCATGCAGTTAAAAGAAATCATAGCTATGAATATACACAACACTAATAATATTTTCCTTTTTTTGTGTAGTCTGCTCAACTGGACACACCTACAGAGGACCCAGAAGCTCTTGCTAAACCAGAAGGACCATGTCCGCTTAGCTGCAAAGTAAATGATATCTCCAAAATGTAATCTTTATGTTACTGTATTTTTTCACGGTAAATTACATTAGTACCACTTTTAACTGTGATTTAGCTGTGAAATTCACAGTAGTATGTTGTGTTCAGAATTGTATTGCGAAATTAAGGCTGGCAGCAGAATTACAGCAAATTACTGTAAAAAGGGTTATATCTTTAGCTAATTTATTTGTTAATTTTATTTTATTCAACATAGAAATTAATACACATGAACTTTTATGCTAGTACAGGCACTTTTTTATATATATTTAGAAATATTTACAGAATGTATACAATACTGATGTCATATGATGTTTCATGTGAAACCTAATTCCTGGTTTGTTGTCATTCTCAGGGTCAGAAAGGAGAAAAGGTAAGCGACTGTTGTGGTACTGTGTTGATATTGATCATGTTATTATAACTGATGGTATGATTGCATGTATTTTCTCTGCTGCAGGGCGATGGGTTTGGTCATGGAGGCCTGGTATGTTTCTTCATTTCCTTCTGGCTTTCTCTAATATCAATGGATCAATTCGTAATTCAGTTTGAACTCACACAGATAGACCTTTCTTTCTTTCTTTCTTTCTTTCTTTCTTTCTTTCTTTCTTTCTTTAGGGGTGTTTACTAAAGTGATATTAATATTTTTGATCAAGTTTAATCAAACCCCTAACCCCATACAGCAAAATAGATTTTCTTAAGCATTGCCACAATCACTATTTTTCTTTTAGATTAAATAAAATGTTAAAGTTTGAATCAAAATTACATTATATTTTTGAGGAAAAACTAAAAATGCTGTAACAAATTACAGTAATTTGGTTCAAAGTATAATTTTTGTCAGTGCACACACTCAAAAAAAAGACATTTGCTGTTTGTTCAAACTACTTATTTAGCTGAGCTGAAACAACACAATTCTTGAGTTTTTTTTAGTGACTACTTATTTGTTTTAAGTTCAATCCACTTAAATTTATAAAACTTAATAAGTTAACTTATTCCATTATTTAGTCATGTTATGTAGTATTAAATATAGTCTTCCATGTAGCCTTCCATTATGTAGTCTTCACTGAACCCAGCATTTTTTTACAGTGTAGACATTCAGAATACGTCGTTAAGAATTAGAATGTTCTTAAATGGTTGTTTATGAGATTTCTAGATGAAAACCTCTATAAAATACAGTAGTCAATGTATGAAGTAAATCAAAAGCTTTTATCAAAGTTGTCCTAAAACTATTTGGCAACACCAGTTCTTGTCTTTAGGACAATTTTGAAAGACATTTTTGATCCACTTCAAAAGTTGACTACTGTACATCTCACAGCAGCATTATAAGAGTGTCTATATAACGTTAAGCACTGCATTCAGCAATTTGTTTGAGAGAATTGAAATATGTTCAGTTTTGAGAAATATTCAGCATGCCTTACACTCAAATAAATTACGTTTGCTGTTTGTTCAAATTACTTATTTAAATGAGCTAAAGCAACACAATTCTTGAGGTTTTTTTGGGGACAACTTAATTGGCTTATGTTTATTCAACTTAAATTTGTAGAAACTAATAAGTTAACTTAATTCCTTTACGTTGTCCCAACACAAATCGATTGAGTGGAACACAGCATTATTTACACTGTTAAAAAGTGATTAGTTACCTAAACCGAGTAATCCAATTGCCTTTAAAGCAACAAGTTGACTTTACAAAAATAATGTTAATAAACCCATTGTAACTTGGAACTGTTAAGTTGACTTAATTTTTATAATTATGCTAATTGTACTTAGATTTTTAAGTCAACTAATCCCTTTATGCAGTGTCAGACTATTTTAGCACATCTGTTTTCAAATAATTCCTGTAATTATCACAATATTACATATTCGGGGGTTCATTAAGTCTATAAAATCTACAATTATAACCTGTATTGAATTTAATAAACACACTGGAGTCTGGAAGAGCAGATTTATTTTACTGTATGTAATTTTGATAGATATAGAAAAGTTGGGGGAAAAAAACAAATATAATAAAAGTGTATTGTTAAAAAGTGATTAGTTTACTTTTATTTAAAAAAAAAAAGTGAGTACAATTAGCATAATTATAAAAATTAAGTCAACTTAACAGTTTCAAGTTTTAATGGGTTTACTTACATTATTTTTGTAGAGTCAACTTGTTGTTTTTAAGGCAATTGGTTTACTCGCTTTAAGTAACTAATCACTTTTTACAGTGTAAATGTAGATTGTAAAATGTAAACTGTTGTTGCCTTAAATGTTTTTTAGTCATTTTATTTAACTTGTAACTTTAAACTTAGACCTAAAACCTAAGAATTAAAAAAATGAAATGACTAATTTTAATGGGTTATATAAACATAAAAACATGCAGTCGTGACATATAGATTATTATACTATTTTTTTAACAGTGCAGTATTGCAGATATTCTACATCATAAAAAAAATCTCTTAATTTTTTCTCAACAAAAAATGCTGCGCAACCAAAGTGCAAAGCAACACATTTCTTGAGATTTTTTGGAACAACATAATTGTTTTATGTTCAATCAACTTAAATTTTTTAAAACTTATAAGTTAGTTTAATTCCTTCATGTTGTCCCAACACAAATCGATTGATTGGAACACAGCATTTTTACAGTGTAAATTGTTGTTGCCTCAAATGTTTTTTAGTCATTTTAAATTGCATAACTTTAAGCTTAGGCTTATAACAACTTGTAAGACTTTAAAAAAATTTAAATCACTAATTTTAATGGGTTATATAGACATAAAAACATGCAGTCGTGATATATTGATTATACAATTTTTTTAACAGTGGAGTACTGCAGATATTCTACATCATAACAAAATATCTTTATTTTTCCTCAACAAGAAAAAAAAAACAAAAACTTTGCACAACCAAAGTGCAAAGCAACACAATTCTTGAGATTTTTTGGTACAACTTAATTGTTTTATGTTCAATCAACTTAAATTTGTAAAAACTTAGCTCAGTCGTGGCATATTGATTATACTAATGCAGTACTGCAGATATTCTACATCATAACAAAAGTATCTTACTTTTATTTTTCATCAACAAGAAAAAAAAAACATTGCACAACTAAAGTGCCCACAGATATGCTTTTGGATTTTGAAGAAGAAGAATGCTGGCATTTTCAACTGCCCAAAACACTTTAGTGGACAAACAGCCTTAGTTTTGCCTACGCGATTTCTTCAGAAAATATACAAATCTAATGTCTTTCATGCAGTATTATCTCTACTGTAATTCTCTTTTTTTTATACATATATTTATTTATTTTTCCTGTTGACATAGCGGCTCCAGCAAGGCCCGGGGCATTTTGACTCATTCTCTCTAAAGGTTAAAGGAGAAAAGGGTGAGCGGGTGAGTAAATCCAGCATCTGAAGATCCGCTTCACAACACAAGCTTAAATAAACATCAATAAAACACCCCCGTTCCTCTCCGCAATCGCACGTTCGTGTTTGTTAATTACTGAAGCGTTTATTAGCTAAACCAAGGCGTTCTGTTAATGATGAGATTGTTTTTGTGACTCACTTGTTGTTTTAGCAGATTAAAGGATTAAATCTAATTATTAATATCACTGATCTGTCTTGGCGAGGGGTGACGTTCGTACTTTGCTTTTTTTTTTGTTCCTGTTATCTCTTTGAGAAGGCGACACATGAAAGCGCTTGTCATATCAAAGCGGCTCTTTTGAATAACAAATGAAATGTGACAGGTCATGCTAACAAGAGCCGCATTGTTGTAGACGTTGCCTTATTTATTTTTTTCGATATGTATCAATGCGAAGGCGTGGATTCATATTGCTCTATATTTGATTTCAAAGTAATATGCGCAGCTGAAGATGTTCTGATGTTGTATTTTGAGGAGCATCAAACAGCTTCTGTGTGTTATATAAATATATATAATATTGTGATGTTTGTTTATTTTATTTTTTGCTTGTATGTTTATATTATTCAGGGTCTTCCCGGGACTGATGGTATTCCAGGTTTACCAGGACGGCCGGGGAGAACCGGACCACCTGGTTCACCTGGACAAAGGGTGAACAATTTATTTTAATTTAATCAAGCAGAATATGTATCTAATTAAATGTAGTAATATTGAATAAGTGGAAAACAATCTCTTAATGTGATTCAGGGGTCTTCTGGAATTCCTGGAGACATGGTGAGCGTCTTTTTTTTTTTTTTTACACCTTGCTATATAAAAAGATAATGTAGGTGGTGATATTCTGGAAATGGTATTTAGTTCACTCTTTGTACATAATGTCCTGACCCTTCATACATTTTAGTAAGAGAATTGGGAAAGGTGTAATTATGATTCACAGAGGGAGTAATGAGGAATGATTATGACTAGTCAGTATAGAGTTTCTTTTAAATGTCTCACGTTTTGATACTTCTCTGTGTGATTGTGCCTCAAGACTATCAGACAAACCGTTTCTCTCTTATCTCTCCTTTTTACCACACTCTCAGGGGCCTCCTGGTAATACTGGACCTAAAGGGCAGAGAGGAGAGAGAGTAAGTTCAGGCACTGACAACCGTGTAATGTATTGTGTTTATATTTTATTTTATTAAAAAAACAACATCATATAATTGAAATGACTTGAATTAGATGTCTGCTCTTTTTCTTTTTATGTACTTTTTGACAAGTCTTTAACAAAAATTGACTGACAAAAAGACATATAATTTGATTTTTATATCAAGCCTGTTTAGATGATTTTTAATTGTATTATTTTGTAAATGCAATAGTTTCCTAAATAAATTGCTATTAAATTAAATCAGCTTTTGTATTTCAACCTTTTCGGTCTTTCTAGGGTGAGCCAGGCTATGTGATGGGAGGTATGGAGGTTCTTCCAGGCCGTAAAGGAGAACCTGGATCCTCAGTAAGTGCTGGTATCATACTAAACTGCTGATTATTTACATCAGGGGTGCCCAAACTTGGTCCTGGAGGGCCGGTGTCCTGCATATTTTAGTTCCAACCCCAATTAAACACACCTGAATCAAGCTCTTTGGTATACTAAAACTTCCAGGCTAGAGTGTTGAATGAAGTTGGAGCTAAACTATGCAGGACACCTGCCCTCCAGGACCGAGTTTGGACACCCCTGGTTTACATAATATTTCACTTATCTTAATTATATTGGATTTTAGTAATTTATTTGGATGTTTTCATGTATTTGCCCCCTCAATCATAAGGGCCCTTCAGGTGCTCCAGGGGTCCCAGGGGTATCTGGTCCTCCAGGACTGCCTGGTCTTCCTGGGCCTTCAGGGTCTCCAGGACTGTCTATTAAGGTTAGTATGAAATGTTCACCACATCTATCATCAGTTACCCATCCTTCAATTGTTCTAAACCTATATGATTTTTGTTCTTTTGTTGAACATAGAATATTTTTTTGATAATAGTTACCAACATTCTTCAAAATATCTTCTTTTGTGTTCACGAAAAAAAAAAGAGAATCTCATATAGGTTTGGAAAAACTTCAGAGTAAGAAAAGTAATTTTTAATGTCACTATCCCTTTAAAAGTTGTAATCCAAGAACATACAAGGTCATATGCATATGTATCGAACCGAATACTTTTCATGATTTAAGTGGAGTTTCAGATTTGTTCTTTTTTTTTTTTTTTGTTCTTCCTCTTAGGGCGAGTCTGGAGAATCTGGTCCTAAAGTAAGTCATCTGCTGTGCAAGCAATACTTTACAATAAAACATACATACTAAATACACAATAAACAATGTGCAATCATAATGCTTCTCACACTCTTCAGGGTCCACGTGGAAAACCAGGTCCAAAAGGAGAAAAAGGAGAGCAGGGGAATAATGTAAGTGCACACTATACTAACCTAACACATTCAAAATCATATAAATGAAAATGAAGAAAAATACATATTTATGAGCCCTTCATATTTATTTCTAATACTTGCATTACTTGCATAAACTTTCACCACACTTTCAGATAAAACAAGTGACCAGTTTTTCATGCTACACTGGGTTGTCAATAGACAAACATAGAAATGTTTATTTAAAAAAAAAATGTAGTCCCAAACGTGTGAGATACTCATATATTTTACAACAGTATTTTAAGGTCATAAATAGGGCCAGACGGAATCTGCGGACGTTTTTTGCTATTTCTGCGGAGAATTTTGGTAAAAAGATTCCGCAGATTCCGTGTGGGCCTAGTCATAAATAACTGAACAAAAGGTATGTTTGACATGTAATTTTATTCTATATATACCCAGGTCCAGAATTACTCAAACATGAAACTTTAACAGCAATTATCAAAAACAATTGTAAAAGTAAAATGTTTATATGGATCGAGTTTTAAAACATTCCAGAAGTTTTTTCTTGTCAAAACTGAACTGAATACTTTGCGGGATTTATAGACTACTTTAGTATTCTTTTTTATTTACTTTATTATTCAAAAGTAGGCTGTATTTTAAATTGTAAATAATGAAATAGGTAATTCAGTCTTGTGTGTGTGTTTATCTAGGGTTTGCCAGGTTTACCAGGACCAGTGGGAGTGGATGGACTTCCAGGACTTGCTGGCCAGAAGGGGGAAAAGGTTGGTGAGAATGAGGGGCATACAAACATCTACAGTATAGTATAGTTTCATGTGTCATTATTTGTACTTGCAGCAGTGGTATAACAGCTATTTTGAGGAATCACTTCCTACAGCATGCACATGATAGCTAAAATGCATAAATTAAATATGCTGGCCCTTTTTTTGTAAGACTTATTGTTGGGAGTGCTGTAAAAAAAAATCGCACTTCCTCTCAGTCAGAATTGCGTAGTGCTAAAAATAGTGCAGCTGAATTTTTTTGATTGAATTTCTTTTGTGTTAAATATAAAGGGACAGGACGGTATTGGAACACAAGGCGTTCAAGGTCCACCTGGACCAGCTGGAGAAAAGGTATGCATTTCTGATGAATATTAACCACATTCATATTATCACTTTAAATATATATACACTGTAAAACCCAAAAAGTTAAAGTAACTCAAACCGTTTGAAGAAACCGATTGCAACACACCATTTAAGTTCAAAAACTAATCCTAATGAGTGCTGTGAACTTAATCCATTTGAGTAAACGAAGCAATTTGAGCACAGTAAAACCCGATAACTGAAGAGAACTCAAACCAACTGAGTACTGTAAAACTCAATAAGTTAAGGCAACTCAAACAGTTTGAGGAAACCGATTGCAGCAAACCATTTGAGTTAAACTAATCTATATGAGTACTGTGAACTTACTCCATTTAAGTTGAAGTGATTGAGGTATAATTAACTCATTGCCTTCAACACTGAGTTCAACTCTTTTCAATTGAGTAGAACTAACTTTCAGTCAATTTTGAGTTAACTCGTTTTATTTGATAAAGTTGACTGTTGGGTTTTACAGTGTACAGTATGTTTTGTCTATGAAGTCTTGAGGGTAAATATTAAATATGTTCTAATACATTTTTCAAGGGAAATACTGGACTCTCAGGCTCAAAGGTAAGCATGAATTTATATTTAAAATCAATGGAGCTGAATGACAGATGGCTATCTTGTGGAATGTGTAATCTGTTTTGTATTCATCCCAAGGGTGAAGTAGGAATCCAAGGACTCCAAGGAATCGCAGGCCCTCGGGTTTGTCAGATTTTACACAACCATTTCCCATTTAAAGTCAATTCATAGTTATAAATTATGTATCTTTTAGAGTGAATCAGTGTGAATCTTTTCACAGATTTGGCTTAATAAGTGTTCAATTTTTTATAATGGCAGAGCTATTTCACTGTTTTGTGTTTTTGTCTCTGTTTAGGGGAAAAAGGGTCTTAAAGGAGAACAAGGAGAGAAGGTATTTTACTAAGGAACATGACAAATGTGCCTTTTCGATAAAAATAAAGGGTCACACTTTATTTTGATGGTCTGTTTGTTGAATTTAAGTTCAACTAATTCTTATTAGATTATAAGTAGACTGTTAGGGTTGGGGTTAGGGTTAGTGTAAATTGACATGTACTTGCAAAGATTCTTATAGTCAGTTAAATGTCTGTTGAAGGAGCAGCATTAACAGATATTAAGCAGACAGTCTGCTAATCAAATGGACCATCAAAATCAAGTGTTACCAAATAAAGGATCAACCAAAGCATATATAATCAGTTGACAAAGACAAACCTGCTGTGAACTATCAGTTCCCCTATGGAGAAAATGAATAAGTTTTTATCTGGAACCCAACTGTTGCTTTCAATTATGACAACAAATATGAATCAAATATATATTAAATATTTTTTACAGTTTAGTCTTGTGGTCATAATTCTGTTTCCTCAATGAAATATTAACTTTATCAAGCGTCAAATACACTAATTGTTAATGAATATATTGTCTTTGGATTACTCGATTCTGATTCATCATTTGTAGCATTTGTTCATAAGAAAATAAACTACTTACCCTATTCAACAATACATTTGTTTGACAGGGTGCACAGGGGGAAAATGGGCCGATCGGGTCTCCAGGAATAGCAGTAAGTCCATTAAGTTTCACTTGTTCGTTTTCCTGAAAAATATAAATAGCATCTGCATCAGTTAAACCAGTGACTGATGAACCAGTTAATGAATTTAAACCTGAAGAGTGAGAAGTCGTATCTTAAATCATTTGTTAACTCAAAATTTTCACTCAATGTGGTGCTGCCGGAGTTCTTTTAAGGGCAAGAACGAGCTGTAGATCTCTGGGGAAATTAAAAGAGTCGATTAGGAAAGAGGAAAAAAAACGCCTCATCTCAGCTCTCTGGCCAGTGATGGACTCCCAAATACACGTCAAAGCATAATCGACCTGATTAAAAAAAAAAGAAACACCTGGATGGAGTTTCCATCAAATAATGAGACGGCAAGAGAATTACATGTGCAAAACATTTAAGAATTGCCAGATTATTATATCATTCACCTGCAACCTTGCCACCGTGTGTCCATCTCTGCCTAAAAATGAAGCTTAAACAGTCATTAGTAAACCAAGCCCTTCAGAGAGCAGATCAAGGAAACTCTCTTAACGATTCGACTCCTCATTATACCTCGATTCCCACAGAAACACTGTGGTATGATAAAACGTTTGGTTGGGAGCTCTACTGCAGCACTAAAGATGCTCATAGAGAGCCCGCACTAGACTTCTGACATCTCTCAAAGCACCTGAGGTCATTCATATTTGCTGAATACTAATTTCATAATTCTTGCCATGATTAGAGGGAAAGCTGACTTTCTCTTTTGAAACTTTAGGGCTTCCCTGGAGCTGCTGGACGAAAGGGTGATGAGGTGAATCTAAACTATTTGCTTCATTTAATCACACATAGTGCTTCTACACTGCTCGAAGTATGTAGGATCTCACTTGTTTTGATTACACATGAAGTTACTACACTTAAAGTTGCTTATCAGGCTCAGCTTCTACCAATATTTATGGAAAAACACTCAAAAGATACCTACAGTATAGAATTTGCAGCAGTTTTCAGCGGAAATAATGACAATGAATAGTAAAACACCAACAACTTTAATTCTGTTTGATGCAAATTGTAAATCCAGGCCAGTTTTTCATTGACAAGGACTCGCTTTTTTTGCACATTATTATGTTATCGCCCTTAAAATACATTTTAATGTGTGCATCACATATCTATCTCCATATCTATGGCTTTTACAATGTAGTAAACTTGCTTACAATGAGAACTTGGAAATCAAAAGAGCTTAAAGCCATTTCAAAACTGCAGGAAAGCCATTATGCTTCACATTTAAACACATTTGGTTAGGCTTGAGATTTGTTTAGGTGGCAATAATGAATTGACATTTTTTTTGTGCCAATCATTGGTCATTTGATCTCCAAAATGCTGAAATAGAGGCTGGAATAAAAAATAAATAAAACTTTAACACAGCAATGTTTATCTGTTTCTAAGAAAACCGATCATGCCTTTTAGTGCCACTAAATAAATAAGAATATAATGATCATAAAATGCACAAGAACTAATTTGATACATCTTCTTAGGAACACAATAAATACTCTCTTGACCTTAATTTTTACATATTGCATATATTTTTTTAACAGTTTCCCTATGGAGAAAATGAATACTGTATGTTTTTTTTCTTGAACCCGACTGTTTCTTTCAATTGTAACAAAACAACAAATATTCATCAAATATATATTAAATATGTTTAACAGTTTAGTCTTGTGGTCATAATTCTGTTCCCTCAATAAAATACTAACTACTTCAAGCATCACATGCACTAATTGTTAATGAATATATTGTCTTTGGAGTAGACTTGGATAACAAAAGAGCTCAAAGCCATTTCAAAACCGCAAGAAAACCATCATTAGGCACTGTTTTTAAACACATTTGGTTAGGCTTGAGATTTGTTTAATAAAGAATTAACATTTTTTGTGCCAATCATTGATCATTTGATCTCTAAATGCTGAATTAGAGGCCTAAATTAATATAATAAAACTTTGACACAGCCACTTTTATCTGTTTCCGCCACTAAATGAATATGAATATAATGGTTGTAAAATGCACAAGATGTAATATTATACATTTCTCCTAAGGGAGACAATAAATGATACATTGACCCTGATTTGTGCTCATTTTATGCCACTATCACATATTTTTCATGCATATTTTATCACAAAAATGTAATCAGTGATCATCGATGTTTAAAAAAACATTCATAGAAATGGTTCTTTAGCTTGTGTTTGCTAGTAAAAATGCCTACTGCAAATTATTTGACCTTGCTAGAGTTTTCACTTGAAATGACTGCATCTACATTAGCAAGTACTTTTAGACCGTATGTGATGTGTATTTCTGTGCTTGATTGACAGGGGCAGCGTGGCGCTCCCGGCGAGCCAGCTAAAGGGGTAAAAGTGATGTCCCAGAATGCCAGAATTTATTTAAGAGTATACTGATCCTAATAATTCCCCTCATTTTCCACAGATACTTGGTCCTCCAGGGAAAAAAGGTGCCAGGGTAAGATCAAGAATTGTTTTCAGAAAATGTCTTAATTGTCTGCACTGAAGCCAGATCATCTTTGCATTTTACGTCCCACATCAATGAAGTATGGCAGTTTTTCCCATTTGGGTTCTCCTCATTTACATTGATGAAAACAAGCAGTGCATCCAGCACTTGGACGACTAAAACACGGTTAATTAGTGTCATGAGCACCGATATGAAACCAAGAGCTCTCACAAATCTGCCTGTCTTATAGACTACCGTTTTATAGACTACGGAGCTTTGTTTCAAGTCCCAAAACACTCCAGGGCTAAATTGATGATTGGCACATTTCATTAAAAGTTTTCTGTTGACAATACAGACAGAGCTTGAGCACAACTGACTTATTGATTGTTGGTTTTACATGGACATAATAAGAGACATTTAAGCTATATTATCTTTTTCTCTTGGGCTGGGTGTGAAGGGGGATGTCGGGCAAGTTGGGCCACCAGGACCTCAAGGAATCAAAGGAGATCGAGGTGATAAAGGTGAAAAGGTAGGTGTGTGTTTGGAGTTTTAGACGTGGAGGTACAATTAATTGCATTTATTGATTAGCAGTCAATCTGCATGTACTGATTTGACATCTGCTGGCTTTTTAAAGGGCAATCCGGGATTTGGAATCCCCGGTCAGCCTGGTCCCAAAGGAGAAAGTGGAGAAAGAGTGAGTGTTTATAAGGCTTATAGGCTGGCCGACGGAAAATGCGCATTATATTATGTTATGCAACCACATAACACAATGCAGATAAATGTCCACACACTAACATTACTGATTCTGATGGTATTCAACAATGTTTTAACTTTTTAGATCTTCATAAGGTGTGGATAAAATGAAACTCATATATATTACTCTTCTAAGGTTTGGGGTCCTCTAGATTTGTTAGAATGTGTTCACACTTGTAGCTCCCCAGCAAGCATTTTTTGTTTTTAAAAGATGTCTAATTGACGACTAAACATAGACATCTAGGCTAAAACAGTGCTAAATTTGGGCTAGATGTGAAAATCTAATAGACATCTAAGAATAGGCCAAAACTAGACTAGTCATCAAATAAACAGAAATGAATGACTACACATATAAAGTCTGTCTAATATGTCTGTTTGATGACTAGTCTAGTTTTGGGCTATTCTTGCATGTCTATTAGATTTTCACTTACAGTCCAAGTTTAGCCTTGTTTTAGCCAAGCTTTCTACGTTTAGATGTCTATTAGACGTCCATTAGTCATCTTTTAAAAACAAAAAATGCCTTGTTTTAGCAAAGCTGTCTACATTTAGATGTCTATTAGACGTCCATTAGACATCTATTAGACATCTTTTAAAAACAAAAAATGCCTTGTTTTAGCAAAGCTGTCTACATTTAGATGTCTATTAGACGTCCATTAGACATCTATTAGTCATCTTTTAAAAACAAAAAAATGCCTTGATTTAGCCAAGCTGTCTATGTTTAGATGTCTATTAGACGTCAATTAGACATCTATTAGACATCTTTTGAAAACAAAAAATGCCTTGATTTAGCCAAGCTGTCTATGTTTAGATGTCTATTAGACGTCAATTAGACATCTATTAGACATCTTTTGAAAACCAAAAATGCCTTGATTTATCCAAGTTGTCTATGTTTAGATGTCTATTAGACGTCCATTAGTCATCTTTTAAAAACAAAAAATGCCTTGTTTTAGCCAAGCTGTCTACATTTAGATGTCTATTAGACGTCCATTAGACATCTATTAGACATCTTTTGAAAACAAAAAATGCCTTGATTTAGCCAAGCTGTCTGTTTAGATGTCTATTAGACGTCAATTAGACATCTATTAGACATCTTTTGAAAACAAAAAATGCCTTGATTTAGCCAAGCTGTCTACATTTAGATGTCTATTAGACGTCTATTAAACACAAAATTGTTTGCTGGATCAGTTCTCGTACTTTTGGTCTGCAGCACAAAAACTAAATAATACATTTACTCCTGGCATTTACACTGTAATTTTTTAAGACTAAATCTGAAGATAATATAAATAAACATCCAAACCAATGTTGTATGTATGTGTACATATAATGGTATTTTTATCAACTAAGAGCTTATAAAATGGATTCAGGAGTCAGAACAGTACCAGAAATTCTCTGTTATACACAAAAACTAAGGTCTGCTTAAAGGAGGTTGCATTTATTACACCTGTGCTAAACTACTATGGGCAATTTAGCTTCTATGATGAGAAAAAAAAATTGTTTGATAATTCTGTCCTCTTTGGAAGTGCATTTCATGACCTGTTGCAGTCACAATATTCAAGTACATTTAGAAGTGGGCTGAAACACAACTTTTCAGCTGTTTTAATCCACTTGTTTGGTGTAATGTGAGGCTCTGATGGAAGTGGTAACATTTATTGAACTGAACTTATCAATCAAGTCTTAGTTTGTTTCAGCTGAACCAAATCTGCAAGGTGTGAATAGACAATTAATCTCTCTGATCCTCACCAAGGCTTTGAAAACAAAATCAAATGCAAAAACACATCTATTTTGTCTCTCTTTTTTTTAATGCACAGGGTAATGTTGGATTATCAGGGAAACCAGGGCCTAAAGTAAGTCTTTTATTTAATATAACTCTTACATATTAACAAACATTTTATGAAACGTATGTAAGTCACATTAACACTGACTTTTTTCAGGGCAATGATGGGTCCAAAGGAGACAAAGGAGAGATAGGTTTACCAGGCACCTCAGGTTCTCCAGGACTAAGAGGTAAAGATGTAAGTAAATCGAGAGCCCAGAGTGACTGATACCAAATGTATAAGAGTGTCAGTGTGTATATGTGAGTGAGTATGTGTCTTTTGCATCATTTGCATAAAGGAAATTAGAGATAAAAGTGTTATTTTGTCATAAACTATCTATTGTTTGCTTTTAATTTGTGCTTCATTCATATTTCATTTTTACTTGCTTTCAGGGTGTGCCAGGTCAAAAAGGGGACACAGGATCGAGGGTGAGATTTCTATCATAGTAGTGGACATCCTCTATTGACTTCTATTGTTTTTACAATGAGCAACATGTATTCTATATAATCCAAACCACTAATAAAGCTGATTTTATTTATGTCTTATGTCTGATTTTGCATTTGCATTGACATTTGATCCTACAGTGAATTAAAATGTATAATTATTATTTGCTTTTTTATTGTTACAGGGAGAACCTGGTTCTGCAGGAGAGCCTGGAGATAGGGGTGTTAAGGTATTGACTTTTTCAAGCAAAAATGGAAATATTCGATGACATCTAAAAGCAGAAAGTCTATAACACTTACCCTTTTTTTAATGTTAGGGACCGCTTGGTCTTCCAGGACGGCCCGGTGACCCTGGAGACAAAGGCGAGCCTGGGAAATTAGGCTTACCAGTGAGCAGCATTCTTTATTTAACATTGCGTAAAGCATATTTGATCAAATTCCCCTTTACATCACTTCTAGAGAGATGCTGAATTATAAACAGCAGATCAGTCAATATGTTTTGATAATGAATGCTCATGTTTTTCAGGGTCCAGAGGGACACAAAGGATTGAAAGGCGAGCCGGTATGTGCTGCTATTAAAAACACAAGAATGATTTCATTTTTTATACTACACTTCAATACTTCATCACATTACAGATAGCATAACATCTCAGTTTTTTTTCCCTCTGGAGCTCTCTGATGATCAATTGAGGAGTCACTGTATTAATGTTTTATTCTCTGCAGGGATTGCCGGGACCACCGGGAGTTACTCAAGTGAGTTTTATCACCCTTACTTGGTGTTATAATCAACATATTTTACATAAATGAATATAAATGTAATTTCCAGTTGTGTAGTCTGTTACACATGACAAAAGCTGTCAATCCTGCGTAGCTCTATTGGTTTCTTAGAAGCACTGCTATAGGTTTTAGGTTACTTATTTGGTGTCCTTGTTAAAGTGCCCCTTGTTTAACTTTTTTCAATATTACCTTTCCAGCTGTTTGGAATTCTAAAAGGTCTGCAGTGTTTTAAAGATTAGTAGATAGTAGATTAGTGAAGAAGTTTACATTAAATAGGTTTATTGCCTACAAAAAAAAAGATTAGTTAGGAACCATTTGAAATGAGTTGTCAATGATGACCTTGTAGAGTTGTAACACTTTGCATACTTTACTTTAGTGCTCTAGCTAAGACGTGAAAAAGTTACATTAGTGTTGTTGACATGCTAAGGCGATTCTGTTTTCTGTGGTGCAAAAGCAACTTGTCTTTGCTTGGAATTATATTCATGTAAAAAGATTTTGAGATAATAAAGACAACTTTTTACCAGTGTGTTTGAAAGTCCTTACGGAGCCCTCAGACATGTTTGTGAGTTTCTGGCATGCTATAAAATGAAGATCAATTACTACAGACTGGGTATTCTGACCAATAAGAGCAAAGTATGCTCTTGAAAAGGTGTTTAGAATAAAAAAAAAAACATCCCTGGACTTTAATGCTGTGTGCATTATAAGAGATGCAATGTGTATTTTAAGAAAATAAAAACCCTTAAAATAGCATACTTATAATTTTTGTTGTTGATTCTGCTTTCCTAGTTTACCACATCAGACAACACCGTTCTCACCAGGGCCATTAAGGTACAGAAAGACACCTAAACTGATTGATGCACAACACTTTAGTGACCTTCAGTTATGTGTGAATGTGTTTTTGATGTGTTTAAAAGGGTGAACCTGGTGAGTCTGGGCTCCCAGGAACACCTGGGGAGACAGGACGTCCTGGACCACCTGTAAGTAAAGCCTCCATTCAATGAACAACCTTATTAAAACAGATCAATATGTCTAACTAGTTGATTTATTCTCTGTTAGGGTCCTGAAGGTAAACCAGGACCTCCAGGAAATTCACTGGTGAGTTATAAGCTGCATCCTAAACTGCATAATGTATACTACACTGTAGAACAATACTGGTTGCCTTAAATTTTTAAGCTGAATCAAATGAACCTTATGAGTCCATTGAACTTATATAATGTTAAACTGACTTAAAACAGCTTGCATAATGTAAAAAATTAAGTTAGAACATGATTAACTTAGTTTAACAAGTTACAATGAACTTAAAACATACGTTGTCATGACTAATTTGATCATATGATTTCTTACAGTGTAGGTACTACTTTTTATACCAATGCAAAGTATGCACTCTATATAGTTTGAATGTGTGTAATATAAACTAATAATATAAATTAGTACGTAATCCTCTCCTGTGGCCTTGTGGGATAGAAAAGAGTCCATCAGATTAGATGCACACTTCAGAATATTGCTGAAAGATTCTTCTATGAATACTTTGAATTTGACCACTACTACAAATACTACTCAACGCACATACCAGCATACTATTCTGCCGTCCAAAGGTAATGTGCAGTGACTATACATTTGGTCAAAATTGAATTAAGGCCTAATAAGGAGACTTTTATCCTGATTTAGAGAAACAAAACCACTTATCTACCAACAACTAGTGTTAATGACTGGTTTAAAAAAAATGTTAAAGGCATTTTCCCTCAGTTTTAGTGTTTGAATAGTTACTGCACATTGCCTTAGTAGGGCAGTATTGTTCGCCTACTATATAGTATGGAAGGAGACATCTTTTGGTTTTTAGATATCATTAATATAATTATTAGTATTAATGTCTATGTCATGACTTAGCTAGTTCTGTATTCTTTCTCTTCTAGTTTGGATCAAGTACAGGAAAAGACGGCCTGGATGGTCTGCCAGGATCTAAGGTTCGACTACTTCTTGTTTCATCTGCTTCTCTGTATTCTGGTGATGGCTGATCATGTGTCTTCATATGTGCTTTATTAATATTTTTTATGCATTTATAATTAACTGTGGTTGTGTAAACAGGGTGAAGCGGGACAGAAAGGTGAACCAGGATCAGTGAGTAGGCCCAATAAAACGTCTTTTGTGGTCACATGATTCATATTTGAAATTTTCAAAGGCATTAACTGAATTGCAGGGTGCACAGTATTAAAGTGCTCCAAATACACAATGGCTGCTAATGAGTAATACTGCCTAACATCATTTTGCTTAATGTCAATTGAAATGAGGATTTTTAGCTAAAATGTTTAAAATCTATCATTTATATGCACTTTCCGAAAGGTTATTTTTTCTTCTGAAGGATAGATTATTATCATAATTAGAGTAGTGGAAGTCAATGATGTCCCTTTTCAGTGTTTTGTGTGTGTTCAGGTATTTCCCACAGTATGTTGAGGGGAATAAAAAATGTCTGAGTAATACCTCAGATGTTTGTGATTGTGAGATTATTTTTGAGTTACTATAAGGAGAACAAGTTTAACAGCTGGTAACACTTTATAACTACACACTATAAATCATTTATTAAAGAGCCCCTATTATGCATTAAAAAGGGTCATATTCTGATTTTGGGGGTCTCCAGCAACAGTCTGATATGCATGCAAGGTCCAAAAACACTTTCATTGTCTTATAATTTGCATTTATTTTTACCTAATTACTCCAACGACTCCCATATAATGCTAATCTGCGCTGATTGGTCCGATGACCCAGTCTGTTGTGATTGGTCGACAGAGAAAAATGCCCACCACGGCTTATCCACAATTTTGAAATAGTGAGAGTGCAGAGTGTATGTGTGAGCATACCTGCCAACACTCCGGTTTTTCCCGGGAGTCTCCCGTATTTCAGACACATCTCCCGCCACCCTCCCATTTTGTTATTTCTCCCGGAAAAGCCCCCCACCCCTGGTCCTCAGCAGTTATTCAGTGTTATTCAGGCACCTCACCCCCCGAACCAAGAATGAAAGTCAAGAATAGAGTATTTGTATCTGCAGTTATAAACTGCTTAATAACGTATATTAATGTAGAGTTAATGCCTAACAAAAAATGAATGTACTATTTGCTAATGCTTAATAGATGATTCATAGTGTGAAATTATGAAGCGTTACCTATTTAGTTTGTACAAAAACTTGAATGGCATGTTCTCATGAAACACAGAATTCATATTTTTTTATGTGTGTGTGTGTGTGTGTGTGTTTAATTGAAAAGAAGGGAGAGAAAGGAGATCACGGACGTGCTGGGATTACTGGTATGCCTGGTTTACCTGGGACACCTGTAAGTATACAAACATTTACAGCAGTTATAAAACATTATATCTCTATAATCAAGCTTCTAATTTAATTTCTTTTCTTGTAGGGTAAACCTGGTGTTGATGGGAAGCGTGGAGTTGCTGGAAAAGATGTATGTTTAAGCAGTAGTTCATCCAAAAATGAAAACTTACTCATTTACAGTACCTCAACTTGTTTCAAACCTGTATGAGTTTTTGTTATCTGTTGATGAAAAATGAAGATTATTTGATGAACAGTTGACGGAAGGCATTGACTTCCATATTAGGAAAAAAAACACTATGGAAGTCAATGATTTCCATCATCTTTTTGTTTCCAATGTTCTTCAAAGTCATCTTTTGTGTTGTTCAAAATAAGAAATAAACTCATATACAGTAGTCAACATTTGAAGTGGTTCAAAAATGCTTTTCAAAATTCTCCAAAGACAAAAATGGGTGTTGTTGAATAGTTTTAAGACAACTTTGATGATAGGCTTTGATCCGCTTCAAATGTTGACTACTGTATGTTTATAAGTGAAGAGTAATGATTACAACTTTAGTTTTTTGGTGAACTATATCTTATTGTATCTTTACATTTGACATATTTTTTAAATAAAAACACATTTTTTTCTCAGGGAGAACGAGGACCAAAGGGTGATGAAGGAGGAAAGGTGGGACAACAGACTGAAATATACAATTACATTTCAATTTAAATGTATTTTAACAGCATCATTTCTTCATTTAATTCATAGGGTGAAAAAGGTGAACCTGGCGCAAATGTAAGATAATACAAAATCATACATGTAATAATGCAACCTTTCTTTCCTTGAATGCAATTTTAACTGTATAATTAATTAAACGCTTTGTTTATATTCATTTTGTTCATTATGTGTTTTGTATTTTCACTGTTTTAGGGAAATGAAGGTCAAAAAGGAGAGCAAGGATTGCCAGGTCCTCCCATTGTCCTCCAGGAGGTAAACGTTGACCAGTTTCAGCTTAGACGAACTACTACTTACAACCACAACTGCTGCTAAATCATATTTGTGTTTATTTACAGGGTATGTCAATTGAGGACATGAAAAAGGCATTTCCCTTACCGATGGGACCTCCTGGTGCGACGGTGAGTGTGGAACATTAAACACAATCGATGTAACCTCAGAGGTATTTGGATGCAACGACTTTTTAGTTACATGCGTGCTTCTGTCTTTATAGGGCCCTCCTGGGATGAAGGTAAAGTTGAATTAGCAGAACCCAAAGTATATTGAATAAATGAAATGTCTGAGGCGATATATCTAAGTCTTCCCATTTGCTTGGCAGGGAGAGAAAGGAGAGATGGGTATGAAAGGAGAAAAGGTATCAAATCTTTCAGCATTTCATTGATTGCCTTCACATGCTGCAGAAGGAATGATAGTTCAAACTGTATTATTTAACAGGGTGATGCTGGCGCACCTGGGAGAGCGGTTGAAATGAAGGTCTTCATAGTTACTCAATGCCTTTATATTATTTACTTGATTATAAAACTGGTCTTAGGTGGTTTAAACATATTGTTATGCTCTATTTCAGGACATTGAAGGCTTGTTCGATTCGTATGGCATTAAAGTAAGTGTGGTGTATATTTTAAACAGCTCGTCTTTAACCCTGCAGGCATCAAGTTTGATTTTTCTCAACCACAGGATTAATTTGAAATGTTTTTCAAAAGTAGAATATAAAGGATGAAGTGTAGAGCTGTGAAACAAAGGAAAGACAGGAATGAAATGATTTTATTTACATTTTAAATATATTTGCTATTAAATGTTTACATTATTGTCTCCTACACTGTAAAAACAATACTGGGTTCCACACAATTGATTTGTGTTGTGTCAACATGCAGGAATTGTGTTAACCTATTAGTGTTTTACACATTTAAGTGGACTGAACATAAAACAATTAAGTTGTCCCCCAAGAACAAGAATTGTTGTTTCAGTGTTTTTTTGATAAGTAGTTTAGATAAACAGCAAACATATTTTTTTCAGTGTATATTAAGTTTTACTCATGCTTTAATAATATATTAATATTTATTTACTTATTTGAAATGAATATAGAACATTTTAACAGTAATATTTTACCCTAAAAGCAAAAACAGGGTTTATTATCTAGGGCTTGAGTGTCCACATACGTGGACAGCACATTTTAGCTCTTAAGTGGCTATTTAAAATACTTGAAATGTTTTATATTTTGTTACAGACATACAGTGTCATCCTGCAACTGTTTTGCAGCATATGAAATGTCCCAAACCCTATTTTTAACGGTCCAAAATGGGACAAAATGTTGTTTTTACTCTCTGATAGTCAAAGCAAGTTCAAAAAAAAATTCTATGTTAAATATGCATTAAAAACATTCAGGAAAAAGTGTTTTATGTTCCACATATATGGACATAATTTTTCTCTAAAAGTACATCATATCAAAAGATGATACTTAGATTTTTATTCTAATTAGGTTCCAATACGCCCAAATAGCAAAGAGAAATAAAAAAATTCATGTAAAGAAACACCTTGGGCCTTAAGAGGTTATTCAATTAGTCATATAAAATAAAACTGCTATTCTCAATGAAGGCTGCATCTATAACATTCAGACAGCACGAACTCTTTAAATTACTTTTCTATAACAATTCTATTCCTATATTAAAAAATAAAACTTACTCAACAACAAACAGTGAATTATATATGAGTTAATTATATACAGAGTATATTTCTGAGCTAATTAATATAATATACATCAACCCGTGAGATCTCTTCACTCTAAGGATCGACTCTATTTGACAGTTCCGCAATCACGCTTGAAATGTTGAGGTGATAGAGCGGGGGTGCCCAAACTCAGTCCTGGAGGTCCGGTGTCCAGCAAAGTTTGGTAACACTTTATTTTGATGGTCCATTTGAGTATTAGTGAACTGTCTGCTTAATATCTGCTGATACTGGTCCTTCAACAGACATTTAACTGACTATAAGAAACTTTGCAAGTACATGTCAACTTACACTAACCCTAACCCCAACCTAACAGTCTATTTATAATCTAATGAGAATTAGTTGGCATGTAGAGGCAATGTAACTTAAATTCAACAAACGGGCCATCAAAATAAAATGTGACCTAAAGTTTAGTTCCAACCCCAATCAGACACGCCAGGTCTAGCTAATCAAGCTTGTACTAGGCTTTCTAGAAACATCGATGCAGGAGTTTTGAGGCAAGTTGGAGCTAAATCTGCAGGACACTGGCCCTCCAGGACCGAGTTTGGGCACCCCTGTGATAGAGCTTTTTCAGTAGCAACTCCAAGACTTTGGAACAATCTTCCACGCTCCTTAAGAGCATCTCCTACTTTGGAGTCATTTCAGAGGTCACTGAAAACACTTTAGCTTTTAATCATGTGTTGTGAGTTTATGTATTTTGGTTCCTTGTATGCTTGCATGTATTATGTGTTTTTATGTATAGCACTTTGGTACCCATTGTGGTTGGTTGAAAGTGATCTAGAAATAAATTGAGTTGAGTTGAGTTGAATTATGCATTTTAAATGTTAAATAGTCTGTTAAGACTTACTGTAAACTGTGACCTTTCTCACTGGTTTTTAAGCCATCCGTACATCAATTTTCCCTTTGTCAATCCATACAATTTTGAAATGCAGTAAAAAATGAATCACTCTTTCCAGCTCTCTCTGCTGAAGGCCTTGATTGACAGGCTGCTTCAGGATGGAATGGAGGAGCTTCTTCACGAGATCAGCACCAGCAGAAGAGTGAAAGGAGACAGAAGAGATCCTGACTCCAACATCATCACTGAATATACCGTGAGTTCCTCCTGAACTTACTAAACTCATTATGAGAATGACCAAAGTGACACTCTGATTAGTAGTCAAAGTGCACTCACTGTCCTTGCTATATCTGCACGATGAAACCTCTAACCCACAGAGCTCAGTAAAGTACAGTCCCCCACAAGAGCCATTACCTGATACAGACTTGATTGAAGAAGAGTCTGATCTTGAAGAAGGACAGATGCCTGAACCCAGTCCTGTAAGCAAACATAACATCTATTTAATACGTTTTTTTTTTTTTTGCTCAAATATATTTGATTAATTTGTACTGATATAATGTTTGTATCATCTGTCTTTTAAGGTGACTGTGGTTGAACCAGAAGTGCTTCCTACTGTTTGGACCATCTCTACTGTTCACAAAAATGATGATCTGAGTAAAACCAAGGACATGCTGGTAGATGTAGAAGAAAAGAAACTAGTATACACCAACTTCAGTGATGTAACATCTTTAAAGTTCCTCCAAATCAACAACTCCTCTGAAAGGGTAGGATTACTAGTGGTATTCATAGGGACAGTAACCAAAGATAGTCATCCACTATGAAACTCTTTAGTAAAACATTAGAGAGCTTTTTAAGCTGAAACCGTCATACAGTATTGTATTGTTGACCATGCTGGTCAACAATTATTGATATGTTGAGAGTTAAAAAAGCATATATAGTCATGAAAGTAATACATGTGGTGCCTGGTAATACATTGATGTCTTATGGAGTGAAATCAGTCATTGGAAGAAATACACTCAGGACAGAGTGTTGTCAGGAGCCACAGGTCATACCTGTCAACTTTGGGATGTGAAAATAAGGGATGCCCACCGCTTTTATATTTATTTCAAAGTGTTTTCATGTCTAAATAAAATGAAAGCACAGAACAAATTCACATTTAAGAGCAAGGGGTGTCCCCTGGTGGTTCGGCGGTATGGGTTGCGTATAGAGAGGATCACCTATTTAATGTTTATTGCCACCCTTCATAGAAAGATTGCAATTACGGGATGATAGCAGGATAGAATTCCAGAATACAGGAGAATCCCAGGAAAAAAGGGAGGGTTGACAAGTATCCCACAGGTATTAATTTAGTTTTGCCTGTTTATATGTTGTTGATTTTTAAGTCCTCAGAGCCATTGACTTGCATTATGTGAACCACCAATAACCACAGTATTAATGAGTACATTAAAAGCAAACTGTCATTTCAGACCATTGTTTTTTTGTATGTTTTTGTGAAACTTTTTAGAGTGTATTTATATGCATAAAAATGTAGTACATCTATAAAAATGCCAAGCTTGCACCTCAGCACTTAAGCGATTATTATTTTAAAGCAATTAGAAAACATCAGTCCGGTTTAATTTTGTATTTACAACTCAGATATTTTGATATTTTGATTTGTATTGTCTTATTTTAAGTATTAGTTGAATAATACTTCAACTTCTGGCTCGTTTTAAAGCAGGTTTTAATGTTTTTTTTGACAGCTGGGTTCTGGAAAGATCGAGGTAAGTATGGAGACCGCTTTCCACAGCCATGAGGACACAGGGAAGAAAACATCCGGAGAGAAGAAGAAAGGCAGAGACAAGGGAAAGGTAAAGTGATACAGAAACTATGTCTCTTTAATGAACATTACTATATGTCAGTTCTGTGTTATTCTTACTGTAAATTAACTACTATAACATACATAAAACTTGCCACAAACTGGATTTGGCTTTACAATAAATACAAAGTATTTAATCTGACCGGTAATAATAAAATCCTAACCTGACATAATTATAACATAACGTTACAGTTAAATAGGATTGCCACTAACTTATTAAATGTCTCTAAATATTTCTGATGATTGTTATTTAAAGCCATCTCATAAATTATGATGCTTCTCAACTGCTAAACTCTCAACCAGGGCAAAGGAAATAAAGGACGTCAAAAACGGCAAAGGAAACGTTTGGTAAATGTTTCATCAACACATCTAACCTGACATTCACACATCATTCATACCTGAGCAAGCTTAACTTTGACTAAATAATGCACTTTATGACTGCTACATTAACCTTTATTGTTGTGATTGCTTAAATATTCTGATATACTTGAGCTACTTTTCTAAATATGTCTAAATATTTCTTTAAAATGGCATAAATCCTAAAACAACAATGAACATAAATCAAACTTTAAATGCACATAATCATAATGCATAACTAGTTTAACAAAATCAATACTAATGCACTGATCATTGTTATGACAACTATGAGTTTTTTTTTAGATATATTTAAATTTTTGATGAATTATAGCTTCATAAATTCCTTATAAAGTTCAGTTACCAACACCATTAATTGGTTTAGTCTGTAATGCATAAAATATTCTGTAATTATTGCATTATTATATAATATTTTTAATATGTCAAAGTATAAGTATCAAAAGAAACCTTTTTAGCTCATCATGTACTGTCTATCTGATCATTATTCATTATTGTAAGACAGAAATCACATCTTCATACTGTAAATTACAGGAGGGTCAAGACAACATGGAAGAGGAGCTTCAGGAAGCATCATATGACGATGAGGAATACAGTCTTGAATATGAGGTATTTTGTACCTTTTGATCTTGCTAATGAAAGACATCTTGTCACCATGTATTGTGAATCCTCACAATAGAATCATCTTCAAAGATATCACACATTACATCCGCCCTGCAATGCTTCTCTTAGTGTTAACATGTTAACTATACAACCTACGCTAATCACCTGATATTTCCCTGACTCACACCCACACTGCAAAATCCAATAACACTGTTCACATCACACAAAATGACTGTACATGTTAATATAATACTCCCAGCCTTAATAAGAAAGAGTAATCACCACATTTCTAATTAACATCGAGTAATTATTCTCCCATTGCTTGCTTTCTTCAATTAAGTCTTCAATTAAAACAGTTTTTTCATGATTTTTTTTTTGCATGTTTTGTATTATGTCAGGACGAGCTGCCCACAGAAGAGCCTTTTCCCTCTCGAGAGGAAGATGGTGGAGGGGAACAGGTGAGTTGGCAATTATTTTTTACAAAACTGGGAGGTTTTTGTGACATTTGCTGTATAAACACACACAAAACTGGTGGACTTAATTTTAAAAAAAAGCTAAATGGTTATGGTTAACGGTCAATTGTTAATAAAATGATCACATTTTGATGTTGTTTGATGTCGAATTTGACCAAAAATTGAAAATATGAAAATAGAAAGCAGTTTTGGAGGGTTACAATCAAGAAACACACACAATTAAGAAAATAAAAGCACGCAGTTTGATCAACAATATGATCAATGAGCTCTTTTTTTCTGTTTTTGTCCTCAGCTAAGATACTCTGCAACGACAGCTTTATATACAGAAGAAATTGAGGTAAGTATCTGTGTGGAATGGTTTCTTTTAATATTACTAATCATTTTTATATGGCTGTGATTAAATATGATGCAGTATGTTTTTCTAATGGTCAAAAATATCACACAGGGTGAGACTGAAATGTCTAAGATTACACTGTCTTCAGAAGAGGTTACACTGGTGAGAGTATACACTATATATCGTCACTATATACAGTACACTATATATCAATATATTATCAATCTTGCACATGTGATGCATTGTGAAAAATACTTGCTTCAATTTTTTTAGTTGAATCAAATTATGTGTTGTAGTCAGCTCAACTTACATCAATAAAACTGACTAAAAATGTTAAAGGGCACCTATGATGAAAATCATCTATCGTAAGCTGTTTGGACAGATCTGTGTGTAGGTATAGTGTGTCCACAGTCATATTGGGGTGATATAAACACAATAAGCCTCTTTTTTTTTATTTCCCGACATTAACATAGCATCCAAACCCCTCCCATTTTGAGGCCGACCGCAACGTGACGTAGGAGTGTGGTTTCCCCGCCCACCAAATTGATTGACAGCCACATATTAACATGTCTCCGTAGTAACACGTATAATCATATCAACAAGACCGGACGTGTGCAAAGCAGCTGGGATTAAAAGATCTGTTCAACGCTCTGTGATTATCAATCATCATCAAATGTGATCAAAAATGAGTTTTACAGGTTTAAAACATGTTTAAAACAGTGCATGTTTGTAACAAATACGGTAAAATCATTGTAATTCATCAACACAGCCACATAGTGTCTGTACAATTATAAAAGAAGACGATTCAATACCGGTTTATGGATGTTAAATCAGGTTTATTTTGTACATTAACATAAAGGATGTCCATACAGCAGTGGATATTAAAGTGTATCCTGTCACATTTGCCATGCAAATACAGTGAGAAGTTAAACACACGCAGTGTGTGTGCGTGAACTTTGTAATGACATTGTGTGTGACTCATTATTGCAGAAAGGCTTGAATTTTATTCCACAACAAATACATCAAATAATCATTGGAAAAGTTCTTGCTGTAATATTTCTCACAAATGTTACGTGAGATCTGCTTCCTTCGTGTCTGTCACTGTGCTGTTTATCTGGCGCAGCAAGAGAGATGCTGCGCCCCAATTCACATACTTGTACTACGCCCTAAAAGTATGTACTTTTTTTGTAAAGGAAAAGTATATACTTTTATGTGTGTAACAGAAGAGTATGCAAGCTTTGGGACATACTTCCTCCTTAACAGATCGTTATGTTGCTTTCGTCCCCTGTCGATCATCTCGACACATCATCCCACATTTCTTTCATGTTTAATTTCCTACCTTACTGGAGAAGCAGTAAGCCACACAGTAAGAAATTTTCGAGTCTTTCATGCAGAGAAATCTTCTCAGATCTTTGAGTAATTATGCATTCAGAAGTTAATGTTCAAACATATCTTGATATAATTGTTGTTGCAGATGAAATATAACACCGAAAACGTGGTTTAAACATGTTCCAGTGGGCTAGATATTAATTAATAGTCATTCAAACACATACCAAAGCCTCTCTATTTGACGGATGGTCTCGCGTGTCCGCTATGTTTGTAGTTTGTTTACACTTTTTACCCGAGCTTGTAGTTCTAAACAAATTCATGTCCAATGGGCAATATCAGCGGTTTGAGAGTTTGAGAAATAGTAAACCATCCGGGAACCTTTGGTATACTCTTTTGGTACTATGGTTTAGGACATACTAATTCTATTTTTGAATACTATTTAGGATTAATAGTATGCGAATTGAGATGCAGCTATGGAGACACACTCTGACAGGCATGTGGGAACGGTGGGCGGGGAGAACTAGCTCATTTACATTAAAGGCACAGGCAACAAAAACAGCTACATTGTGTTAAGAGCTGAAAATTCCAATATTCATGAAGGTATAATAAATAAACTGATGGGTGTTTTGAGCTGAAACTTTACAGACACATTCTGGAGACGCAGAAGGTTATCTTAAATCTTGAAAAGGGGTAAAATAGGTGCCCTTTAAGTTAACTTAAAATAGTTGAAACCTGCAAAATGCCTAAAAATTGTCTTCTCAATTTGTTTCAGACGGCTCACACAACAACAGAGAGTCCTCGGGTTTTATCAAGCATCACAGAGCAGGTACGTTACACACATGACAATCATTTTGACAGCATTAAATAAAATAATGAAGTTATTTTGTGTGTTTTTTTTTACAGAAGCCACCTGAAACCACGCTATTATTGATGCTAAATAAAACACAAACTGGAGAGGAGGTAAAAATCTGTCTGTCGTTTTGCTTTCTATCTTCTATCCTTTTTGTTATGTTCAAAACCTCATGCACTGATATTCTCATATGATAATCATATGCTATTTTGCATGAAGCACGAACCTAATAGAGCTTTGTAAATCTTTCTTTTAGCACGTCTGTTGGCCATCTCATTTAACTTGCATGCTTTTTTATTTTGCATGACAAAACAATCCCCTTTATTTCGTCAGTGAATTTCAGCAGTGCAAACAATCTTTTGTGCAAAATTAATATGAATTTCAAATATAAAAAAAGAAATATCATCATACAGTAACACACTGGCATCCCAGCATGCACTGCACCTGATTTTCAAGTCTGGTTTGTGCACTCGCAATGCAAAACAAACCATTAAACGCGCTTCATAGTCCCTCCGCTTCAGGTTTTCTTTAATATATCTATTTTCTTAACACAGGAGCTCCCCTAAACTCTGTAAGAGAGACATTCAAGTGTGTAGAAACTGTGAAGGGTAAAAGAGAGGGGGAGGATCTGACTGGCCGGCATTACTTTGGGAGAGCCTCCTTTCCCGTCGCACAATGATGATGTCATTCGTCCATGCTGCCTCCACCACGACTAGCGTTCAGTATGCTGCAAGTGCCTTTGATAGATTGAGAAGAAACCACCAAATGTGTCTGTAATGTGCTGTCTTTACATTTAGGGATAAAAAAAAAAAAGCTAAATCGTTCATATTATTCACATGACACACACAAGACGTTCTTGGCATTATTTTGAGTTGTTTAAATACGTTTTGTTTTTAATGTCCTGACAGCTCATGCAATATCAGTTTGTTCATCAGCTCCATATTTATTAATAAGATCTAAAAGAGATTGTATTTTGTCTGCATATTTACTTTTACACAATGTGATACCTGTTTTCACTGGTGGAATTCACTGGCATTTCTTTCGTATTTAATCTGTCTGTGCATGTCTGTCAGTAAATGTGTTCTTCCTAAATCTTAAACTGTTTCTGAGTCTTTATTGCGTGTTGTGTGTGTTTAAATCTTTTTGTGAAAAACTTTGCCTTGTTACATATTTAAATAGGAATAAGTGATATATTGATATCAGAAATTGGCCAGATTTATAGATTTTATTTATTTGTTTCAGCTGATATTGAATATGTACACTGTAAAAGGTGATTAGATACTTTACTTTAAAAAAGTGAGTAAACCCATTGCCTTAAAAGCAACAAGTTGATTTTACTTTAAAAAAAAAAAAAAAAAAAAACAGTAAACCCGTTGACTTAACTTTAATAATTACACTGTAGACAATGTAATGATAAAAAGTCAAGACGCCAAATATTTTTATGTTGCTTTAATTTATTTTAATAACATAATCAGGTTTCAGCAACAGTTTTTAAGTTATACAAAGTTTAACTTAAAGGGCCCTATCATACACCCGGCACAAGGCGCAACGCAAATGTTGTTTGCTAGTTTCAGCTGGACGCAAGTGTTGTTTTGACGTTTTTCACCACGCTGTTTAAATAGCAAATGCATGTGCGCTCATATGGGCACCCATAGGCATTTTGGTCTAAAAAAGGAGGTGTGTTAAAGCGCATTGCTGACGCGTTGCTATTTTGAGGAACTAAAATAGACTGTTTAATAGACCAGCTAGGAGGAGGTCTAAAGTCCAGCGCAGAGCGCGTTAGATGTGCGCCTCGCTTAAACATTGCTTAATACACACAGGATGTACAGCAACACGCAAATATCTTTACAAATGAAAAAGAATTAAAGGAATAAAATAATACAAAAAGTATTACTTTCTACATAAATATAAAAGCCACTGCTTTCATGCCTTCTTCATCTCGAGGGGCTTTTTCAGTTTATTCATGACAATTTGCTTTTGTATAATGTTGTTATTATTAGTAGTAGTATTATTTATTATATGCATATTTATGTTTGTTTTATAAAAAATTTTGGACCATATGGGGCATAGCATGTGTATTTGGATATAACTTTTTACGTTATATAACTCAAACGTTTTTTGACCACACTTCGTTATTATTGTTCATTTATTCGCTGGAAATTCGAACTGAATTTAGAAATAGTTTGAAACAAATCTTTGCGCTTAACAAACTAAATTAATTATGTAGGCTATGACGCAATGCAACTGACTCTTTAAAGGGAATGGGAGATTAGACTCTGATTGGTTTATTCTCAAAACACACCTATAACTCATTAAGAGAATAAGCTCAACCCAGTTAGACCATGCGCCGCGGCACAAAGCGGAATTTTCCGTCCTTAAAATAGCAAAAGTGGATTCTGACACGCCCTTAATGCTTTTGCGCCCTGCGCTTTGGACTTTGTGCCTAGATCGTTAAAATAGGGCCCAATATTTTTAGTCTGATTGACGTAAGTTGAGATGACTAGCAAAGTTACTTTGATTCAACGAATGTTTTTTTCTACAGTGTATGCACATAGTTTGTTTACTTAATAATCAACTAAAATAGTAAACTAATCACGTTTTGTAATGGTCAAGATCAAGCTAGACAGAATAGAAGATAAGGAGAAATTGCTGCTTTTTTCATTATTGAAACAAATAAAATAAAGTAACAAAAAATATATAATATACCTTATAAACCACACGTAATGCTAGATTATTGAAACAAATTAAATAAAACAAAGTAACGAATATAAAAATATATATATACAGTTGAAGTCAGAATTATTAGCCCCCCTTTGAATTTTGAATTTTCTTTTTTGAATATTTCTTAAATGATTAACAGAGCAAGGAAATTTTCACAGTATGTCTGATAATATTTTTTCTTCTGGGAAAAAGTCTTATTTGTTTTATTTCGGCTAGAATAAAAGCAGTTTTTAATTTTTTAAAAGCCATTTTAAGGTCAAAATTATTAGCCCCTTTAAGCAATATTTTTTTTTCGATAGTCCACAGAACAAACCATCATTATACAATAACTTGCCTAATTACCCTAACCTGCCTAGTTAACCTAATTAACCTAGTTAAGCTTTAAATGTCACTTTAAGCTGTATAGAAATGTCTTGAAAATTATCTAGTAAAAAATTATTTACTGTCATCATGGCAAAGATAAAATAAATCAGTTATTAGAAATGAGTTATTAAAACTATTATGATTAGAAATGTGTTGAACAAATCTGCTCTGTCAAACAGAAATTGGGGGGAAAAATAAACAGGGGGGCTAAAGATTCTGATTGCAACTGTATATGAAAACAGGTAATATTATAATGTGATGTCCAACTTGTAGCATTGCATAGCATTTCCAATTGTTTATTTATTTGGTTTAATAGGTGTGAAGTAAAGTAGTGGAGTAAATGTACAGGAGTGTGTTAAAGTCAGCCTGAAACAGATGCATTTTGCCTGATGTGAATTATATATGAGAGAAACAGAAGAAAAAACAAATGGGATTCGATATTCTCCGTCTGGAATTGATTGGCTGATCAGTCTCGACGGTCATTTTCAAGTGACAAATTTTCCTGCCCTCGCATTGATATACAGTAGAGTAGAGAGGAGATGTTGCAAGAGCACTGCAAATGCATTTTAATTCATGAGTATAAGCCCATAAAAATATACAAGCAAATCAATGATAACAAATACTGCGATATTAAAAGCCAAAATGACTTTAATTAGTTTTGATTTCAAAGAGAGTTGATTGTTTATGAGAATGTTTGGGTATAAACAGGGGAACTTCTCCCACAGTAGTGGCCTGGAAGCAGCAAGATCTAAAGTGAAGAGAAGCGTCCCCTCACCTCAGTACATGGTAAAGCCTCTTGTTCATAACTGTCTTGATAAGAGACCTTAATTTGCACATAAAATAAGCATTTTAATGAAGCACACATTATGTATATCTTCTCTAGGCCAATATGCCTGGAACACCAGGAGGACAAACCCGATATAGACAAGGATATAAGGTGATGAAAATTGCTGTATTTAATGCTTCTCATTTGATGAGCTGAAACAGTGGGAAATTATTGGAGGAAAGTAAAACAGTATTATCTCCTTTTCATTTAGAGGTCGACCTCAGGTGCACAAGGCACAAAGAAGCTGAATGTGAGTATACCTAAAAACATGAGGAATTTACCAAATATAAAGACTTTAAAAATGTCATTGTTTATTGCTCTTTCCCTATTTTTTTAAGCCATCAATTTGCTTATTAATTCTAGAAACAAAAAAAAATGCCATTTAGAACCATGCCAAAAGATGTTAGCCATGGGTAAAATCAAGCTATAAAAATGCTAACAATGATGCTAAATCATATGCCTTCTTAACCCTTGTGCACTGTTCAAATTTACTACTCTTTTGTTACGTTAGGGATGAAAACATATACTGAATTAAACTTCTGTAAATATCCATCAGATTAGTTTTTTTTTTTAAAGTTCTTTTTGCATAAATCTGTTAATCAACATCAGTCCTGAAAAAAACTACTAAATTGCTTAGAAAATGACAGGATTTTAACTCTTTAAATGCCAAGTTCATAAATGATGTCACTGATTTGGTGAAAAACACACAAAATGACGTCTTTTCAATATTAAAAGTAATTGTGGACTGGATTTTTTTACCTTTTAAGGTAAAAACCTCTTTTTTACCTCAAGGTAAGTGCGTTTTTACCTTAAGGTAAGTGCGTATAGGTCACCCACACACTGACAGACACACATACACACACTTTAATTTGCTGTTATACTCCATATAAAATCCAGAAACTATGTTTTATTTTTTGCACAGGCCTATCTAAAGGGTTAATGGAGCCAACTGATGATTAACAGTAAAAATTACTAATTTTACCTCTTCTCAACAGGGAAAAACACCAACAATCAAAATGGATGATTATATGGTGTCATGGTTTTGTAATAAAAAAAATGTGGTTATAACGGAAGTGAATAGGGCCAAAACAGCCACCAACAAAAAATAAAAAATGAAAATTAATCAATATCAATGCATCAAAGACAATGTTGTTTTACATGTCTAAGACTTTGATAAAAGGTTTACAAAAATCCAGTCCACAAATAACATTTATTTTGAAAAAATGTCATTTTGTGTGTTTTTTTCACCAAATCAGTGACCTCATTTATGAATTTGGCAATTAAAGTTTTAAAATCCTGTAATTTTCTAAGCAATTTAGTAGTTTTAAGGTTGATTAACAGATTTATGCCAAAAGAAATTTAAAAAATATTAATCTAATGCATTTTTTCAGCATTTTAATTCAGTGGATGTTTTCATTCTGAACATAACAAAGGGGTAATACAACCCAAAATCACTTCAGAGTGGATTAAAACATCCCCAACACTACATACGGGTTAAAATGGGTTTAACGGTTCTACTGTAAATTGTATTGGTTTTAATTGGTCCCTCTTGTGGCTGTTTGCTATTAATTTGTGCGATTAAAAGCTACTGTAGTAATTTGTAATGGAATTTCCGGAATGGAAAATACACTAGAAAACGTAATGTACTGATTTTAAGGGCTAAAATATGACAATATGACAAAAAGCCATCACAACAAAAGCTTTAACATTGTCAACCCATATTAATAAGTTAATCAGGTTTCAACTCAATTTTTATAAGTTAATATTTGATATTTTAATATTTTACAACTTAATATTTTGAGTCAGTTTGACTGATGTAAGTTCAGATAACTAGAAAATATTAATTGATTCAACTAAAATATTGAAGGCAGTAAGATTTTTTTACAATGTGGTTGTTTTTTATTCAATTATTTATCTTAATAGTAAACCCACACTGTAAAACCCAACAGTCAACTTTATCAAACGAAATGAATGTAGTTAACTCATTTACAGTAAGTTCACAGTACTCATATAGATTAGTTTCTTAACTCAAATGGTTTGTAGCAATCGGTTTCCTCAAACGGTTTGAGTTACCTTAACGTATTGGGTTTTACAGTACTCAAATGGTTTGAGTTCTCTTCATTTATTGGGTTTTACTATGCTCAAATTGCTTCATTTACTCAAATGGATTAAGTTCACAGTACAGATTAGTTTTTTTTAACTTAAATTGTTTGTTGCAATCGGTTTCCTCAAATAGTTTGAGTTACCTTAACTATTGGGCTTTACAGTGGATGCAATCTACTGTATTTCCAACACGATCTCACGACAATTCGTAGCTTTTTTTTTTTAAATCGTAAAATTTCCGTAAGACTGAACGAGTACAAATTTGTACAAATTAGCCACTAAACTCACAAAATGAAAAATAGTTACGTTTCCTTGTGAGATCAAGCTGGCATTTACTAATAAACAAAAATGCATTATCGCACATTTAAGCATCATCCTCTAAATCTAAATACAGTTTTTACAGTGCAAGAAAAAAGTAAAACTTATATTGCAATCAAAAGTTCTCACACTTTATTTTCTGTCACTCTTGTAGAAAAAGAAACATGAAAACAAAGAGCCTGAACCTGTGACAGAGGCTTACATGGACAGAGAGAGAGACGACGAAGGCTATCTTGACAACAAGGAGATGGTGATTGAAGAGGAAAGAGAAACGGAGGCACAGTGGGACGTGGAGGAAGAGGATGGTGCAACGGAGAGCAAAGAATACAGCTCAGGCGATGGCGATGAGGAGGAAGAGTTTGAGCTGGAGAGGGAGAGAGAGAGACAGGAGATGGAGAGAGAACGGATGGAGCTGGAAACGGAACGAGAGGAAGAACTGAAAAGCGAGAGGGAGAGGGAGGCCGAGATGGAGCAAGAGGAAAAAGAGGAGAGAGAGAGACAGTTACAGAGACAGAGACTGGAGTGGGAGAGACAAAGAGAGCAGATGGAGAGGGAGAGGATGGGAGAGACGAGCAGAGAGGAAGACATGGGGCCACATATTTCCCACTGTGATTATCTGAAGGTAAGAAAGTGCTTTAAATGTAAATAAATAATGTCCACAAATACTCTGATTTACATACACTCACCGGCCACTTTATTAGGTACACCTTACTAGTACTCGGTTGGACCCCTTTTGCCTTCATTACCACCTTAATCCCTCGTGGCATAGATTCAACAAGGTACTGGAAATATTCCTCAGAGATTTTGGTTTATATTGACATGATAGCGTCACACAGTTGCTGCAGATTTGTCAGCTGCACATCCATGATGCGAATCTCCCGTTCCACCACATCCCAAACGTGCTCTATTGGATTGAGTTCTGGTGACTGTGGAGGCCATTTGAGTACAGTGAACTCATTGTCATGTTCAAGAAACCAGTTTGAGATGATTCACACTTTATGACATGGCGCTTTATCCTGCTGAAACTAGCCATCAGATGATGGGTACACTGTGGTCATAAAGGGATAAACATGGTCAGCAACAATACTCAGGAAGGCTGTGGCATTGACACAATGCTTAATTGGTACTAATGGGCCCAAAGTGTGCCAAGAAAATATCCCCCACACTATTACACCACCACCACCAGCCTGAACCGCTGATACTTGACAGGATGGATCCATGCTTTCATGTTGTTGATGCCAAATTCTGACCCTACCATCCTAATGTTGCAGCAGAAATCGAGACTCATCAGACCAGGCAATGTTTTTTCAATCTTCCATTGTTTAATTTTGTGAGGCTGTGCGAATTGCAGCCTCAGTTTCCTGTTCTTAGCTAACAGGAGTGGCACCCGTGTAGTCTTCGTTTGTGCGTTCAGAGATGCTCTTCTGCATACCTCAGTTGTAACGAGTGGTTATTTGAGTTACTGTTGCCTTTCTATCAGCTCAAACCTGGCCATTCTCCTCTGGCATCAATAAGGCATTTGCGCCCACAAAACTGCCGCTCACTGGATATTTTTACTTTTTCTGGCCATTCTCTGTAAACCCTAGAGATGTTTGTGCGTGAAAATCCCAGTAGATCAGCAGTTTCTGAAATACTCAGACCAGCCCGTCTGGCACCAACGACCATGCCACGTTCAAAGTCACTTAAATCACCTTTCTTCACCATTCTGATGCTCAGTTTGAACTGCAGCAGATCGTCTTCACCATGTCTACGTGCTTAAATGCATTGAGTTTCTGCCATATGATTGCCTGATTAGAAATTTGCGTTAACGAGCAGTAGGACAGGTGTACCTAATAAAGTGGCCGGTAAGTGTTTGTAAAAATAAATAATCTTGGAGTCACACTATTATATTATATTATATTATATTAAAACATATTCCATAATTATGATCTATAAGACAGATCTATCTGTCTATCTATAAAAAATATATATATATGATGTTTGCCAAAAAAAAAACTGTTTTAATAATTCTATTATAAAGTATAATTCTGTAATTTTTTATTAATATTACACTTAAAAGTGTAAAAAATGAAATAAATGGGTATTAAAGTTATTATTGTTATTATATCGTATTGCATTTATGTCATTAGTAGTATTTATACTAATGCGAATAATTTTTAAAGTGATTATTTCAAATGCTTTTTTTTTTATTGAGATGGTCTATAAATAAACATTCAATTCACTTCACTTATATTTCATTGCTGTTTTGTACCCCACTTTAATTATGCACATCCGACAAAAAATAAATAATAATAAACAAATGTTGTATATCTGTAACTGTCTTTTCTTGTACAGGGACCTCCTGGTGAAAATGGAAAACCAGGCCCTAAGGTCAGACAAACCTTTTCATTATACTGTAGGTCAGAGCAGTCTGTCTTTTCCAATAAGCATGATAGTCTTATCATGAAAAATATATATTTTTCAAGCAATGTTCTCATCAGGTCTTGTTAGTGAATAAGCTCTGTGTGTTCCCAAACCAAAGTCTGTTAGATAATCATTTCCCCTTCCTGATTGGCCCTCGCCCCTGCCTACGCATATGACATCCCGCCTCCTCATTCTCAATGCTAGGAGATTATTACTGTCAATCAAAGCGGGTGGGTGGAATTTCAGGAGCCCACTTCTGCTTGCTTTGATGCCCCCAGAGCTTTACTTTTACTCCTTCATGCCTGAAATGGATTTTGATGCATTTATTAATATTGTTGAACTTTTTGAGCTGTTTTTGTTTATTTGTCATGTAAAAACGGAGTGGCTGTTCATTTGTGAATTTGCACAGGGGGAGATTGGAGAAAAAGGCCAAAAGGTACACTGAATTTCATCTTTGGTGTCAATAACTTTGTTATTCTATAATGCTTTAGCCTCCTTTGAGCTGTTTATGTGTTCTGTTCTAGGGAGAGCCTGGAACTGGTCACCGTGGGCCCATTGGACAAGCGGGTCAAGCAGGACAAAAGGTGATTAGTTCATTAATTAATGCTGTGTAACTTTCAATTTAATCTATCAGTTGAACTTTTTAATGGTTACATTCCAAAAAGGTTTAAGCATGCAAGTAGGGCTGCACGATATTTAAAGAAATCTGCGTTATTTTATATTTCTGCAATATATATTGAAATATGAATACAATTTCAGCAGCGGACTTAAAAAGCTCTGTTTGAAATGAGATCTTTCATTTAGGTTGATTGAGATTATTTTGTAGTGGAGTGAATCAAACAAATTGCAAGCATAAATAAATAAGATGGAGCAAAGGTGAAAGTGAAACAAGCTGTGCTTTGTGGTTTTCCAGAGAGTCAAACAGTAGTCGAATATTCAGGTACAGTAACTGAATAATCAAATGTAATGTAAAATAACACTGTACAGTCTTCATTGCTGATCAACTATAATCCAACATTGGAACTCAAACATAAACTCAACATTGCAGATCCATGTGACTATTGCAAATGCACACGTTGTGATATAGATGCTGAAACGATATATTGTGCAACCCTATACTTTTTCATGACTTTTGCCTTTTGAATGCAATGTGCATAGGGCGAGCCTGGAGAACCAGGACCAACTGGAGCACAGGGCATTCAGGGTATACGTGGCAACCCTGGCATACCTGGGTCAGTGGGTCAAAGAGGTCAGCCAGGTGATCTCGGAGAGCCAGGCAGACAGGTCAACATGCTGTCAATAGTTTTCTTTATTGTAGTAATTATGTTTATTTAGTCATATTTTAGGTCATGCTTTATTTTGATGGTCCAATTGTTGAATTTAAGTTATATTGCATCTACATGGCAACTAATTCTCATTAGATTGTAAGTAGACTGTTAGGGTTGGGGTTAGTGTTAGTTGACATGTACTTGCAAAGTTTCTTATAGTCAGTTAAATGTCCGTTGAAGGAGAAGTATCAGCAGATATTAAGCAGACAGTTTACTAATATTCAAATGGACCATCAAAATAAAGTGTTGCCATATTTTGTTAGGAAATTACCATTAATGAATTGTTTGTTTGTTTGTTTGTTTGTTTGTTTTTAAAGGGTGATAGAGGGAAACGAGGGAAGAATGGCTCAGCTGGTGCTCAAGGTGCAATTGGTCCTCCTGGACAGCAGGTATGTCTACTTCAGATTTTATTGCACAAGTTCAGAAGTTGGCAGGACATTTAAGAAGCATTTTCAAAGAAATGTCAAGGTAATGTGTTGAATTAAGCCCAAGGTGCACTTAAATATGTGCATAAAACATATCCGCTACTCGGCTTTAAATGAATAGAAAGATGTTAATATCGATCAACTCCTCAAGTAAAAATCAAGTTTTGACAACGCAATCTCACGGCAATTTGTAACTTTTTGATTTAGTGGCTAATTTGTATGAATTCGTACGATCTAATTCGTACAAATTAGTACGATTTGCTCATCACCCAATGACGGTTGGGGTTAGGGGTGGGGTTAGGTGCCACGCCTCCTTTTTAAAACCGTACATTTTCGTACGAGTTCGTACGAATTAGCCACTAAACTGACAAAACGTAAAATACTTATGTTTCCTCGTGAGATCAGGCTGGTTTTGAAAACCTGTGGGTGTTTTTTAACACAAGGGTCAATGTACAGTGTTAGTGATGTTTTTATTTTTATTTTTCTTTACCATATTTAAAGTGGATGTGCATTTGAATGTGTGCATATGCTAACATACAAGTATTGGGCTTAATATAATTTTCAAGTAGAAATGTTTTTTATTAACTTATTAAATTATTATTATTATTATTATTATTATTATTATTATTATTATTATTATTATTATTATTATTGTCAATATTAGTATTTTGTACAGTATACTTTTACTTTGGATTTTAAAATGAAGAAACACCTAAGCTGTTGTTCATTTTACAGGGTCCTCCTGGTCTTTCTGGGGTTAAAGGTGAAAAGGTGAATCATATTATGCTATGTTAAGCCTCAATATTAACAGATTAGTTCGAAATGAAGCACAACCAGAAATAAATACACACACCTATGAAGGATTTATGTGCTATCTCCAGGGAGACAGTATCCCAGGGGAACCAGGAGACAGAGGAAATTCTGGACTCCCAGGTCGCCGGGTAATAATATGATAAATGTTCTTTCCAATAGATTGTAGTACAGTTTTTTTTTTTGTAATAGCATGTTTATTGTCATTATTGACTGCATATGGTGCTATTAAATTGTGTTTAAACAACATTTGTTTTAACTTTATAAGGGAGCCAAAGGCACTGATGGCAATAAAGGACCACCAGGTCTCATGGTACGTCACTAGCAATTTAGAAAACACTTTATCATAATTATTAAATGGAAACCAATTTCCATTAATTTTCTTTTATTTTCATTTATTTATTAAACCCCCTTTGAATTTTTTTTTCTTTTTTAAATATTTCCCAAATGATGTTTAACAGAGCAAGGCAATTTTCACAGTATGTCTGATAATATTTTCTCTTCTGGAGAAAGTCTTATTTGTTTTATTTCGGCTAGAATAAAAGCAGTTTTTAATTTTTTAAAAACCATTTTAAGGTCAAAATTATTAGCCCATTTAAGCTATATTTTTTCGATAGTCTACAGAACAAACCATATATATTCCATTTATTAAATATATATTTTTAATAGTTTTTTCAATTATTTGCCTTAATTATTCTCTTTCTATTGATTAATTAGTTAACTGATTTAGTTTAGTTTTTAGATTTTAAAATGACCAAATTGGTGACAAGAAAATATCTAATAAGATTTGGTATTTCTAAACAAAATCTTAAAACATGTGATAATGAACAAAAGATTGATAATGTAACAGTTGATAAACAATAACTTCTGTGAAGCTGCAAATGATTGTTTTTTATTTCACATATTATTGTAGTTAAATATATCAGTCAGTATTGTTTTCTTATATTAGCTCAACATATCTTCTCATTTAACTTACTTTGAATTAAAGCACCGAAAATCAATGAATCAATGCAGCAATATTTTGTGCATCCATGCAATAAACAGTACTGAACAACCAGCCAAATACGTGCTTTAATAAAGTAAGATGTTATGATTTTGTACAATGCACTGTTCTTCTGACCTTTATCTTTAATTAAGGGTCCCAAAGGCCTGACTGGTGCGAAAGGAGAAAAGGTGAGTATCTATTTTTAACCCATCTTGGTTTAAATTCCAAACAAGTTCACAACATGGAAGGGCTTTAAATATTAATAGCCTGTCACTGTCATTTTCTGGCTTGCAGACAGCTTTGACAGAGCTTCACTTCTCTTTACTGACTGGCCAGTATCTTTCTCTTCGACCTTTAGTTTCTGTATTCAAGAAAATATTTATATGGTGACAGTACAGTCTACTGCAGTTGTGAATTTTCTTCAGCGTAACTGTATGACATGTTCAAATGTACAGTGATCTTTTTGAATGGTCTGAAACATGAATGGTCCATCTCACCTATTGTTTTAGACTTGTTTGTTTAGAATATATCCCACCAAAAAATGAATAAAGACAAAGCTTTTTGGATTGACAGGGTGACAAAGGTATGTCCGGTCACCGAGGAGAGAAAGTAAGGATTGCATACACTTATATTGAATACCTACATGATGTTTATATGAGATTGTTTTACCAGTTGGTTTTGTGTTTGTGTAGGGCAGCCCTCTCTCCATGCCAGGCCCCAGAGGATATAAGGGTCTAAAAGGAGATACAGTGAGATATTTCTGCACTTTATTTCTCTGTTTTCCACAAAGGTTATACCTAATTGTACACTTTACATAATACTACTTAGTTAACAGTTCAAATCACTTTTTAGTTAAGAAATTAGCAATTCAAGTCAGTATTGTTGATGTGCAGTCTATATTTTATATGGCAGGGTGAACGCGGACTTCCTGGATTTGATGGAGATAAAGGAGAGAAGGGGGAAGATGGTCCACCTGGTGCAAAAGTATTTTACACATCATTCTAAGTGAATGTTTTTTTTTAAGTTAGAGAGTCGGTTTTATTTTTCTACTGTATATATATATATATTTATTATTTTTAAGTAATAATGCATTAAATTAACCCTATTAAATTGCGTCCTTTTATTTTGTTTTTATAATAAAATAATGCTGGTCTTTTTTTTTATTGTTTTTTTTACTGCGTTGAAACATTTCTCATGGTTATGAACTGGGCCTTTGGATGCTTGATGGTAAAAAAAAAAAAAAAGTACTTCACTCGTTTTTGAAGTGTACGACAAGATGAAATTTGACTATGCAGAGGTATTTGTTTGGAAATACATGGTCATGCCAGTTTTAGGAGTGCTTGCAAGTGCAAGTATGAGCTCCTCTATTATTGTTGCACAAAGGAAGAGAAACATTTTGAACAAACACTTTGGCATGGCATCAGTTGTGATAGATCTCTCAAATATTGAGATTTGTGTACGTGGACAATGTAAAATGAATTTTTTACATTTATTTTTATGTGTTTTCAGGGGCTCAAGGGTGAAGCCGGTACCAAAGGAGGCATGGGACCTTTTGGTGCACGTGGTCCAGTTGGACAAAAGGTAAAAGAAAAATAACACTAATGACATTTTTTTGCACTATTTTTCTGATGAAAGTACATTTTTAGAACACAATATATTATATTAAATTGTATGCCATGATATGTTGGGGTAAATTCTGAAAGAGCATCCTGAAAATGAAGATACTACTCTTTGCTTAGGGAGATCCAGGGGAACCAGGTGCCAATGGGGAAAAGGTAACCTTTTGCCTAAGATTCGTGACTCTTATATATGCTTTTCATGAACTATTTTAAATCTTCCTGATTTTTTTACAGGGTCGGAATGGAGAACATGGACTGGATGGTGAGAAAGGTGATAAGGGAGACACGGGTGTGCAGGGCCGTAAGGGAGATCAGGTGAGGATATGAATCATCTGCATTAAATATTAAGAAAAAAATCCTGTGAGCAACATTGGTACCTGAGAGGGGGAACTCTGTTCCTTAACCTTTCTTACTAACTACATTATTTAGATGAATGATTAAATAATTAAGTAGGTTTTCCTGTCAGTTTTAAGTTATTTAAGATTGCACACTTCATTCAGAGTCTTGAAGCTCATTGGTTTCTGCTTTTAGGGTGAGACAGGTGAACCTGGTTTACCTGGAGATACAGGTATTAAAGGAGAAAAGGTAAGAAAATTCATCTGATGTTATTGATTTCACTTTTTTTATATTCTCAGTGTTCTTCAAGTATTGCATTACATGTCTTATTCTTCTGCAGGGCTTCAGAGGTTTCCCTGGTCGAATAGGGAGCCCGGGATTGGATGGAGCACAGGTATTTTTGTCCAAATTACATCTTAAGTGAGAAATTGTTTTAAATAAGCCTCTAAGAACCGCTCTTTTGAATGTAAAACACAGGGTGATCATGGGGACCCTGGTAGGCCTGGCCTTCCAGGACTAAACGGCCTCCCAGGACGAAAGGTGAGAACAACAAGATATTGATTTTTTTATTTTTATGGTAAGGTTAATTGTGAGATTTTTGTTGTTTTTGTTAATGTCCAGGGGGAAAAAGGTGATAGTGGACTGAATGGTCTCGATGGAGCTCCTGGACAGAAAGGAGAGAAGGTATACTGATGATGCTACAAATTAATGAATCTTATGGAGAATGCAAAAAAAAGCTCATTCAGAATTTGAATAAAAACCATAAAGGGCTCTCCAAACCAAAAACGATAACTACAATAATTAAGATGTAGTTTTAAAGAGTGCTCTAAATGTTAAAGAACTGCATAATCCACACTACATTAACAAAGATGTTGATAGAAAATGGATTATATTGTTGGAATGAGATGATAGAAAGTAAACACATTGACAACCAATCAGAATCCATCCTGCTTTAACGAATTCAGAACATTTCGTCAACACTGGTGTGAACACAAATTAATCAGGAGTCGCCACAGCGGAATGAACCGCCAACTTATCCAGCATATGTTTTATGCATCGGATACCCTTCCAGCCGCAACCCATCACTGGGGATATAATTATTATTATATTTATTGTTTCTGGAATTATTAGATCTATAATAATACTATTGTCAGTGCAAATTCAATTATAAGACACATGAAAACAATTATTGACACCATATTTGTTGCATGATGTATCATGAATCATCATCATGTATGTCTTAAGTATGTGTAGGTGAGGAAATGACCACCGAATCAGTTTGAGATAATTCCCATATTTATCGCGTCCTTCCTCAGGGTGTGACTGGATTTGCAGGTTTCTCAGGATTTAAGGGATCTCCAGGCACACCGGGTACTAATGGTCCTTCAGGTCGACCCGGACCAGTTGGACCCAAAGGTGAAATGGGACCAAAGGTATGACACCACAGCACATTCAATATAAAAACAATAATAGATCTGCATTCCTATATGTGCGTGTGATTCATCAAACCTCACAAATAGATGGATAAATAGTCAAGCCGGTGTAATTATGGCCAACTTCATACCTCACTCAATCTCATGTGGAGGAGGACAAGACCTAATTAACCCACCAAACAGAGAGGATGAGAGACAGATACAGGGAGATTGGAGCTATTTTTGCTGGGGTAAAGATTTGAGCTATCAAACCAAACTCTGCACCGAGGCCGCCTTTAGCCACAATTAGGCAGCTCTTGATGTTGATAGGAAAGGAGAGGTTCAGAAAGCTCCACTCGTGGACTGAATTTGTTCAGTGAAGGTGGGTCTCTTGGTGTACTGTATTTACTCACTCATATAGGTGAACTTCTTACCTCTGCCACAAAATGTACATATTTAGACATAAACCCCAATTAATAATATTAGTTGTGAAGTACTTTTAATAACGATTATGGTTATTTGTAATTGTTGTTGATTAATTCTAAAAAGGTTATTGTTCATTGCCAATTCATGCTCATTCAAATAAAAAAATGATTAGTATGGTGTTAAATTTATATTAATGGTATGTAATTCCTATAACTTTGTATAATAATAATTTTATATACTTATTTTGGTATTATTGTTGTGTTTAATTGTAAACATACAATTGTTTATTGTTAGTGTTAGATTTAAATTAGTAATAATGTAAACATTTTATTTTAAATTATACATTTATGTAGAAATTAATATTGTGTGTGTGTGTGTGTGTATAATACAGTCAACATTTATTCACCCTTTACTCGCTAAAACCTATTTGAGTTTCTTCCTTCTAAAAGAAGATGTTTTGGAAAATTCTGGTTGCTAGGACCCACTGATTCCATAGAAATTTAATAGAAAAGGGTGCCAGCAACCAGCATTCTTCAAAAACAAAAGCTTCAAAACATCTTGAAGGAGGTAATTTTCCTTTTTGGATGTATATATACGTTATTGCAAAGTGTTAACTCTCTGCTGTTTTCTATTCTAAAATCGTCTGTACAGTAGTTTATATTAATGTATTTCAAGTAAGTAATAATGTAAGAAATCAATTGGTTTAGTCAGGCTGGCCTGGGGTTAGTGATTGTTTAATGCTGACGTGCAGCTTTTATGTTTTCAGGGAGAGAAGGGCAGGAGAGGCAGAGGAAAAGCCTGTCAGCGGGGACCGCCTGGAATACCTGGACTCCGAGGCCTGGATGTAATAAAGCATATACATGCAAATAACTGCATCCTCCACCCTAACAGGACTTTATCTGTTCACAAGCATTTCTATTTCATAGTTATTTATGCAGCATTCTTTATGCAGGGGGAAGAGGGATCCTCAGGCATAAAAGGAGAAAAAGGAGATCCAGGCCTCAGTGTATGTGGACAACAATACTCTCTCTCTCTAATATATATTTGTTATCATGAATTTCAGTGTGTTGAAATATTTGTTTCTTTTGCTCAGGTGGAGGAAGTGAAAGATCTTGTGACAAAAGAGGTGGTTGACAAGTGTGGTGAGTATGTGTGACATATGTAGTAAGCAAATAAGCTTACTTATGGCAATACTACTAAACACATAATGGACCTTCGTATCTTAAAAATAAAGTTTCCAAAGGGTGTTTTTTTTCTGGGATCCCATAAAAGAGTTTGATGCTTTTGCCTCAAATAACCATTTTTGTAAATAGTTATTAATAGTTTGTGTGTGTGGAACATTTTAACATTTTTTGTTTTATTTTGTATGCAATTGTGAGGTTCTGTGGACATTAAAGGGTCTGTAGAACCATTCGTGTTGAAATAAATCCTTTATTTTCCTATGAGTGCATTGAGCACCTCATTATGAATTAACCAACAAAACAGTGATCATCTTTCTTAGTATGCAGGTCTTGTTTTCCAGTAATACTGACTAAAACAATTTACAGCAAGATGCATTTACATAAAAAGTACATGCATGGCTCAAGATATATCATGTTTCCAGAAAAATGGTTCAAATCAACATAAAAAGCATTAAGTTGAAAGTTAATGCTTGAAACAAGAATAAAATATATATGTCAGTTGGGTAACATCTTGTTTTTCCTTAGAATTATGTTTACTTTTCTTGTTTTCAGCAAAAACAGCCTTAATTTTTCATCACTATTTCAGAAAACAAGGCTTAAGCATTATGTAATGTGGGGAAAAAGTATTATTATTATTATTATTATTATTATTAGTGGACCAGAGGAAATAATAAGGATTTTTTCCTAAAAAACTTTATGTACAAAATAAATTCAAGCACTTTCAATGACCTGTATCTAAGTTTATTTTAAACTTTCCAGGAGGTTAAATTTATGATTATTATTGCTATCATTATTAAACTTTTTTTACAAACTTTCAAGGGTTTCAAGGACCTGTAGTAACCCTGAATTTAGGAAGTTTTAGATAACTGTACTGAAAACAAGACTAAACAAAGCTAAATTAGAAAATATTTTTTAAGGTGAAAACCCCAGATTATGTTAAATATGCCACCAACCCCCATTAATATCCATTCTTGGTCACATTTTAGTTTTGCTGCTTATTAATAGTCATTAAGTTGTTCTTAAATTCAATGTGTCATTGAGGATTAAGGAATCTGAAATATGCCATCCATAATAACCATCCATAATAACCATTCATAATAACCATTCATAATAAGGCATTAATCTAATACACTAAATAACCAGTATGAATATTTCTTCTGGTCTCTAAACTAAAATGTCACCCAGGTCTTTAGCATGTTGTACTGCCATTCATTGAACTGAAATGATGACTGAATAACAGAGCTTCATTAACATGTGTTTGTAGGTGGATAAAGTGTGTGGTTTTGTGTGTACGTGCACGTTTGTGTCTCTCAGTATATGCTCCCGTTGTGGAGGCCTGAAGACCTCATGGGTTCCACCATCTGTTGTGTTCTTGTATATGCTCTTACTGAAGAAAAATGGCAAAGAACTCCATGTTCTAACTCATTCATTAATACCAACACCACACTACTCGTCCCTATAGCACTCTTATTAATACTCTAATGTAACACTCTTATGACTTCTCTCTATTTAAATTCTTTTCCTTTGAATGCATTTGAATTGTGTTCGCTTAATAAAGTTGCTCATGTTTTCGACTAAAGGAAAAGAAATCCTCCTGATGGTGAACACCAATGATCCAGATGATGGGAGTATCCTGAGGGAAGAGAAAAGAGTGGATTCTGCCTCTCGCTTTTTGCTCACCCGTTCCAAAGTGTGGGACGAAGAGGTCGAGGACGAAACAACTACAGTTCATCCTGCTGTTTCTAAGTCCGAGCCAACATTAGCATATGGCAATGTTACAAGTAGGTATATTCCCGCTTTGAACCAATATGTTATAGCACGGTCTCTCTGTTATGATATCATCCTTTTGGTTTGCGTTTCAGGCCTGGAAGGGTGTGCATGGGGGAAACTCTCGTTTTAATTACCAGTTTTATATTCAGATGAGAATTGATTAAATGTAAATAATGGACACCAGTCCTATTATATTGAGATCTGGCATCTTTGTAGAAGAGCTCATTCATCCATAAACACTACTTGTTTTTCTTTGCTTGATGGAAAACAGGAAATGGCGACAGGAAATAGATACTGGGGCATACGCAAAGGTTCTGCATGGTCTACTCTGTGTTATTTTAAGCAAATGAGTCACACACTGTGAATTTCCCTTGAAATGTTTTTTTTTTTTATAGTTCCAACCATCTAGTAGTTATTTTTTGTAGCCTGATGTGACAGTCACCAAAAGCTACGCATTATTATATGACGTATGCAATCAAAGACAAAGATTTCAGGCAATCAGACATAGCCAAACTGTTCTTTGTCATCAATTAAGTACATCATAGAATAAATTGAGAGAAAAGGGTATAGGAGCTTCAAAACCAGTGCTTGCTTTAATGTTCTTGTAAGTTTCAGACTTTTTATCTGTCTGTATTTGTGTTAGAGAGAGTCAGACTGTGCATTAGTTAGTGGCTCTTTTTGAAAAAGTGACAATTTTTATCAATCATTTGATGCACAATTATCAAATAGCTTTTTTCCCTTTCATTTAAAGGGGATATATATGTAAAAACTGTTGATAATGAAATGCTATTTTAAGCTTTGAAAAGCTGAGAACTTCCTAGCTTATTTATGAATTCCATTTTTATTTCAAGAAGTCTGGACATTTTTGCCAAGATCAAAATCAAAAGGATGTGATGTTTACGCATGATTCCCAGAGTCTCAATTTCATCCCCGAAACAAGAAACGAATGCTAATGCAATGTTCAGGATAAATACAGAAAGAGCTATTTTATAGCATAACATCAAAGATATGGACTAATCCATACTACACTACCTGACAAAAGTCTTGTCAATCCCAGTTATAAGAGCAACAAATAATAACTTGACTTCTAGTTGATCGTTTGGAAAAGTGACAAAGCAGATTTTTCTGATGAATCATCTGTTGAACTGCATCCCAATCATCACAAATACTGCAGAAGACATATTGGAACCAGCATGGACCTAAGATTCCCACAGAAATCAGTCAAGTTTGGTGAAGGAAAAATCATGGTTTGGGAATACATTCAGTATTGGGGCGTGCGAGAGATCTGCAGAGTGGATGGCAACATCAACAGCCTGAGGTATCAAGACATTTGTGCTGCCCATTACATTACAAACCACAGGAGAGGGCAAGTTCTTCAGCAGGATAGCGCTCCTTCTCATACTTCAGCCTCTACATCAAAGTTCCTGAAAGCAATGAAGGTCAAGGTGCTCCAGGATTGGCCATCCCAATCACCAGAACTGAACATTGTTGAGTATGTCTGGGGTAAGATGGAGGAGGCATTGAAGATGAATCCAAAGAATCTTGATGAACTCTGGGAGTCCTGCAAGAACGCTTCCTTTGCCATTATAGATGACTTAATTAAGAAGTTATTTGAGTCACTGCAGAGATCAGCAAATGATCAACCAGAAGTCAAGTTATTATTTGTTGTTTCTAAAACTTGGATAAGCGACAAGACTTTTGTTAGGTAGCGTATAATATAAACAATATTTATATAGTCTATAGTCTCAAATATCCTTTTAGAATCCAACTAATAATGAAACTATATTTAATGCATCTCTCAACATAATGTTGATGAACTGTAGAGCTTGTGCAAGCACCCAGATCATTATGCTTTTATTATTAATTATTAAAAAAAATGTGGGTTTATTTTGCTATTGAGAGGAAAATATACAGAACATTTTTACATTTCATCAAAACGCCACTCTTGTGGATGGGATCCATATGTTCATTGTCAAAGTATTGACCTTATTCTTCGTGTACGGGCGGGTGCAGCCATTTCAATCTTTTTGTATAGAGACTTCTGATCTCCTTTATTTCCATTCAATTTTTAGATGTTAAAAACAGCTCGTTATGCTGCTTGATGTTGCAAACTGATTTTTTTTACTTTATTTATTTGCACAAAAATACAAAAATGTTTGAATAAAACGCAATAATGTGCAGGAAGAAGCAAAAAGCCCAAAAAGCTTATTTAGAGCCTCTACCTAAATAATAATAATAATAATAATAATAAAAATAATAATAATAATAATAGAATGACAAAACAATTGCGTTACAAAAAATGCTAAATTACAGTTACAAGCGAATAATAATACGCACAAATGAAATTAGAAAATCACATATACACACACACACAACCATAAAATAATATTAAATCATACATACAATAGAATTCTTACAAAATTACAGGACAGCATTAAAGTGATTCCTTATGCATCTCTTAAAACCTGTTAAAGAGGAACAATTTTTTGTTGTATGGGATAAATTACTCCATAATGTAATACCCCTAAATCTAATCGAGTATTGACATGTACGACTGCTTGTATGAACTTAAAACTTGAAAACAAATGATTTCTTATTATATTATTCTGCTTTTTATGTATAGTCATGAACACACTTGTTTGTAGAACACGTGAGTTTGACCGTTTTCTGCAGTTCATTATTCCTAGTCATTTCTCCCACGGGTGACTGAATCAAAAGTTTTAAAACAATCGCAGAAACGAGCGCACTTCAGCATTGAAGAATAAGGTCAATACTGCAACAATACCACACCAGGAGTTTGATTGACAGGTGATCTGACCAATCACAATGCCAATATTATGCATTTCCCTTTAGTCCGATGAAAACAACCATACAGTAGTGTAAATAGATCAACATTAGTAAATTTGATCTTGAAAATGAGTGTATATACCAAATTCATGTCTATTATGGATTGTGCTTTGACGTACTTGGTGTAAACTAAGTCTGAATCCAGCTCTGATAAAAGCTTTTCTGTTGCACTCAGGTGCCAGTGTTGAGAGAGCTGGAGAGCAGAGAGAAAAGAGACGTGTACTCAAGCTCCACTCAGGTGTGTGTGTGTATGTGTATGGAGTAAAAAAGGAGAACATCGTCCTCTGCTGACTGCAGCTCCAAGTGCTTTTAACCAGTTTATACATCTACAATAACTGCTTGCATAAGTTATATCCACAAATTAAACCTGCTCCTTGAATTAAAAGGTTCTGCAGTGAAAAATGTAGGTTTATATCAGGGAAAGTAGTGAGTTAAGTAGTGAGCACCAAAAGCACAGTGCAATAAGCATGGCCAAGATTTTTATGCACCACTTAAAAAAAAATAAATCTATTTTTGTCAAATCCACAGTGTAATATGAGAAACAGGGAACAAAAAGAGATAGATAAGACTAGAATGAGAGCACTGAATAAACAGACATTCAGATCATCTATGATAGGTTCAGATCACCTATGTTGGGCTTGTGTTTATAAAATGTGTATGTGTGAGACACAGATTTGACTGATATATGAAGATATATGATACATTTGATTAAAAGTAAGAACCATTGTTAGATAGATAAAGTATTACTTGTAGTAATATATTGATATTTTGGTGCATTTAAACAAAACAGATTTATTAAACAGATATAGAATAATATTTTAGTCATCAAACATATTTAGAAATTGAAAGATAATACAATTAAATTCAAGCAAAATATTGCAAAAAAATTACAGCCTACAAAACTTCAACTAAATTGCTTCTCTTGTTTTTTCCTCTTTTTTTATATTTGTATTTAATATTTTTCTATAACATATACTAGTTTTTGGACCGTTATCGTAAGTTATTTTCTTAGATAAGCTCCAGAATTTTGTAGAGCTTCCTATTAAAAATATGAATTTAAAAGATAGATTTGTGAGGGGTGTACTTATATATGCTGTGCACTGTATATGATTTCAGTTTTTAAAGTTTAATAATTTAATAATTGTATCTTTCTATATTGATAGTTTATTAAATTGAAAATTAAAATCATTTGAATATTCCATTGCATTTTAAAATGAAAATGCTTGTAGTGATATATGAGCAGCTTAGCTCCATGATTTCCTATTTTTATTTTTAATAACATATTTCCAGTTATCATTGATAGTTTTTGTATGAATATTCAATACATGCAACATTATTTTTTTTTACATCTAAATCCCTGCAGCGATATATTGGCAGCTCAGATTCACGACTGAATATTTTTACATTTTAAACATTGTTATTATTTATTAAGTTTTAACATTTGTTATTAGTTTTGATACATTGCTTTCTTTACAACGGTGTGAATGCATTTCTACAGCCTTGAAATTGATGTAATGTAATATCTACCTGCAGTGAATGTCGACTCTGCAGCTGAACTCTGTCTTGAACCCATGTCTGAGGGCCACTGCACTGAATACGTCCTGCTCTGGTACTATTATGCCGTGTCAGGAGAATGCCGTCCTTTTGTGTACGGTGGCTGTGGAGGAAATGGGAACCGCTTCAGCTCCAAACAGGACTGCCAGAGTACATGCATTCTGGGAAGGAGAGGTAAAGAGCCAATCAGAATTCAGACTTCAGGTTATAAAATAAATGATCAGAGGTGATACACTGAATAATAATAATAATAATAATAATAATAATAATAATAATAATAATAATAATAATAATAATAATAATAATAATAATACTAAACAATTAAAAAAAATTATTTAAAAGAAAGTTTAATTTTATGTTTGAAGTAGAAAAAATGAAATGGTATTTTCTTGCACACTCCAATTGTATTTGGTTTATATACAAATTATTATAATTATTATTATTATTATTATTATTATTATTATTATTATTATTATTATTATTTGTAGTGTAGTTTGAAACATATCTAAACTGCGATTTTTGTCTAAAGTAATATAGCAGAATATTAAGTTACATTGTCTTGTCTACTTGCAGATTCTGGATCCTGAAGAAGGAAAATACGTGCTATTTTTAACAGCTAAACTGATGTTATTTCACTAAATATGCTATTTTTGTACATTTCCCATATGTATATTAGTTCATCATAGCTGTATGTGGCAAAAACAATGTTCATAACGTCCTTATTCATCATGTATTGCACTTTTGTAGTAATACAAAGACATCAACAAATTCCTAACACATGATCTTTACTTTAAGCCATACAGTTTTGTTGGTAAAAATAAATGTGTAAATGTTGATTTACAGTTTTTTTTAAATGATTAATTTAGTTGTTAAATGCACTATTATTATAAGCAACTGTCTTTAATGTCCTGTTTACCATTTTGCACTAATGGTTCTGTTTGTAATATGTTCTGAATCTGACTGTTTTTAATATAATATGTGAGATAATAAAAGAATGAGCTGAATATATTTTTTGAATGAGCTATATAGCGTTCCCTGTGGGTGAATGTGTGTGTGCGTGAGAATGTTTTCTGATCGTGACCTCTGATTTTGGACAGTGTTCACCGAGCTTGGCCCTGTGTTGTGTATAAATGCTGCCATATTGGCTTTTCTTCAGCAATGTTAGCCGAGTCGTGTCTGGACGGCGTCTCCTGTGGGCAGGCAGAAAGGCTGTGTGTGCATCTGAATGGATGAGCTGCATTTATGGGTGGCTTATATGTACATATGTGAGTTGGACGGGGTAAGATTGATTTACTTCACCTTTTTTTTTCCATCTACAAAAACATTTTTAATAAATGTGAACTGTTTTAGTCTTTGTGAGATTTAGGGGAAACAACTTTAAAGTTTTTATTTTCGACTTTGCGATTTTTGTTTTAAAGATTTGTGAACAACAAATTAACAGTTATTATAGTTTTTAAGTAAACGGATATAATTAGACCTGTGTGATCAGATGGGGGATTAAAATTGGTCTTATTAGTTTTTAATTTAATACTTTTCCAGTCAATGGGGCTACTGATATTTCCATGAACTGGATGCACATTTCAGAAATCTTTACTTTTCATTGAAACCTGTGTGTTCAATATATTTTGCATTTATAGTGTTACTATTTTGAGTTATTAATTAAAATATGGCTAATTAAACATGTCTTTATTTTAAATTTGCATTGATTTGTTTGCTTTAATGACAATATTGTTTAATTTGGAGTCACACTTTTGTTGTAACAGAAAACCATAAACAAATATGCCATTTTGGACCACTAATCAGTCAGTCAATCAGTCAACCAACCACAAAACTTTGTCTCCATTTGGCTATTTTTAAGTAAGATCGACCGACTGACCGACCGCAAAACTTTGACTTAGTTTGGCTATTTTTAAGACGGACCGACTGACCGCAAAACTTTGTCTCCAGTTGGCTATTTTTAAGACCCACCACTGACCAACCGCAAAACTTTGTCTCCATTTGCCTATTTTTAAGTAAGATTGACCGACTGACCGACCGCAAAACTTTGACTTAGTTTGACAATTTTTAAGACCGACCGACTGACCGCAAAACTTTGTCTCCAGTTGGCTATTTTTAAGACCCACCACTGACCAACCGCAAAACTTTGTCTCCATTTGGCTATTTTTAAGTAAGACCGACCGACCGCAAAACTTTGTCTCCATTTGGCAATGTTTAAGACTGACTTACCGACCGACCGCTGACCTACTGCAAAACTTTGTCTCCATTTGGCAATGTTTAAGACCGACCTACCAACCAACCGGTGACCAACCGCAAAACTTTTTCTCCATTTGGCTATTTTTAAGTAAGACCGACCAACTGCAAAACTTTTTCTCCATTTGGCTATTTTTAAGTAAAACCGACCGCAAAACTTTGTCTCCATTTGGCAATGTTTAAGACTGACCTACCGACCGACCGCTGACCAACCGCAAAACTTTGTCTCCATTTGGCAATGTTTAAGACTGACTTACCGACCGACTGCTGACCAACTGTCCAACCGCAAAACTTTGTCTCCATTTGGCAATGTTTAAGACTGACCTACTGACCGACAGCTGACCAACTGCAAAACTTTGTCTCAATTTGGCAATGATTAAGACCGACCTACCAACTGACCGCTGACCAACTGTCCAACCGCAAAACTTTTTCTCCATTTGGCTATTTTTAAGTAAGACCGACCAACTGCAAAACTTTTTCTCCATTTGGCTATTTTTAAGTAAAACCGACCGCAAAACTTTGTCTCCATTTGGCAATGTTTAAGACTGACCTACCAACCGACCGCTGACCAACCGCAAAACTTTGTCTCCATTTGGCAATGTTTAAGACTGACCTACCGACCGACAGCTGACCAACTGTCCAACCGCAAAACTTTGTCTCCATTTGGCAATGTTTAAGACTGACCTACTGACCGACAGCTGACCAACTGCAAAACTTTGTCTCAATTTGGCAATGTTTAAGACCGACCTACCAACTGACCGCTGACCAACTGTCCAACCGCAAAACTTTTTCTCCATTTGGCTATTTTTAAGTAAGACCGACCGCAAAACTTTGTCTCCATTTGGCAATGTTTAAGACTGACCTACCGACCGACCGCTGACCAACCGCAAAACTTTGTCTCCATTTGGCAATGTTTAAGACTGACCTACCAACTGACCGCTGACCAACTGTCCAACCGCAAAACTTTGTCTCCATTTGGCAATGTTTAAGACTGACCTACCGACCGACAGCTGACCAACTGCAAAACTTTGTCTCAATTTGGCAATGTTTAAGACTGACCTACCAACTGACCGCTGACCAACTGTCCAACCGCAAAACTTTGTCTCCATTTGGCAATGTTTAAGACTGACTTACCGACCGACTGCTGACCAACTGTCCAACCGCAAAACTTTGTCTCCATTTGGCAATGTTTAAGACTGACCTACTGACCGACAGCTGACCAACTGCAAAACTTTGTCTCAATTTGGCAATGTTTAAGACCGACCTACCAACTGACCGCTGACCAACTGTCCAACCGCAAAACTTTGTCTTCATTTGGCTATTTTTAAGTAAGACCAACCGCAAACATTTTTCTCCATTTGGCTATTTTTAAGTAAGACCGACCGCAAAACTTTGTCTCCATTTGGCAATGTTTAAGACCGACCTACCAACTGACCGCTGACCAACTGTCCAACCGCAAAACTTTTTCTCCATTTGGCTATTTTTAAGTAAGACCGACCGCAAAACTTTGTCTCCATTTGGCAATGTTTAAGACTGACCTACCGACCGACCGCTGACCAACCGCATACTTTGTCTCCATTTGGCAATGTTTAAGACTGACCTACCGACCGACCGCTGACCAACCGCATACTTTGTCTCCATTTGGCAATGTTTAAGACTGACCTACCAACTGACCGCTGACCAACTGTCCAACCGCAAAACTTTGTCTCCATTTGGCAATGTTTAAGACTGACCTACCGACCGACAGCTGACCAACTGCAAAACTTTGTCTCAATTTGGCAATGTTTAAGACTGACCTACCAACTGACCGCTGACCAACTGTCCAACCGCAAAACTTTGTCTCCATTTGGCAATGTTTAAGACTGACTTACCGACCGACTGCTGACCAACTGTCCAACCGCAAAACTTTGTCTCCATTTGGCAATGTTTAAGACTGACCTACCGACCGACAGCTGACCAACTGCAAAACTTTGTCTCAATTTGGCAATGTTTAAGACTGACCTACCAACTGACCGCTGACCAACTGTCCAACCGCAAAACTTTGTCTCCATTTGGCAATGTTTAAGACTGACTTACCGACCGACTGCTGACCAACTGTCCAACCGCAAAACTTTGTCTCCATTTGGCAATGTTTAAGACTGACCTACTGACCGACAGCTGACCAACTGCAAAACTTTGTCTCAATTTGGCAATGTTTAAGACCGACCTACCAACTGACCGCTGACCAACTGTCCAACCGCAAAACTTTGTCTCCATTTGGCAATGTTTAAGACTGACCTACCGACCGACAGCTGACCAACTGTCCAACCGCAAAACTTTGTCTCCATTTGGCAATGTTTAAGACTGACCTACTGACCGACAGCTGACCAACTGCAAAACTTTGTCTCAATTTGGCAATGTTTAAGACCGACCTACCAACTGACCGCTGACCAACTGTCCAACCGCAAAACTTTTTCTCCATTTGGCTATTTTTAAGTAAGACCGACCGCAAAACTTTGTCTCCATTTGGCAATGTTTAAGACTGACCTACCGACCGACCGCTGACCAACCGCAAAACTTTGTCTCCATTTGGCAATGTTTAAGACTGACCTACCAACTGACCGCTGACCAACTGTCCAACCGCAAAACTTTGTCTCCATTTGGCAATGTTTAAGACTGACCTACCGACCGACAGCTGACCAACTGCAAAACTTTGTCTCAATTTGGCAATGTTTAAGACTGACCTACCAACTGACCGCTGACCAACTGTCCAAACCGCAAAACTTTGTCTCCATTTGGCAATGTTTAAGACTGACTTACCGACCGACTGCTGACCAACTGTCCAACCGCAAAACTTTGTCTCCATTTGGCAATGTTTAAGACTGACCTACTGACCGACAGCTGACCAACTGCAAAACTTTGTCTCAATTTGGCAATGTTTAAGACCGACCTACCAACTGACCGCTGACCAACTGTCCAACCGCAAAACTTTGTCTTCATTTGGCTATTTTTAAGTAAGACCAACCGCAAACATTTTTCTCCATTTGGCTATTTTTAAGTAAGACCGACCGCAAAACTTTGTCTCCATTTGGCAATGTTTAAGACCGACCTACCAACTGACCGCTGACCAACTGTCCAACCGCAAAACTTTTTCTCCATTTGGCTATTTTTAAGTAAGACCGACCGCAAAACTTTGTCTCCATTTGGCAATGTTTAAGACTGACCTACCGACCGACCGCTGACCAACCGCATACTTTGTCTCCATTTGGCAATGTTTAAGACTGACCTACCGACCGACCGCTGACCAACCGCATACTTTGTCTCCATTTGGCAATGTTTAAGACTGACCTACCAACTGACCGCTGACCAACTGTCCAACCGCAAAACTTTGTCTCCATTTGGCTATGTTTAAGACTGACCTACCGACCGACAGCTGACCAACTGCAAAACTTTGTCTCAATTTGGCAATGTTTAAGACTGACCTACCAACTGACCGCTGACCAACTGTCCAACCGCAAAACTTTGTCTCCATTTGGCAATGTTTAAGACTGACTTACCGACCGACTGCTGACCAACTGTCCAACCGCAAAACTTTGTCTCCATTTGGCAATGTTTAAGACTGACCTACCGACCGACAGCTGACCAACTGCAAAACTTTGTCTCAATTTGGCAATGTTTAAGACTGACCTACCAACTGACCGCTGACCAACTGTCCAACCGCAAAACTTTGTCTCCATTTGGCAATGTTTAAGACTGACTTACCGACCGACTGCTGACCAACTGTCCAACCGCAAAACTTTGTCTCCATTTGGCAATGTTTAAGACTGACCTACTGACCGACAGCTGACCAACTGCAAAACTTTGTCTCAATTTGGCAATGTTTAAGACCGACCTACCAACTGACCGCTGACCAACTGTCCAACCGCAAAACTTTGTCTCCATTTGGCTATTTTTAAGTAAGACCGACCGCAAACATTTTCTCCATTTGGCTATTTTTAAGTAAGACCGACCGCAAAACTTTGTCTCCATTTGGCAATGTTTAAGACTGACCTACCAACTGACCGCTGACCAACTGTCCAACCGCAAAACTTTGTCTCCATTTGGCAATGTTTAAGACTGACCTACTGACCGACAGCTGACCAACTGCAAAACTTTGTCTCAATTTGGCAATGTTTAAGACCGACCTACCAACTGACCGCTGACCAACTGTCCAACCGCAAAACTTTTTCTCCATTTGGCTATTTTTAAGTAAGACCGACCGCAAAACTTTGTCTCCATTTGGCAATGTTTAAGACTGACCTACCGACCGACCGCTGACCAACCGCAAAACTTTGTCTCCATTTGGCAATGTTTAAGACCGACCTACCAACTGACCGCTGACCAACTGTCCAACCGCAAAACTTTGTCTCCATTTGGCAATGTTTAAGACCGACCTACCGACCGACAGCTGACCAACTGCAAAACTTTGTCTCAATTTGGCAATGTTTAAGACTGACCTACCAACTGACCGCTGACCAACTGTCCAACCGCAAAACTTTGTCTCCATTTGGCAATGTTTAAGACTGACTTACCGACCGACTGCTGACCAACTGTCCAACCGCAAAACTTTGTCTCCATTTGGCAATGTTTAAGACTGACCTACCGACCGACAGCTGACCAACTGCAAAACTTTGTCTCAATTTGGCAATGTTTAAGACCGACCTACCAACTGACCGCTGACCAACTGTCCAACCGCAAAACTTTGTCTTCATTTGGCTATTTTTAAGTAAGACCAACCGCAAACATTTTTCTCCATTTGGCTATTTTTAAGTAAGACCGACCGCAAAACTTTGTCTCCATTTGGCAATGTTTAAGACCGACCTACCAACTGACCGCTGACCAACTGTCCAACCGCAAAACTTTTTCTCCATTTGGCTATTTTTAAGTAAGACCGACCGCAAAACTTTGTCTCCATTTGGCAATGTTTAAGACTGACCTACCGACCGACCGCTGACCAACCGCATACTTTGTCTCCATTTGGCAATGTTTAAGACTGACCTACCGACCGACCGCTGACCAACCGCATACTTTGTCTCCATTTGGCAATGTTTAAGACTGACCTACCAACTGACCGCTGACCAACTGTCCAACCGCAAAACTTTGTCTCCATTTGGCAATGTTTAAGACTGACCTACCGACCGACAGCTGACCAACTGCAAAACTTTGTCTCAATTTGGCAATGTTTAAGACTGACCTACCAACTGACCGCTGACCAACTGTCCAACCGCAAAACTTTGTCTCCATTTGGCAATGTTTAAGACTGACTTACCGACCGACTGCTGACCAACTGTCCAACCGCAAAACTTTGTCTCCATTTGGCAATGTTTAAGACTGACCTACCGACCGACAGCTGACCAACTGCAAAACTTTGTCTCAATTTGGCAATGTTTAAGACTGACCTACCAACTGACCGCTGACCAACTGTCCAACCGCAAAACTTTGTCTCCATTTGGCAATGTTTAAGACTGACTTACCGACCGACTGCTGACCAACTGTCCAACCGCAAAACTTTGTCTCCATTTGGCAATGTTTAAGACTGACCTACTGACCGACAGCTGACCAACTGCAAAACTTTGTCTCAATTTGGCAATGTTTAAGACCGACCTACCAACTGACCGCTGACCAACTGTCCAACCGCAAAACTTTGTCTCCATTTGGCAATGTTTAAGACTGACCTACCGACCGACAGCTGACCAACTGTCCAACCGCAAAACTTTGTCTCCATTTGGCAATGTTTAAGACTGACCTACTGACCGACAGCTGACCAACTGCAAAACTTTGTCTCAATTTGGCAATGTTTAAGACCGACCTACCAACTGACCGCTGACCAACTGTCCAACCGCAAAACTTTTTCTCCATTTGGCTATTTTTAAGTAAGACCGACCGCAAAACTTTGTCTCCATTTGGCAATGTTTAAGACTGACCTACCGACCGACCGCTGACCAACCGCAAAACTTTGTCTCCATTTGGCAATGTTTAAGACTGACCTACCAACTGACCGCTGACCAACTGTCCAACCGCAAAACTTTGTCTCCATTTGGCAATGTTTAAGACTGACCTACCGACCGACAGCTGACCAACTGCAAAACTTTGTCTCAATTTGGCAATGTTTAAGACTGACCTACCAACTGACCGCTGACCAACTGTCCAACCGCAAAACTTTGTCTCCATTTGGCAATGTTTAAGACTGACTTACCGACCGACTGCTGACCAACTGTCCAACCGCAAAACTTTGTCTCCATTTGGCAATGTTTAAGACTGACCTACTGACCGACAGCTGACCAACTGCAAAACTTTGTCTCAATTTGGCAATGTTTAAGACCGACCTACCAACTGACCGCTGACCAACTGTCCAACCGCAAAACTTTGTCTTCATTTGGCTATTTTTAAGTAAGACCAACCGCAAACATTTTTCTCCATTTGGCTATTTTTAAGTAAGACCGACCGCAAAACTTTGTCTCCATTTGGCAATGTTTAAGACCGACCTACCAACTGACCGCTGACCAACTGTCCAACCGCAAAACTTTTTCTCCATTTGGCTATTTTTAAGTAAGACCGACCGCAAAACTTTGTCTCCATTTGGCAATGTTTAAGACTGACCTACCGACCGACCGCTGACCAACCGCATACTTTGTCTCCATTTGGCAATGTTTAAGACTGACCTACCGACCGACCGCTGACCAACCGCATACTTTGTCTCCATTTGGCAATGTTTAAGACTGACCTACCAACTGACCGCTGACCAACTGTCCAACCGCAAAACTTTGTCTCCATTTGGCAATGTTTAAGACTGACCTACCGACCGACAGCTGACCAACTGCAAAACTTTGTCTCAATTTGGCAATGTTTAAGACTGACCTACCAACTGACCGCTGACCAACTGTCCAACCGCAAAACTTTGTCTCCATTTGGCAATGTTTAAGACTGACTTACCGACCGACTGCTGACCAACTGTCCAACCGCAAAACTTTGTCTCCATTTGGCAATGTTTAAGACTGACCTACCGACCGACAGCTGACCAACTGCAAAACTTTGTCTCAATTTGGCAATGTTTAAGACTGACCTACCAACTGACCGCTGACCAACTGTCCAACCGCAAAACTTTGTCTCCATTTGGCAATGTTTAAGACTGACTTACCGACCGACTGCTGACCAACTGTCCAACCGCAAAACTTTGTCTCCATTTGGCAATGTTTAAGACTGACCTACTGACCGACAGCTGACCAACTGCAAAACTTTGTCTCAATTTGGCAATGTTTAAGACCGACCTACCAACTGACCGCTGACCAACTGTCCAACCGCAAAACTTTGTCTCCATTTGGCTATTTTTAAGTAAGACCGACCGCAAACATTTTTCTCCATTTGGCTATTTTTAAGTAAGACCGACCGCAAAACTTTGTCTCCATTTGGCAATGTTTAAGACTGACCTACCGACCGACCGCTGACCAACCGCAAAACTTTGTCTCCATTTGGCAATGTTTAAGACTGACTTACCAACCGACTGCTGACCAACTGTCCAACCGCAAAACTTTGTCTCCATTTGGCAATGTTTAAGACTGACCTACCGACCGACAGCTGACCAACTGAAAAACTTTGTCTCAATTTGGCAATGTTTAAGACCGACCTACCAACTGACCGCTGACCAACTGTCCAACCGCAAAACTTTTTCTCCATTTGGCTATTTTTAAGTAACCGACCGACGCAAAACTTTGTCTCCATTTGGCAATGTTTAAGACCGACCTACCAACCGACCGCTGACCAACTGCAAAACTCTGTCTCCGCTTGACTATTTTTAAATTAGACCGACCGACTGACTGCAAAACTTTGTCTCCATTTGGCCACTTTTAAATAAGACTGACCAACCTACCTACCTACCTATCCATCCATCCATCTACAATGTTCACTTAATTTATAAAGCAGAGCTTAATATAGAGCTTAATTTACTTAAAGTAATAACATTCTATTTTCACACAGTAAGCTGCCTGTACACAACCCAAAATCAGACCCAAAGTAAAGATACCAAAAATCAGTCAAATGGAGACAAAGTTTTGCCATCTGTATGGGAAAAAAATGCATAATTACTTTCATTAAGTTTTGCATTTTAATATGTATTTAAAAATTATTAAATTGTGCATTATTGCTTAATTATTGAATTTCGTTCACAAATTCCCAAAACTTTGCACTTTTCCATTCACACATGTTTTGTTTAGTTTAGTTTAAACTTTATTGTCCATTCTGTTTGGCACAGAAGGAAATTTGTCTTTGACACTGGATTCAAGACAGCAACTACATAAATACAACAATCACAACAACACCCATCAAGACAACAACATAGGTTAAAAGTTTAAAAACCAAATTAGCCCCATACAGACTACTGCAAATCATTCTTGGCAACCACCCCTTCAAACAGTGATCCGATTTAAAACAACAACTGCAATTGGGATAAATGACTTTTTATATGCTTTAGGAATCCTAAACCTGCGTCCTGATGGTAACAATTCAAATGCTGAGTGAAGGGGATGTTTTTTTCCATAAAGGAGTCAAATAGAACCTGCAGTGAAAGTTGTTTGTGACCAGTTATCTTATTTGCCTGATTAGTAATTTGCGATAATTTCTTCGTCTGTTTAAGTGTTGTGTTACCAAACCATGAAACAATATTATATGTGAGAACACTCTCTATCAATGACCTACCATGTTTAAAGTCTGTGTACTAACACTAACACTTCTCAACTTGCGGAGGAGACTGAGGCGTTGACTTGCCTTCTTATTCACAGCCTCTACATTACTATTAAAATTCAGTTTATTGTCAATAATTGTTCATAAATACTTCAAATTTGAGACCTGCTCTACTATTTGTCCATTTATGATGATTGATTTATAAAGTCTAGTATCTACTGCTCTTGTTTGTGTTTTTTTTCCACAAACAAGTTTGAATGGAATGAATGAATGGAATTTTCCATTCATTTGAATTCAGGGTCATTTTATGTTTGCAAACAACCAAAACAAATTCCAAAATCAAACCAAAAGTGCTTCAGGGGTAAATAATTTGTCGGTGCCCTTTGGGTAAGGGATTCATAAAGATAGACAACGAAATCAAAAGTCCAAAACACTCGAAAAGTAAGTGACATTTTTTTTAATAAGCCTTTACATGGCTATTCTATAAAACAGCTTTTATTATAGAATAGCCATGTTAATAAAGACTTTTTAAATGTTAATAAGCTTTTTCGTTGATTAACCATAACAAAATGTTTGTTTGCTTTTTTAAATAAAGCAAAAAATATTTTTTTTTTCCACATAAGCAATAGCCACGTTTTGTATCATTCCAATAAAGTTATGACTTTTTTAAAACTCAAAATGCATTAATTTCAATCTAAATTGACCGAACAACACCTGAGTGTTAAAAATAAATGCACATTGTTGTTAGTGGCGACATCTGTCCCCATCTCTCCCTATCTGTTTCATTCTCATTTTTTTACCCCTCAATATCTTTCTTCCCTTTCTCCAGCTTCACCCTCCTCTGACATTCACTGTGTTCTATCTTATATAATCCCCCAACCTAGCTGCTCCCTGCTGCATCCTGAGGTTTCTCGCTCTTTACATATGTCCCGTCTGCAGGAGGTGCGTGTTTCAGGCTGCAGTCCAATTTAGAGCACATTGAGAAGACTGTGGTACAAGTCAGAACACAGGACGCCCTTTACACTGTGTCTAAGGGGATCCCTGAGTGAACTGCATTGTGTAAACTACTGAGCACAGATGCCCTTTACACCTGCTTTAAAATGTAGCCTGTCGTTTTTAAGCTTTAATGAGCTTCCTTTAACGTCATGTGGAATAATGCACAAGTCCAAAGCGCAATGTTTACAATGTTTTAAGGGTGACCGTTAATGAAGTCGCTAAACTTCAGGGCCCTTGATAGCAAAACAATCAATCATTTAAAAGAGGTGCGGAGACAACTCATTAAACTTATGAGCGTGAACTGCACAGCAATTAACTCGCAGGGATGTCTAAAAAGAGACACAAACATTCGAAGTGGTCGCTGACCCTGAAAACTGAGGAAACAACATGCAGACTTCGAAATTTGTCAATGGTTTATTGCTCATGCAGTGGAAGTAAGTAAAACACTGCGCTGTCCGTGGTGCTGAATGTTTTTAGATGTGCTGGTAGATTCTCATTATGTAAACTGATTTAAAAGCTTTAATTTATAACTTTTTCATTCATAAGCTCTCTGGTTTATTTTTTTTTTTTTTGCTGGTCAGGTCAATGAGTGGTCAGTTGTTTTATAAAATAACCAAGAAATTTTATATTTTATTATTTTGCACAAGAGGTGGCTCAGTGGTTAGCCTCACAGCAAGAAGGTCGCTGGTTCGAGTCCCAGCTGGGCCAGTTGGCATTTCTGTGTGGAGTTTGCATGTTCTCCACCATGTTCAGTAAACTAACATTGGCCGTATGAGTGTGTGTAAACGAGTGTGTAAGGATGTTTCCCAGTACTGCGTTGTAGCTGGAAGGGCATCCGCTGTGTAAAACATATGCTGGATAAGTTGGCGGTTCATTCCGCTGTGGCGACCTCTGATAAATAAAAAGACTAAGCCAAATGAAAATGAATGAATGAATTATTTTGCACATGGCAAAATGTCCAATATATAATATCTAATAAACTGAAAACATGCAAGGTTATATCTTTCTCATAATATTGTATTGGTTAATCTACAAGTAATTTACATAAATATTTAATGTGTGTTTGTTTATTTATGTACATATGTATGTATGTTAGCTATTTATAACACCATTATAATGTACAGGGAGCAGTTCAGGATATAAGATCATCCTTTTGGGCTTTTCTTTTCTTTGTTTTCACATTCTGTAATCTTGATAATACATTTTGGTTAGAATTGATCCATAATCCTTAAGTAATGTCTAAAAACTGCATAGTTTCTCCTAAGGGAACCAAACTGTGCTGTAAATCCATCATCATCTATCATATTCATCCAAAATAAACATAATATATTGTTTTCTATTTTTTTTAACAATTATTTTTTAAGCAAAATTACTATTTAAAGTGTAACACATCTTGTGATCGGGGCATTTTGAACCCAGGTATGTATGGAAGACTTTTAGTTCTCAGAAATAAAGGTACAAAAGCTGTCACTGGGGTGGTACCTTTTCTAAAGGTACATTATTATTCTTTTCAGGTCCACTTTTGTACCATAAAGGTACATGTGTATACCTAAAAAATACAATTGTGTACTTCAGAGTGCCTTAAATGTACACAAGTATACCCTACAAAAATGTTCCTTTAAGGTACCAATGTGCACCTGTATGGAACAAAAGTTTACTTTTTGAAAAGGTACAGACCGAGTGATAGCTTTTGTATCTTTATTTCTGAGAATGTATATATTAGTATAAGTTTTGCAAAGCCTTTTCCCCACATCTAGCACAATTATTTGCATATGAATATTGATGATACTTTGCGGCATGAAAAAAAGTTTGACTTTTTTCATCAGAGAGTGAACATTTAAACAGCATTTATTTATATTTTAGCTGAAAACTTTTCTGTTTTGTTATCAATGTTTTGATCAATCTTAAATTATAAATTAGATATACATTCAAAAAAAAATTGGGTTTCATTCCAGTGCTAAAAACTGGTCAAACTCAGATTATTATATGCTCTTACACAGGGGTGCCCAAACCTTTTCTTATGAAGGTATTAAAAAGTTGCCAGGGGTAATTTCCTAATTTAATAATAATATTTAAAAATAAATAGAATCATATTTGGTTAACTATTGCATTATAATTGTGTATATTTTAAAATTATAAAACTTCTTACAATAAAAAGAAACAATTCAATTTATAACACAATGGAGTTCAAATTAGTCTGATCCATTCATATTTCATTGAAACACTTAATTCAAGTTTGCTTTTTTGTATTGCAACAATAAAACAAACAAGAAAAGATAAGCTCCAATAAAGGCAACCCTCCCCTTCATTTTTACTCTCTTCTCAGATGGAATATTAGGCCAAATCAAAGGTTATCATGGGCCAACTTTGGCTCTAGTTTGGGCATCTCTGCTCTTGCATATCATGGATACATGCAAATGCAGTCATTATTCTAAAACTTTAAAAACTATAAAAAAAAAGTTATGCAGTAATACCATAGTAAAAACAACCTTAAAACTTTCAAATCTGTTCACATTCACTCATTAATGAAATGCTGATCAGTATTAAAATAATATAAGGTAATTAAGGCATAATAAAGTTTCATGAAAGCACATGCACTAAATGAGGGTCATATATTAAAGGCTATATACGCAAATCAGCCTTGTATATATTTTATAAGGTGACTGTACACGCGCGTTAGGTGCTCGAGCGCATTAATCACCGCCTCATTTTACTGGGAGGATCCCAATAAATGACGTTATTGCTGGCGTACGACTGCGGCGTAATTGTGCTTATACTAAATGAATGCACGTCCAATGAGCAAACAGTCCAAGCGGATATTATGAGCAGCCAGGGAGATATCAAACCCACTAAATCACTCTTATGATCCAATGCGATATTGAGTTGATAGTGGCTCGCTTGCCTTTTCAATAACACCTCGGACTCGAGATCCAAAAGTTCTGGTTGAGCGAGCAGCGCTTCACCTCAGAAGATTTTCCTCATTCAAAGAGTGCAGGTAAGGCACTTTTGCAGATTTGAGGGAATCATTATTTCATCAATAAGAGAGTAGCCTACTATATTGCCATACTTTATACACAGGTTGTTCTAGATATGCATGACTTATGGAGGAGGCTTTGCACATTTTTCTATTACAATGAATGCAGTCAAAAAGAGGACACGTTGTTTTATCCAGATGGAAAAGGGTTATGTACGTTTGGAACGACATAAGGATGCAGTAATAACATTGTAATTATTAACTTATTTAAAGGATAGTTCACCCACAAATTCTGTAATCAATTAGCTACTCGCCTTTTACTTGTTTCAAACCTGTATGCCTTTCATTCTACTTTTGAAAACAAAATTGTTTATTTTTTAAAAATGTTGGAAACATGTAACCAACTTCCATAGTGTGTTTTTCCCACCATGGATGTCAATGGTTACAGGTTTTTAGCTTTCTACAAAATGTCTTCGTTGTTCAACAGAAGAAAAAAAGACACTCGTAAAGGTTTGAATCAACTTGAGGGCGCGTAAATAGTTTACACATTTCATTTTGGGGGTAAATATCCCGCTATATCACCTTTTCCCACAGTATATTTCAGAAGTTTTTCATATTTGCCCCACAAATTTTAATCTCCCATCAAAGTATGAAAGTGCTTGCCTTGTAAACAATCTCTCGCGCCTCCGTTCAACAGGGCAGAACAATGTGGCTCGCGCGGACCCTCCTCGCTCTGGCACTTCTTTGCGCACCGGTTTCCAGCCTCTGCTTACCAACATACGACCCCGAGCACAACTTTCTCTGCAACAACGAGGTGTTTTCCGAGGCGGATGATAAAAGGCAGCCGACAAACTCCCTGCTAGACAGTGTGAACCTCCTCTTCAAGTCAGCTCACGCGCTTTCCTCCGAGGAGCCGCGCGAGAGGAGGACAACTCCCGCGTCCAAATACAGATACTTGAGCCAGACGCAGCTCAGAAGTAAACTGTACCGCAACACTGCGAAGAGCGACCGACGCAGCCAGGTCACTCTATCCCTCGACGTGCCCACCAACATTATGAACATCCTCTTCAACATCGCCAAAGCCAAGAACCTGCGCGCGAAGGCGGACGACAACGCGCGTCTACTGGCGCAGATTGGAAAGAGAAAATGAACTCTTCATGTTCGTGTCACCAATTTGACTTGAGCATTTTTGTATCCACTTGAGGCATGTTATCTTTGATTTAATAAAAGTTTTTTTTTTTCAGGTGCATATAGACTAGCAGATTAGCAATACTGGAAATGAATGGAACTAAAAATTTACAGGTGATATAAATGGCTTTTGATTTAGGAGGTAGGCTACCCATTAAAGCGCATAATGGTTTGGTCTTGATACTTACGTTTGTTTAATTGTTTGTGTTGTTTAACCGGAAAAATGGACTTGTGACATCAATGACTGGATTTTGAAAACACAATAATAGTTTTGAAACTCAATTTCAACGCTAAACTTTAGAGATTGGAGTATCAATTTATTTATTTATTTGACTGTTTTTTGCGCTGTGAAGGAAAATACTACCGTTTCTATCTCTATTCATCAGCACAATTGACCTATCTCGGATCGGATGAATGTTGACTTGACAATTATTGAAAAAAATGTCATATAAAAATACAAGGCTGAAGTGTTAGATATAAGTTCAGAAAACTTTCTGTTGATGAAACCGACAGTTGAATATTTTTGTACTGAAAATAATTATTTTATTGTTTAATAAATAAATAAATGCAAATGAAACTAAAGTCTTGAAGAATATTATTTAAGGGTGATTTCTTTTTAGTTCATCTTTCAAAACGCATTCTCTAGTCTGGTTTAACCTGTTAAGACCAGAAGTCAAGAAGAGACACTTAAACATTTCAACATGAACTCCAGAAAATAGGCATATACTGTGTGTGTGTGTATATATATATATATATATATATATATATATATATATATATATATATATATATATATATATATATATATATATATATATATATATATATATATATAGACACACACACATAGTTTTATTTTAATTTTTACAGAATTATTAGCCCCCTTTGAATTTTTTTCTTTTTAAAATTATTTGCCAAATGATGTTTCACAAAGCAAAGAAATGTTCACAGTATGTCTGATAATATTTTTTCTTCTGTAAAAAGTCTCCATGTTTGTTTTATTTCGGCTAGAATAAAAGCAGTTTTTAATTTTTTAAAAACCATTTTAAGGTCAAAATTATTAGCCCCTTTAAGCTATATTTTTCCGATAGTCTACAGAACAAACCATTATTATACAATCACTTGCCTAATTGCCCTAACCTGCCTAGTTAACCTAATTAACCTAGTTAAGCCTTTAAATATCACTTTAAGCTGTATAGAAGTGTCTTGAAAAATATCTAGTCAAATATTATTTACTGTCATCATGGCAAAGATAAAATAAATCAGTTATTACAAATGAGTTATTAAAACTATTATGATTAGAAATGTGTTGAAAAAAATCTGCTCTCCATAACAGAAATTAGGGGGGAAAATAAACAGAGGGGTGAATAATTCAGGGGGGCTAATAATTATGACTTCAGCTGTACACACACACACACACACACACACACACACACACACACACACACACACACACACACACACACACACACACACACACACACACACACACACACACACACACACACACACTCTGCACAGTTTAGCTTTAACCCTATTAAACACACCTGATCACACTAATTGAGTCCTTTAGGCTTGTTTTAAACCTCCAGGTTAGTGTGTTGAAGCAGGGTTAGAACTAAAATGTGTAGGTCCTCCAGGAACTGAGTTTGACACCCCTGCCACAGCGGAATGAACCGCCAACTTATCCAGCATCTTCAAATAGGCATTGATACATTTAGCTTTGTGGTTTGTTTTGTCACTGCACCACAAAAACCACAACATTTTCACTTTAAACAGACTAAGTTTAAGAATATTATATATGTATATATATATATATATATATATATATATATATATATATATATATATATATATATATATATATATATATATATATATATATATATATTCCCCCAGAAATAGGCATGTCTATAATTTTGTGAAGCACAAGTTTTCAGCTGCATTGTCACAGAACCAGAATCAAATAAATATTATGTACCGTATATTACTTCCAACATGTTTCTTGTGTATGTTATGCTTAAGTCACGAAAAAAATCTATATCATAAATACAAATCTTAAGTACATTGAATTTTTATGTTGTGTAAATTAAATTGAAATATATTAAAATGTGTTTAATAGTGTATTTTATCTGTAACGTACAAAAAGAAACAACATAGTTATAGCAATGGACTTTTACGCAGACTTTTAATTTGAAGCGTGAAGCGCCATCTTCACCTCCGCCAGCTCACGACGTACGTCACACTAGTTGACGTGGAGGAAAAGAGCGTGAATGACTGTCTGATCATTTCGCTTACTGCTCTCAAACATTCCGCAAAATGATCAAGAAATTCGACAAGAAGGACGAGGAGTCTGGTAAGATCTTTATTAAATACATCATGCCACATTAAACAATAAGCACACTATGAATAACTGCGTATTGCAGTGCCCGAAAGGGAAATCGGCTGCTTTGCTAAGGAAGAGCTTCTGCAGGCCACATCACAACATCTGCAACTAAAATATTACATTAAAGATTTATGTGCATGTTTCAGATATACATTTAAATCTGAGTTTGATGGCAGATTAACCAGTGGTAGCTCTCTGCCTTTGCAATGTAATGTCATTTGACTTTATTTCATTTACACGAATGAAGCTAATGGGTTAGCAATTGCGGATTTCGTTTGTATTCATCATTTTATTTTTGTGTCAGCGGAAAACATTATACAAATGTTTAGTGGTTATTCATCCTAAGCTCTACATTTCATTATCTTATAAAAGAATTACTAATAAAATTGGATAAATGGATGAAAACAGGCCATATATTGATGCTATTCTGTCCTGTCACAACAAACTTTTAACTGTTTGATCAAGGCACTTGATCAGATCAGCAATATTCCTAGCTCAGATTCAACTCTGCTTTAATTTTCCCTCACCTTTAGGGTTAAAAGTGACCAATGTTGCTGTTTATTCTTGAACTTTAGCAATAGGTCATATATTATATTCCATGTTTTAATTTATTGTATTAGCATTTTTCCATAAAGAAATGACATCTTATCTTATGATTTATGATTGATTTATTATGTGATCCAAGTCAAAATATTAGCTATATGTTTAAATAATATTCAATAGTATAGCTGAATGAATGCACTAACCTTTAGATGATAAACATCTGTATTGTGATGTGTTTAGGAAGTGGCTCAAACCCCTTTCAGCATTTGGAGAAGAGCGCTGTACTACAGGAGGTGAGTTTAATACAGCTGGATAGTAAAAAATGACATGAATGTCTCTTTGGTGTTGTACTTTATAACACTTTACATGTTTGTTTCAAAGGCTCGGATCTTCAATGAGACACCTATAAATCCAAGAAGATGTCTGCATATCCTGACCAAGATCATTTACCTGCTCAACCAGGTATCTGGGTATATATTTTGAACGGATTATTACAATTTCTCTTGCTTTCTCTGTCGATTGATACATTACTAACCAGTTTCAATTTTCAGGGTGAGCATTTTGGAACTACAGAAGCCACTGAAGCTTTCTTTGCCATGACAAGGCTGTTCCAGTCTAATGATGTAAGAAGTTGATATTAATTTTGGTGTTTTTTTTTTTAAGTGGTGTTAGATCGAACTTTTTTTTTTTTTTGTATTATACACATTTAACATAATTATTGCCTACGTTGAATTATACACACTTAATTTTAACACGGAACTAATGGAATGGATGTATTAAGCTACATTAATATTTAACTATTGTAAATATAGTTCAAAAATCACTCGCATTATTGATGCTGTTAGTTGGTTTTTAAATTAGTCATTAATCAAACATGCTAGCAGAGTTTAATCAATGGACATTTTGTATTAGGTGTGTGTATTAGGGCTGCACAGTATATCGTTTCATCGCATCGATATCGCAATGTGTGAATCAGCAATAGTCACATTGCAAGATATGCAATGTTGGCTTATTGTTGACCAGGAGTTTTAAGTTATAATCATAAAAGTGTGAACATTTATCATCACATATTATCAGTTTAAAACATTTGGACACAAAAAATGATGATGTTTGTTGGTATAACAGAGTAAATGTATTCTAATTATTTGTACGATTTATGCAAAAAAAAAAAATTAAAACAAACTTTGTTTCTAGTACAAATATCTACATTTCAAAGCGAAAATACAATCATTTTAATTTCCCCATAGTAAGATAATTTTGCTTGTTTTAAGGAACAACTCTTAATTTTGAGGTGAAAACAAAACAATATTTTTACTTGATCTGGGAATTTTTAGATATTTGGACTAGAAACGAGACAAAGCGAAGTAAGAAAAGCATTTTTTTGGCATTGTGATTATTCAATTTCTGTACCTGAATTCTGATAGACTCCCTAGAAAACTGTCAAATTAAGCTATTTAAACCATCTTTTGAAACTGTACTCATATCGCAATATTTATTGCTAAAAAAATAAAACATTGCAATATAGGTTTTTCCCAATATCGTACAGCCCTAGTGTGTATATGTACATTAATTAGAGCTATTATCATAAACTAAAATTATAAAGAACATTTATTTAAAATCAAAAAGTTGAAATTGAATATAATCTAAATATTACATAAAAAGCATAAAACTGAGAATTGCTATTTTCACAGTTAACCTAAAAAAAACTTTGTTAAGGGACTGTAATTACTATGTTTCTATCTGAGAAAAATCTACAATTAAAAGCTGGAAAATATAATAATATATCAAAATATTTATAGAAATTATATTATTAAACGAACAATTCAAAACTACATTCATCACTGTTTTTTTTTCAGTTTGTAGATAATTAAATGCATTTCCTGCCATAATATAAATAGTTTTCAGATTTTTAAAGTTTTTGCTACCCAAGTCATAATTTCTTGTTAATTACTAAGTCATAATTTCTTGCTTCGCATTTTAGCAAACCCTGAGAAGAATGTGTTACCTGACCATAAAGGAGATGGCCAACATCTCAGAGGATGTGATCATTGTTACAAGCAGGTGAGAAGCTCTGGTTGCCACGGCAGCATTTTTATTATTATTTGCAATATACTTTTTATAATGCATGTAGCTTAAAAATACATTATTTAATGAAGAACGGAAGTCTCTGGACACGCTACATATATTACATTTAAGAAAAGCGCTGATGAATGTTTTGTTTGCGTCTCAGCTTGACAAAGGACATGACTGGTAAAGAGGACGTTTATAGAGGACCAGCAATCAGAGCTCTCTGCAGGATCACTGATGTGAGTCTCAGCTGCTTGAAAACTCATTTAATTGGCTCTCAGGGAGACGTAAACTACATTTAAACTAATGGAACTGATATAAATGATCCTTCTAAACTGTTCTTTCTCCACCCGGTCTGTCAGACCACAATGTTGCAGGCTATTGAGCGATACATGAAACAGGCCATTGTGGACAAAGTGCCCAGCGTCTCCAGCTCTGCTTTGGTTTCATCACTGGTAAGATCGCAAAAAAAATAAAACAAAAGAGCTAGCAAATGTGAAACAAATTAATAATTATGACTATGATATTGGCAACCACCCTCTTTTTTTATGTGTTTTGGTTTGGTTTATTTGCTCAATTTATATAACATCATTTATTTATTTTGTATTGTTCTGCTTTTATGTTAATGCTCTGTATTTGATATTCATCTGCATTATTTGCAAATAAGAAAATCAGTAAAAAAAACAAACAAAAAGGATTAGTTCTGAATAATAAAACATGTATAATAATATAGCTCTGTATTTCTTCTTCAGCATATGGTGAAGATGAGCTTTGATGTGGTAAAACGCTGGGTCAATGAAGCTCAGGAGGCGGCATCGAGTGATAACATTATGGTGCAGGTTAGTAAGTTGTTTGCATTTGCGTTATGATTTAATGGTGTGTCTGTTTCTAATGTAGTGGCATCTGTTTCTTCACAGTATCATGCTCTGGGTCTTCTGTACCACCTGAGGAAGAACGACCGTCTCGCTGTGACCAAGATGCTTAATAAATTCACCAAATCTGGCCTGAAGTCTCCGTTCGCGTACTGCATGATGATTCGCATTGCCAGTAAACTGCTGGAGGAGACGGAGGGAGGGTATGTTTGTATTTAATTATATGTTTGAGGGTATGTTTGCATTTTAAAGAGTTTACCTAAAAATGAATTTATTCATTTCATGGTTTACTCATTTCAAATTTGTTTGAGTTTCTTGGACGTTGTTGGAAAGCAACAGCCATTGAATTGCTTAGTATTTTTTTGGTAACTACTATTGATTTCAATGGCTGCTTTTCCATGTGGCATTTTAAAAGTTGTATTACAGGTGATGAAAGGCAGAGAATTAAAATATTTTTGGGCCAAGTCATGGAATGTCATCGAATTATTATTTATTTATTATTATATTTTATTATTATTGTTATTGTAAAATATTTAAAATAGATGTATATTTATTTATTGATTGCCATTTTAAATTTTACTTTCCGTTTATAAAAATGTCAATTTATTTTTCTTGTTTCACGTTTTACCTATTGTTATGGTTACGTCTGTTTTTATATAATATTACGTGCCATTTTATTATTTTCCCGTTTGTCAACTGGCAATAAAATATAATAAAACATTATGATTTTGAACATTAAGCAGCATAAGTTGTTTCGCCAAAAAATGAAGGAAAGTGAATAAGTCCGGAAATCTTTTGACACATTTTAATTTACAATGGCCATGCCGCTCTCTAGAACAGTAAGGTGGATGGATAGGTCATGTAAATTCAGGTTTTTGAAGGTCAAGGAATTTGACATTTTGCATAGACTGAGAACCCAGTAAATGTTCCCAATTCATTTTTGCATGAACATGATATCCCTTTTAATGTTATTAGTGTCATACAACTGCATCAAACAAATCCTGTAATACTGATATATATAAATATGTTGCTTTAACAGGCACGATAGCCCTCTGTTTGACTTCATTGAGAGCTGCTTGAGGAATAAACATGAGATGGTTGTTTATGAAGCAGCCTCTGCCATCGTCCACATGCCCAACTGTACTGCCCGTGAGCTGGCTCCTGCTGTATCTGGTTAGTCCCGCTCATTATTTCTCCCTTGTTTTATTTTTTGCTTTCTAGCTAGCACACACAGGACAAAGTATACAAGATGTTGGAATTAAGTTGATCTTTCTCTTTCCACAGTTCTCCAGCTGTTCTGCAGCTCTCCCAAAGCAGCACTCCGATATGCAGCTGTGCGAACGCTTAATAAGGTCAGTTTTATCTGTGTTTTTGAATTGAATGTAGTTTGTAGCTATATGCAGTGTCATCAAGTTCCACACAGAGACACCAGAGAGCACAATTTTTTTTTGTTAATGTTGAAAGTCAAACTTAGTAGCACTCAAATAGTGCAAAAACTCGTATGATCAAAATACAGGTTTTAATTAACATGGGTCTTTAATAATTAATGTGCATGAATAGACTTTCTGGCATTTTGAGACATGTAGGTGTTTTTTAAGATGAGAAGACACTCTTTGGTTTTTAAAACATCTTTTTCAAGTTATTTTTTTTTTTAATTCAGTTGCATCAAAATGCCATCCGTGTTGGCATTTTAAAGAACATTATCAGTCCAGGAGGTTTTAAATTTGTGGAAATAAAAAAAAAAACAGTAGCCGTATTTTCATATGTTGCCATAATATACCTCTGTCCCTCTTGAAATGTAATTAAAAATTTTAATATAGTTCTAAAAAGCCTAAAATGTAGTAAAAAACTAACAAAACAAACTTAAAATACACTGTAAACATTGTACATTTTTTACATATGTGATGTATATATTTTTAAATCAAGAACTTTAAATACTTTCTTGATTTAATAAAATGAAGCAAGTGTTATTAAATGGTAATAACCCTTTATTAAATGTAAAAATGGTAAATGATTACTTGTTGTTGACACAGGTGGCGATGAAGCACCCGTCAGCAGTGACCGCATGCAACCTGGACCTGGAGAATCTGATCACTGACTCCAACCGCAGCATCGCCACCCTGGCCATCACCACCCTCCTGAAGACCGGCAGCGAGAGCAGTGTAGACCGTCTCATGAAGCAGATCTCCTCCTTTGTCTCCGAGATCTCCGATGAGTTCAAGGTGATCTCGTCACCCAGACTATGAAATATAAAGAGCTGTATTTGAAATTGCACAGTAACCTTAAAGTACAAATCCTAAATTAGTCCACTAATAGTCAAAAAAACACGATGACAGAGTGAATTTAAATACTGTGAGTAGGTTATAAACGGATTGATTAGAATTTTTATGGACACTATCATTTATAAACATTAACCAAAGTGTTTAATAATAGGTTTAAAAGGAAATTATATCTGCGTGATTTTATCCTGTATATTGGACAAACTACAGAAGAACTACCTATTTGCCTATTTAATGGTTTGTTTGTTTTCTAGGTGGTTGTGGTTCAGGCCATCAGTGCTCTTTGCCAGAAGTATCCCAGAAAGCACAGTGTAATGATGAACTTCCTCTCAAACATGCTGCGAGATGATGTAAGTTCATTTAAGGACGTTTGTTCCTGTGGTTTCTTTAGCTAAATCACACGATCAGATTTACACCGATACCCTTTAATGCCTGCTTTACTCATGACTAGTACTGCATTGACTTGGAGACCACAATTTAAACTGATATTCCTGTAAAACATGACATTTTACAACTATTATTAGCTATTATTGGTATTGATTGTTGTATATATTTATCTATATTGACCTTGCCATGAAATAGCCACAAGCTGATGAATAAATAAACAAACAAATATTAGTTAGTTGTTTTATTGATTTTATTTGTTTCTGCATATCCAGGGTGGCTTCGAGTACAAAAGGGCCATTGTGGACTGCATCATCAGCATCATCGAGGAAAACCCGGAGAGTAAAGAAACCGGTCTGGCCCACCTCTGTGAGTTTATCGAGGACTGTGAGCACACCGTCCTGGCCACTAAAATCCTCCACCTGCTGGGGAAAGAGGGTCCTCGTACCCCTACACCCTCCAAATACATCCGCTTCATCTTCAACCGTGTGGTGCTGGAGAGCGAAGCAGTTCGGGCCGGTCAGTAATCTCGCATGAGCTTTTACCCTTTTTGTAATGAGCTTAAGATTTTCATTGTAATACAGTAGTACAGATTTTTTTGAGCGCCGTACACGTGTCTCATTGAAGCTCGAGGATTAGATTTTAAACAAGCCTGGTAATCTATATTTAGTCTGCTTACAGGGACTGAGCAACATTTAAGCATTCTTTTGCTCTGACTCTCCTTTCACGTTTTTCTTTTCAAAGCCGCTGTTAGCGCACTGGCCAAGTTTGGGGCTCAAAATGATGACCTGCTGCCAAGCGTCTTGGTCCTGATGCAGAGGTAAGACATACCATTATATTGGTCATTTATTGAGCATTTTAAATCCATGTTAAAAAAATGTTTTTACAAATCGGTGCAGAAGTTCTTTTTGATTGGCTTAACCTCTTAAGGCCCGAGGTTTTTTTTTTTACATGCATTTTTTTTTTATTTCTCTTTGCTATTTGGGCTTATTGGAACCTGATTAGAATAAAAATCTAAGTATCATCTTTTGATATGATGTACTTTTAGAGAAAAATGATGTCCATATATGTGGACTCGTGGTCCGAATTTACATAAAACACTTTTTCTTTGATGCATATTTAACATAGAATTTTTTTTGAACTTGCTTTGACTATCAGAGAGTAAAAACTAAAAAATTTCCCATTTTGGACAGTTAAAAATAGGGTTTGGGACATTTCATATGCTGCAAAACAGTTGCAGGATGACACTGTGTGTCTGAAACAAAATATAAAACATTCAAAGTATTTTAAATAGCCACTTAAGAGCTAAAATGTGCTGTCCACGTATGTGGACGCTCTGGCCTAGGAGGTTATAAAAAACGATGCGAAGCTGAAATAAAGTAGGATTTCAGTAGTTGTTTATTTTATGCTTTGCATATTTTTTTAATCAATGAAAAATAATAGAACTAAAGAAGTCTCAGTTTAGTTTATTGCACTAAAAATAAATAAATGTATTGCATATTAGCATTTTTGCGTATAAATATCCTAAAATAAGTCACAATGGAGTTGAAATTTTAATAAGAGTAATAATAACAACAAATCTACCAAAATATAAAAAATATTTCCTGTTATGTTATTAGTTTAATACTATATATATGGCAATACTATTACTGCAAATCCACAGAAATCAGAATATATTGTCAGTGATGATGTTCAACGTAATAATGATAATAACAAACCTATACAAATGTTTTCATAATGATATTGCTAATAATAATGCTGTGTTTGACAGGTGTATGATGGACAGTGATGATGAAGTTAGAGACAGAGCCACATTCTACATGAACGTCCTTCAGCAGAAGCAGAAGGCCCTGAATGCTGCTTACATCTTCAATGGTCAGTGCTTGTGCTTTGTTCAATAGTGGCCCATTGAATGAATTTTTCATTGAAAAGCTAATTTGCGGTTGTAGTGGTGTATATAATATTATATTTGGTCTGCTTTAGCTTATGTGAATTATATTTGAACTCAAAGGCGTCATGGTTGAACAATAAGGAAATTTTTTTATTTTTTTTTAAATCATACATTAAGGTAATCTAGTCTGATGTAAATAAATTATATTTGTTCGAATGGTTTTTATAATATTTGTTTTATTTTGAATTGTTTTTGCCATGAAGATAGCCAATGAAGCTGACATGCGATTAAATAATCTTACGTTATAACGTTAAATGATTATTTGGTTTGTTGGCAGGTCTGTCTGTATCAGTTCTCGGACTGGAGAAATCCCTTCACCAGTACACTCTGGAGCCCTCTGAGAAACCATTTGACATGAAGACGGTTCCCTTGGCCACTGCGCCCATTACTGAACACAAAACAGGTGTGAACGCAAGCTGAGCTTCATCAGTATATCAGTAGATATCCACATGGTTTATGAACCAGAGGCTGATGACTTACTCAACATAATCCATTGAAGCAAGCTTTCGGAATTGTGTAAACTCAATTGTTTGGCTTCTGATTTGAATGCTAATCTCCCTTTGTTTTTAACCTTCTTTGGGGTAAATCACAAACTTGTGCTATTTGATTCAGCTATTTTTTTTTTTCTTTTCAGAAATTGCTCCTGTGGCAACAAGCAAACTACCTGAAAAGCTTGCACCTTCACGACAAGACATTTACCAAGGTAAGACGATTAGCGAATTAGCCACGGTGCGTGTGGCACCATCCGAAATGAACCGTGCAACATTTCAACTGGTGCTTCTGATCTCTTAGAGCAACTTTCAGCCATCCCAGAGTTCCAGAGCCTGGGTCCCCTGTTCAAGTCATCCGAGCCGGTGCAGTTAACAGAAGCAGAGACGGAATATGTGGTGCGCTGCATCAAACACACTTTTGCGAATCACATGATCTTCCAGTTCGACTGCACCAACACGCTGAACGACCAGCTATTGCAGAAGGTTCTGGTCCAGATGGAGCCATCGGAGGCCTACGAGGTGCTCCATTACGTACCTGCAGCCAGTCTCCCCTACAGCCAACCTGGCTCCTGCTACAGCCTCGTCCGGTTACCGGAGGATGACCCCACAGCAGGTCAGATATGAGCAGATTGCAAGGTCATCTTAAAGGATGTTCACACAGTATGCACCAGGGACGTTGCTAGACATAAAGCTCTACTGGGGCACGTACCATGCACCCCCCCCCCCTAAAAATCAATAAATAAATAAATAAATATATATAAAATTATTATTGTTATTATACAATTATTATTCAAAATAACTAATCCCAAATGTAACTGGAAAATAATGTAAAAGGCACAATGGAGTGATATGCTAAGATCATTTAAAAAAATCTTTTGCATGAATAATAATTTCATTTGAATGAAATTCTATAGGCAACTCTATAGAATACAAAGAAGATGTTTAATTATCTGTTGTCTTAGACTTGACACATGGCAGAGAATTAGGCTTATTAAGTTTTACCTTCCTGACTGCATCCCTCCTTTCTGCTTCATACAAAAAAAATCTATCAGGAGGCATGCTTAGTATGATCACCATCATATTGTTTAAACTTTAGTTTTGTCGACTTGCAAACCTCACTGCGTGCCGTCACCTCCACATAAAAGACTGCTAATGCCGGTGTTTCACAACATATGAGCGGCGCGTCAGCAGCAGGTTTTTTTCTTGCATGTTAACAACCGGGACTCGCACCGGGAGAAGAGCAGCGCGTCAAAGTCCAGCAGGAGCGGTGTGTGAAGCGCGCGGGTGTGGTTTTCTGCGCACATGCAGAGATGCATCAGTTTGCTTTTTGATTAAACTACACTGCTTTCACCAGCGTTGATTCGGTTGCACATAGAGAATAACGTCCTTATTCCGGGATTCCCCCTTTTAATACATACACGTGCATATGAAGTAAACCATATCTCAAAGCACTTACTGGGGCACTGGAGATTTTTACTGGGGCACGTGCCCCAGTAAATTGGGTCTAGCGACGCCCCTGGTATGCACTTTTGCATTGCATTCAACTATTTTTCTGTTATTATTTTTATCTTGTACATGATGCAGTGTTCTACAAGTTTCACACTGGTCATGGAATTTCTGGAATATTATGGAATTTTAAAATCTCTATTCCAGACAATTTTGTCCTAGTCATGAAATATCATGGACTTGGCCATCTTAAATTTTTGTTTACATTCATTAACGTTTATTTTGATTATAATCTATGCCGAATCATGTTTTTTTTTATCATGTTGTTTTGCCTATTATAGTTAGGCCCTGTTCCAGCACTTTTTTTCTTTATTCCTTTCATGCTTGTCAGTTGGCATTTATTTGTTTCTTACTTGTTAATCTTAATTTCTTTTCAAAATCTGAATCTACAAAATTTGTAATTTCTTTTTTGGGGTTGGTATTTTGAGACTTTTTTTTTTTTGCATTTGTCAAAAAGTGAGTTTTTTTTTTATATATACTATGTACACACATATATATATATATATATATATATATATATATATATATATATATATATATATATATATATATATATATATATATATATATATATATATTTAATTCGTATCCTGATGATGTTTACTAGGGGTGTCAAAATTAATCATTTCTTCGGTGCACCGCAATGCAGACGCGGACAATTCGGTATCGGTTCAGTAATAATCATAACCGGTTATTATGTACTGACGTCATTTATCTCACGTGCGCTATGTCGCCGTAGCTTACTATGGCGAGGGAGGCGAGCCGCGAGCGCGAATACAACGCTCTAACTACGTAAAAACTCTGAAACTGTGCACAATTTCACTGCGTGTGTGTTTGCAGGACAGTGTTTCACTGACACTTAAAGCAAAAGCCCCTACTTCACGGCGATTAAGAGAATGAAAGTAATCTCCATTTCTCTCTATCTCTCACTGTGGCCCATGAGTGCATCTGTGAAGAGCACGAGCGTGTAAGAGCCAATCGCAGCCCTTTCTGTTGAGCGCCTGACCAATCAAAGGGGTGTAAGAAATAACTTGGTAGACAAGGCTCAGAAAGCGAGCAGGATATTTATATTTGTTTATTTGCTATAGACCATTTCAATGTGGTCATGTCATTGGCTTATGAACATTTCCTGCTTGACGTTAAACTATTTCCTAACTGTAACAAGAGGCAATTCAATCATAACTTGATTTTAAATCAGCCGTCATAACACTATTATCAATATGTGGACCTTTTTGGATTCTCAGAAGCAGTGGAAATTAAAAATGTAAAACAGGAAATACGTTAGGGCCATTGTTTTTATTTACATCCCTCAAAATGGTCTATAAATGCTTGTGTTGTTTAAAGGTACAGTTTATATATCTGACTGTTTGTATTAAAGGACAAAATTGTTTTACAAATAGTATATAAATATATTTATACATTTTAATACAAGAATTGCTGTGCTGTGTAGAAAATATAAAACTGTGTATGGAAAGAATCGTCAATGCACCGTGATGCACCGAGATATCGAATTGAACCGAATCGATGGCTTGATAATCGTAACCGAACCGTGAGACCAGTGTAGGTTCACACCTCTAATGTTTACTGATGTAAGGCCAGGACATGTCATACATGAAATCCACAAATAGCAAACCACAATAATACTTGGGGAAAAGCAGCTTTCGATATGTCACATTAGGAGGGGAAAGTTGTTCAGACTTGGGCTGAACAATAATATATATATATCATTTGAGCATTGATGTCGCAAAGTGTGCATCCGCAGTAGTCACATTACAGGATTAAATTATTTATTAAAGATATATATTTTTTATAATCATTTATACAATGATGACCATGTAAAAAAAAAAATCACGTTTAATTGTTCAATTTCTGTACTTGAATACTGTTACACTGAATATTGTTATGAAAACCATAAAGCACTGTTTAATGAACTTTTTTGCTATGTTGTTTATATTTGCTTGTAATTTATTCTATTTAATGCAGATGCACTGCATAGTAAAAGTCTTTATAATCCCAGTTAATCTAAATTAATGAAATCTTTCCAAATAGAACTATTTAAGTCATCTGTTGGATACTTATATTTATATTGCAATAAATATCGGAGCAAAACAAAGTATCGCAATGTCTGATTTTTACAATAACATGCCGCCCTAGTTCAAAAGTCAAACTTCTCTTAATGAGTTTTTCCATTTTTGTTGTTTGCTTTCATTTTAGTCTCTTGCACATTCAGCTGTACAATGAAATATCTGGTCCGGGATTGTGATCCTAACACAGGAGAGCCTGATGATGACGGTTACGATGATGAATATGTGGTATGTATGTTTAGCCATCATAACACAACTGGCAACACTATCAGTAGCCGTTCCTTGCTCCTTGCTCAACGTCGCCTGTTTTTTCCAGCTCGAAGATTTAGAGGTGACAGTCGCCGACCACATACAGAAAGTGCTCAAACCGAACTTCGCTGCAGCATGGGACGAGGTTGGAGATGAGTGCGAGAAGGAAGAGACGTTTGCTCTGGCCACAGTCAGAACGCTAGATGGCAAGTTGAATTGGAATCAGTATTGATGTCCTCACAATTGTTACATTTGATTATATGGGGCAGGAGATGTAAAACGTTGATTGTGATTGTGAAACTTGATTGTGTTTGTCCTCACAGAGGCAGTAAATAACATCGTCAGTTTCTTGGGCATGCAGCCTTGTGAGCGTTCAGACAAAGTTCCAGAAAACAAGAATTCGCATGTTCTCTTCCTAGCAGGTATGTACTTATTTCATCACTGAACTTTTTAAAAAATGTGTATTTGACAGACCCCCTAGTTTTTTGCGATTCCGCGATAACTGAATCCAATGCAAAATCAACAAAAAGGCGCAATTTTTTTCTATCCTACAACATTCTCAATTAAATGAAAAATAATCGCAAAAAAACTTAAAAATTTCATAAAACATCCAATTCCACATCATATAATCAAATTATATTTATTTCAGTTTGCAATAAATTGTTTTACATGACTTAAAGACGTTCCATACGCAGCGCACGTGATGTATTTGAGCGGGGGAATTGTTTTGCAACCTGTGCAGTAAGCAGACGCAGATGAAGCGCAAGTGATTTACATGTGAAGTCAATGCTAAAATGGGACTAGATATCCTGTGGTCCGAATTGGCCATTTTGTGCGTTTGACACGCATCAGACTGCAAAAGAAAGTGGGAAACATCTAACAAATGGAGCAATGGAACAGACAGAAAAGCAAACAGCTTACAATGATGGAGATTGGTTCAAGGATGACTGCCACTGGACGTGACCAAATTGAAGGACATTATTTGTGCTTTACAATGTATGGCTGGTATTAAGTCACATCGATAAATAATTACGTTCCTAGAGTTAACGGATCGTTAATTGCTTCCCTGCCATTGACGAGTTTTACATCAATCCGTGTTTTAGGTGTATTACGGTAGCGGAAGCCCTAACGCATATCCTGAGTGAGGTACATGTCAGATGCTCCGGGGAGTGAAATCTGAGAGAAAGTAAGATCGTGAATAAAAATAAGAGTTATACAACCTTCCTTTGGCTTAATCCCTAACGTTTAGATCTGTTTTAGATCTTGTCTTGACAAGAGACCAAAATAAAGCTTTATTTTTATGATTAGTGTCATTACCATTGTGTCAGATTGCACACCTTACATAGTAGGCTACTTAATACGGTAAATACGATATTGAATATAAATATAATGTATATATATATATTAATCGCAAAATTGTCCGCAAATTTTTGGGAATTACCACCACAAAATCAGTCATTTTTATCGGAAAAAAATCGTGAAAAACTAGGGTGTCTGATTTTAAATTTAGGTAGTTGAAAAATAAGCAGTATCTTTTTCTTTTTTTTTATTTATTTATTTATTTATTTTTATGTAACAGTGTTTTTGAAGAAACAATTGTTCTATTTATGTAGTTTAAAGTCTGGTTTTAAGAATATACAAGAGGTCACTAACTTTAAGTCTTTTGTTTACTTTTTACTGAAAAGTACCATAATGTCCTATTGTGTGACATAGCAAACATTAAGAAACAACTTTTAACAATATACATGGTCATTTATATATTGCTATTTATTTTATATGAAATTATTAAAAATATTTGTCGTCCCTCTGTGACTTGTTGGACATTTTCAATAAATAGTGGTGTCATACCAAAGGAAAACAAAACGTAACACGTTTATAGCGATTGTGAAAAAAAATAATTATGTCAAAAATACTGAGACAACAGATTCACGTCATGGGGTTCACATAGGCTTCAGTCACATGATCTTGAAAAGGATCCTTCAACTAATTAAATATGTTTGTGGAATAGTGTCACACCAGAGGACATGGTTTTTAATGACAAAATGTATCAAGTTTCTATGTTTTTAGAAATCTATGGATGAAAAAATTGACTAAAACAGCTATTTTTTTCTAAAATTGCCACTTGTAAAATTCGGTCTGAGGTATTTATTAATATTTTTTTTTAATTTATAAGATCTGTAATTTATTGAACTATGCTTAAGACAGTCACACCAGTTTTGACATTTAGCTTTTTTGGTTTTTATAACAAAAGGCACATGAAAGGTGAAGAAATGTTTCACCAGTTATTGCATTTTAAATGATGACGGTACTAGTTCTATTCATTTTGTCATGTGTGACAGTGAAAATGTAATGTCACATCAACAACCCATTTTCTTCCCCATTTCTAACCTGACTGATGAGATTCTTGTCTTTTCTGCAGGTGTGTTTCGAGGAGGTCATGATGTGTTGGTGAGGGCTCGTCTGGCTCTGGCTGATGGCGTCACTATGCAGGTGACTGTCAGGAGCACAGATGAGAACGTGGTGGACGTCATCCTAGCATCTGTGGGCTAAACAAGTGATGTTATGATGCCAATCAGTCCAAGTAATTGTCCTTTTATATGTATCTACATAGAAGCTCTATAATATTTCTCACGACCATCCCCTGAGACATCCCGTTTCTGCATTAAATCTCTTTCGGAGATGTTTCTAAATTATGTTGTGCCACTTTAATTCAAGAGATCTTACGATAGCTCCCTCTTTGGCATTTGATGGCAGTACTTTTCATTTATCAATAATAAAAACAGACCAAAAGAGTACCAAACTTGAGTATTAGTTTTTTTCCCCCTACACAAAACATGACAAATTTATAGTAAGAATTATTTATTATTTCAATAAAAGCATTCATGTTTGTTACACAAATGTATTTACAAGTAATGGCATACGATATGAGCAAATTCATTGACAAGTAATAGCAGTGATTGGGCATTTGGTGCAATACTTCATGCATTTAGTCACATGACTGACATCTGAAATACTTTGCGGTTTATTAATGGGCTTGTATGTTTTCAACCTTATTTGGAACATTATTTCACTTGATTCCTCACTTCAGAATGATCCGACCGTTCCCCTGCTCAGAATGAGTTGATAAAGCTGAGATAGGCATTAAAGAATCCTGTGGGATCCTCCAGCTGTGGATAATGACTCACGTGCTCATCTAGAACAGATACCGTGGATCTCTGCACTAGTTTCCTATAGATGAGGAACAAGAGAAGGGGAACATTTATTTAAACACTCAGAATGGTATAGAGCCGTGGACCCTCATTTATAAAATGTTGCACAGAAGCTGTTCTAAATTCATCCTAGGATCATTGTGCGCATATGTGTGTAGAAAAAGTACCCACAAAACCCATGCAAGCACCTCTCTTCCAGATTTGACATTTATAAATAGGAAATGAAATCTTGAAATTGTGAACAGCTGACTGCTGTCAGATCTCCACCCCCTAATTAATATCATTACCATATAAAAGAGCAGGCCAATATCAGAATTGTTATCCTTGTGAATGAGCACAAAGAAAAACAACTATGTCTAAATTTTGAGATATTGCTGGCAGAGGTAGAGGCTAGTATAGGATTTCACACACGACTGAATTTGTGGCATGGCAATGAACAAGGTAGGAATTATTAACATGTGTGGATCCTAATATTTTAATAATGTGCAATTCTTTGAATAAGCTGTGTAAAAGGTTTTTTTCTATTGACTTAACAAAACTACTACTTCTAGAAACAATGAAATAATAATAATAGTTAAACGACAGACGTAACAAACTAGAAATTCAAGTATAAATTAAAGTCCATTCTATAAACGTGAGCCATCCTACTTTTAAAATCACTTCCTATATTGACAAATAAAAAGTCTCACAAAAATGTTAAAATATATTTTTTTAGAAATAAAAATTGGACATTTCACATTAAAAAAAAAATTCTCACACTTTGCAATGTTTCATTAGTATTTATATTTACTAACATGAACAGTACTGGTATATTATACAGTTGCAATCAGAATTATTGAACCCCCTTTGAATTTTTTTTCTTTTTTAAATATTTCCCAAATGATGTTTAACAGAACAAGGAAATTTTCACAGTATGTCTGATAATATTTTTTTCCTCTGGAGAAAGTCTTATTTGTTTTATTTCGGCTAGAATAAAAGCAGTTTTTAATTTTTTAAAACCCATTTTAAGGTCAAAATTATTAGCCCCTTTAAGCTATATATTTTTTCAATAGTATACAGAACAAACCATCATTATACAATAACTTGCCTAATTACCCTAACCTGCCTAGTTAACCTAATTAACCTAGTTAAGCCTTTAAATGTCACTTTAAGCTGTATAGAAGTGTCTTGAAAAATATCTAGTAAAATATTATTTACTGTCATCATGGCAAAGATAAAATAAATCAGTTATTAGAGATGAGTTATTAAAACTATTATGTTTAGAAATGTGTTGAAATTTTTTTCTCTCCGTTAAACAGAAATTGGGGAAAAAAATAAACAGGGGGGCTAATAAATCAGGGGGTTGAATAATTCTGATTGCAACTGTATATTAAACATGGTCAGCATTTACTAATGCATTATTAACATTGAAACTCGTGGTTGTTAACCTTAGTTCATGCAATTAAAATAAAACATTCACTATAACAATCAGTCTTTAAAGGTAATACATGTAGAATGACTTCAATATACTCACTGGTATAGCTGGAGAAACTGTGGATGTGGATTAACTGGATCGAGGGGTCCATAAATCATGTGCACTGCAAAGTTATAAATAATTGAATAGGAATAAGTGTTGTATACGATGTTTTATAAATGAAATACACAATCATAATTGATTTATCTACTAATGGAAATCACAAAACTTCATGAAAACATCCTTCCAATCATATAAATATGCAGTATATTATAGTAATAATATAGTAATATGCAGTATAATGGTTACATATTATTTATTGTCTGTTGTGCACCAGACCACTGCATTGAAATACGTTAATATCACTTAACGTATAGTATTCTGTCAGCTCAAATGCTAAATTGCCTGGGGTGCAGACGGGCTAAGCAGCTTCTGCAGTGATTTTCAATGGATTAAAGTACTTAGCCTCAATAGCACTGCTTGAGATTTCGAGTAAACCAAACCTGTGAATCCCCTGCTAGCATGACTGCTGCTACAGCACTTTTTAATGACGAATGAATGGTTTATGTACTCACAGGGTGTTAAAGTCGAAGTTAGAGCGCCCACCCATCGTTCTCTGTGTTTCAGCCTCTGGTTAATGTATTGCAAAACACTGAGAAAGAAACAAAGAATTGTTGGCAATGGTAAAGCGCTGTAGATACAATGGAGAAGTGCGCTCACCTGTCCATTACAAGATTTCCATCATTAAAGCGGATGCCTGTCCACATGTCCCAGACTTCTGCTTCTGTTGGCTGGGTGTACGGTCCAAACACTTCCTTTATTCTGCAGCGGAAAGATATATGGAATAGGCACACAACCAACGTGATTTATGACCATAAAGTACAACTAATAGTTTGAAATTTCTATCATTGCTCCACTCACCCTCTAGAGAAAAGCTGGAAGTTCATCAGACGAGTAAGTACAGGTGAAATAAAGCCTGAGTCCTTCAGCACCTGAAGATGACAAAAGATCAGAAATATTAATTTTTCATTTATAAAATTGAATACAAATGTGTCTATAAAGTGTTACTCACTTTCTGAAGAAATCTTGGATAATGAGTCTCAGGGAATATACCTTTTATAGGTCGAAAACAAAACAATATGATCTTACAAATCTATTTTCAGACACCTGTATATGAACTTTAATCCCATGTGAAAGAAATGGCCTTCAATAAAAACTTGAACGTACCTCCATTTGATAGGCAGAGGCTGTTTACAATGATGTGTCCGCTTCTGTTATGGTCACTCCTGTGTGTTTAACTGCCCATGAGAACCAGCCATATCATATTGACAGGATGTTACGCTGAATTATACTAACAACCTGTAGAATCCTCACCTGTACAGTAGTTCGAGAGCAACAGTGTCTCCATAGTCATGTGACAGGATGTTGATCCTCTGCTCTGACAAACCCAAATGGGCAACCAGAGCCTCCACAACACTGGCCTGCTCGAAGATGGAGTACCGGTGCGGCCTCTGGAAAGAAACGTTGATATGGGTTATATTATGTTTATGTAGTAGTACATATGTATATATCTATGTATCTCATCTCACCGGTTTGTCAGAAAAACCGAATCCCAGGAAGTCAAGGGCGATGACTCTATTGAAGCGCTGCGTCAGAGAATCCCAGATCTATGAAATGACAGGAACAACATCTTAATCAGGAAATGTTTGTGCAATTTTACACCATGTAAATGTCCTCTGCTCACCTTATACCAGTCATAGCTTGACGTAGGAAAGCCATGAAGCAACACAAGGACATCAGAGCTTCCCACAACTCCAACTGACTCTATTGACAAACAGGAAAGCACTGTCATTCTGGAACTGGATAAAAAGAGACGTTGTTAAACCAAACCATGTACCTTTATAGAAGATGTCATTGCCTCTGAATGTGAAGAAGTGGCCGGAAGTGCGCCAGCTGTTAAGCGCAGGTGACAGTTGTGGCGGAGGGATGTGCAGATACACGGCGAGCAGAGGAACACACAACAAACCCACGTGAAGCCACCATTCTCTGCTCACACGACGAGCTGACCCACACTCACTGTCATTCTGCTGAAAACATGGTGTGTATTCGTTTAATTCAACTCTATTTTACGTTATAATGAATGTCTGTCGTTGGTGCGTTAGCATCGCTAGAACTGTCTTTTATACACTACTAAATAAAAGACACCGTCAAAAATCACAACACAAATTTAAATGAGCAACATTATATTACTTCAAGTCACTCTTAGCTAAATCCGACACAAAAAGAAGCGAGATAACGTAATAAGAAAACGCACTAACCTAAATGCGGAAAGTTACTTACAGGTGAGTCGCCTGACATTCTCGATCTCTGCACTTTATCGCAGTGTGAATTGCTTGTTTATCCTGATGGGCTGAAACATGTGCTGTTGAGTGACATTAAGAGTCTGTCACTCAGCTGTCATTCCTTAAAACTGGCTGTGAGCAGGCGTCGGGTTGCTAAGGATCCAAAGGTCTCAGGCTAAAAATAAAGCTCGCTCGCACCTCTAGCGGAGCGGATGGCAAACGGCGCTTCGGAACTGCTATGCTTGGTGTTTGGTTAATGATTAATTGGCTTACACAATTTGTAAAGTTAGCCTGTTTAACGCTTGTAAAAGCAAACAAAGTTGCTGTTTAGTATGTTACAAGTAGGACAAGTGGAAAGCCAGGTGAGCACCGAATGCTGCTTTTGCTTGGTAAAAGGTGTCAAAGCTAAATGTGTTTGCTAATTGCCAAACTTGTGTACAGGTCTGTTAAGGTGTGTAAGAGAAAGTAGCCTATTTTTTAGATCATTTTTATAAAAATCAAATAACAATTTAATTTAAAAAATATATAGGGTATGCAAAAGTGTATTAAAACAACTTCATAAATAAAAATCTGGCATAAAATAAGATTCAAATGAGTAATATGTAAGGCCAGACAGACATTTCTATTTCTGCTGAGAATTTTGTAAAAAAAAAAAAAAATCTGTGGATTTATGTGGAATGATTTTGGGAGTATCATAACTATAAACTTAATATATTAAGAAGAAAAAAACATATATAGTAGCTTTTTAACTTGTATGTAATGTTAACAATGCAAATCTTATTAGATCCACTTAGCAAGGCTCTCATATAATATCTAGTTAAAGACAGAAAATATTACTTTATTGTAAATAAATCAAATGAACACTTTCCTATTAGTCAACATTATAACTGTAATTAATTAAAAAACTGAATAAATATAAATTTGCACACATTTACACAAGTAAATAAATATGACTCAATGATGGGCATGCAAATTCTGTGTGGGCCTAGTAATATGCTAATCAAATATAGAGCTAAAAATAAGCCAATATCTACAGTCTATGAATTCAGCACAAAAGAAATCTGAAGTTTGAAAATACATCTATAAAATCTGACAAAAAAAATTCTGTTGTCTTATATTTCAGAGGTTTAATATTCAAAAAATTCCCATTCAAGTTAAACCGTGTAAATAAAAAAATATTAGCAAATAATATTCAGTTTTATTAAATTACAATTGTTAATATTCAAATAACACAATTCAAATTCAGATTGTTTTGGCATGTTTTAAGCTCCATAATCAAATAAAAATCGAGAAAATGTGTAAATAAAGAGTGAAACGTTTCACACTATGAATTAGATTTTATACAAGAAAATATGGATGGCTTTAGCATTTTGGGATGGGGGTCCTTCAAACACATGGGTCTTTGGATGTCATCCATGTATTTTTTTTTTTACAGTGTATGGTACACACATATACACCCCTTGATTACCCAACACAATCTCACAACAATTCGTAACTTTTTGATTTAGTGGATAATTTGTATGAATTGGAATTTGGTTTGATTTACTTCTCCCCCAATAGCGGTTGGGTTTAGGGGCGGGGTTGAGTGCCACGCCTCCTTTTTAAAAAGCGTACATTTTCGTACGACTGATTTAGTAAGATTTAGTGTGTTGGTTAAACTGACAAAACGTAAAATACTTGCGTTTCCTCGTGAGATCAGGCTGGATTCAGCCCTTAATCAGCCCAAAATTACTTGAGAAAATATACATTTTGTATATGACAAATTATCTTTTTTTTATTCACTTCTCAACTATGTATTTTTGCTGTGCTTTTGTGGATTTTTTTACTATGTCATTTAATAGACTTCCATTTAGTAGAAAAAAATCCGAAATGATAACCTAAATTCAATAAAAGAGCTTTCTGGATTTGTGGCCCATATTTTGGGGATTGAACATTGCCATCTAGATGTTAGAGGGGAAAAAACATGTTTGAATTATTAAGGACAGAACGTGCAATAACCACATACATCCAGCAGATGTCCATAGAGACCTGTTCATTTTCAGTTATTGTTCTTGCTGCTTCAGAAAACTTTACAACTTTGCTATATATTTTGTGAATATATTTATTTATTTATTTTTAAAATTTAAAAATACATAAACACTCTGTATTGTTGTCTGATATGTTTTGCAAATGTAACAATTCACCACATGACTGTAATCACATATTACTTGTTTCAGAATATTATCACAAATTATTTTTTTAACAAATGATGAAATTGAAATAAAACCAATAAAATACAAAGGATTAGCCCTCATGTGACATTTCCCAAGTGTACTAGTATAATAATATATTTGTCCAGCTTTCACTCAGGAGCAAATAATATGCCTTTGTGCTTAACAGAAACGGAGAGCTGATATTTAGCTTGAGAATTATCAAACTTGACTGATATAAAAAAAATATGATTTTTTTCCAATTCATATTGACCCTTGTATTATATTAATCCTACATTTTTTTAATACAACACTGTTTTACTTATTTTTCTCTTCCAGTAACAGATTTGACTGAATCTTTCTCTGTGTCTCAGATGAGGAGGATGTGAAGCTCAGGACTGGTCATCATATCAACACATCTATCTACAGACAAACATCACATTTTAATAAAGATTTCATGATGAAAACCTGATTAATGTGTCAATGTTGTGCCCACTTGTGGGTGATTTGTGCATCTGTATGAAAACAGCAAGAAGACAGAAATTGAAGAGTGTGTAATCCTGCAGCTGTAGAGCAGTTTAAGATCAAGCCTCATTAAAAACACCTGAAGCTGCTAATCAAGCTCATCAGCACTGATAGAAATCTCCAGACTCAACTCTTTTCTTTTATTCAAGTTAAAATTAAGTAAAGAAATTGATGTATGAGTTATGTATTTTCAATCAATTACAGGCTAAAATAATTTAAGTTTTTGGTGACTGTTTTTGATTGTTTGCACATTTCAAACATATTTCAGTTTTTATGAATGCAGACATTTTTAATAAAAAAAAAGAAGTTAATGTGGGACAGTATATATCCCACTGCTGATATTTTTCTATCATATGATGAAAACCTCTAAACACAACTGTCCAAAGCACATGTTCACAGCACAGGCTCAGGTGATAAAGTGCTGTGAGCTCATATTCCACTACTGTTTATATTAAAATAATCAAATGATGATTTACCCAAGATAAATTCATAAAGGCACTAGTGGCCTTAAACAGATTCTCAGGAGGAAATTCGTGTTCAAATCCTTTGAGTGCAAAAGTTGTTTGATCAAATACAAATCTCTCAGTAAAACTGCTAAACAATCATGTGCTTCATTAGTTAATTTGCTCATTAACTAAATTCAAACCACACAATGTTTGTGTTAATTCTAGTGCATTTAATAAAACTGAACTAATACTAAATACTCAATGAACTAAATCCCATCCAAAACACAAATAATGTTTCTCAGGTTCAGTGGTTCGGCTGATCAAACAATCTGTTTTAATCTTTAAGTCCTGAGATCAAATCCAGTGATTACTGATTCCAATTTGAGAATCCTTTATGATTTAATTGACAACACACAATTACAAATGAAGGTCATCAAGAGCGAGGTTTGAACCCGGGTCTCCAAGATTGAAACACAACACTTTAATAAGCTGAGCTACAGAGTCTGAGGAGAGCATAGCTGTTGTATATTGGCTTTTATAGAGCGTTTTGTATCATATTTTTAAACAGAATCATCAATACACACAAATGCTTCAAAGCACACTTACACTTTTTGGTTTCAGTAGCTCAACTGACTAAACCTTTGAGCTTTAATGTGGGAGACCTGGGTTCAAATCCCGCTGTTGCTGATATTAATTTCTAATAGAGTGCTTTATATCAATTATCTGACCTAAAACATATTGTGTCTTTGCAGGCTCAGTGGCTAAACAGTTAAAAACTTAGCGTGTTAACTTTGAGGTTGTGGGTTTGAACCCCGCTTATGTCAAAATCACTGCTAAATGTTTTTTTATCCAATAAAGTGCAAAAACCTCAATATCACCCTTTCAAAAACACTCTACTCCTCATCTGGCTCAGTGGCTCAATTAATTAAAACGCTGTATTTTAACTTTGAGGTTGTGGGTTCGAATACCGCTTATGCCGAAATCAGTACAAAACTTTTTTTTGCCAATAAAGTGCAAAGACCTCAATATCACCCTGTCAAAAACACTCCACTTCTTGTCCGGCTCAGTGGCTCAATTGATTAAAACACTGTGTTTTAACTTTGGGGATTGTGGGTTTGAATCCTGCTTATAGCAAAATCAGTGCAAAAAAATTTTTTAGGAATAAACTACAAAAGATCTCAATCTCACCCTGTCAAATACCCTCATTCGCTTGTCTGGCTCAGTGGCTCAGTTGGTTAAAACGCTGTGTTTTCATGTGGAAGTCCTGGGTTCAAACCCTGCTTATGCCAAAATAAATAAAAACTTTTCAACAGTGCTAGAATAAATATCAATACATAGCATACATAACACAATATGCAACACAAGCCACAGTGGTGTAGTGGTTAAAGCATAGACTAGAGAGTCTGATGCAGTAAAGATGTGGGTTCAAAGCCCAGGCATTACATCTTTTCCTGAATTTGCCATGAAACACTCTTTATATTCCACCCGGAAAATACATCCAACTGAACTGACTCAGTGGCTCAGTTGGTAAAGCATTAACCTTTACTCTTTGGAGTCCTGGGTTCGAATCCCACTATTGCATATTGCTGTCTTAAAAGAAACAACAACATGCACCAAACACCCTCTCTCAGCGTGTAAGCTGCAATGGCACTAGTGGCTAAACACCGTTGGTTGCGGACAAGGTTACGGTTGAGACATGGGTTCGAATCCCACCTAAGAACCTACCTGGGGCGGTAAGACAAGCAAGAGGGCAAGTACCTGAGGCTCAAGGGTAACTGAGCACAATGTGAAACACGGACCAGAGCAAAAAGTGAAACACGGACCAGAGCACAAGTTCACCGGTGGCGGTAATACAGATGAGAGTGGCGGACATACCTGAGGCGGTAAAACACAAACGAGTGAGGAAGGCCGGACTGAGAAGAGAGGCGGGTTGCAGGAGAGAGCAGTCGGAGTAGAGAGGGGAGGAGAGAGAGAGAGGTGAGGAGGAGAGAGGTGAGCCGGAGCAAGAAGAGGAAAAAAGTTTTTTTTTTTTTGGAAAAAAAATCGTTTTTTTGGCAAAAATTCCAAAATTTAGTAGCACCGTGGTGTTTCGAACCCTGGTCTCCTGTGATCAGTTTAGCTCTCACTCCATGAGCACTGACCACTAGGCCACCAGGATCTCACACTTACAACTGTTCATTTGTTATATTTATAGATCACTCAAGAGCACGCAGCTCAAAAAAAAAAAAGGTTAAAAAACTTATTTTTAAAATTAAATTAATTTAAAATGAATTAAAATAAAAACCTAAAAATGTCAGAACATTTAAAAAACACTCAACAGACATAAATAGACTCACCAGCAGTGGCAGAATGAACAGAGAATGTTGAAATGGATCTTGTGTTGGTCCATAAATCACACACTATAAAGTCTTCAAAATTAATTCTGTATAAAGAAACAAACAAAACTGAAGTTAGAGCGCCTTACACAGCCTGACATGGTGCAAAGACGTGGGTGAAAGAGTACCTAAACTACAGTGTGAAACAAATACAGCAGAAAAATATTGCACTTCACTACTATAGTGTCAATCATAATATTTTTAAATGTAATACATTACAAAAGTAATTACATTACTATTCAATTAGGAAAATTATTTAACATACAAGACATCTTTGTGAATAGTTACAGAAAAAAGACTGGGGATTAAACACTTGCATTTAAAAGCATTGTAAAATATGGCAAAGTGCTATAGAGGTAAAGTTTTTATAGTTAAGGTTTTTATAGTTAAAGTTTGTTAGTCTTTGGCTGCTAATATGATTTCCCCATTTAGAATTAGCAAAGAATACTTTTCTGAAATTAGAATATTAATGTCTGAATATCCAAACATAAAACCAACTTTACCTCTATCAAACTGCCTTGTTGCTAAAAACATCCTAACATTGATTTTTAGAATGAAAAAAGACTCAAAGCTTTATTCTGCAAGAACTGCCTAGATGTGCGTTATCGCTTACATAAGCAAGGGTTTGCACTTCCCCCATACCAAAGATGATTTAAACAAATTTTAAAGTTACATGACTTGATTTAAAGTTTAACTTTAATGCTAAAATTGTTATTTTGCATCTACTTTGTGCACCTTGTGTTAGCAGCATAAATCTGTTTGTCAAATAACAAATGTTAATCTTACAGACAAATTCTTATGCATTACCTGTCACTCAGCAGATGTCCATCATTACAGTCAATGTCTGACCACATGCCTCTGCTGGACAAAACATCCTTTTATTCTGTAAAGGAAAGACAAATAAATAAAAAAACACTCCATTTCAAGGTTCATTTTACACTATCATGTGACATGCTCCAAAAAATTACTTATTTGTTCTCTCTAATAAGCTTTAAAAGAATCTCCATCCTAAATTCACATGACAATAACATGTCAAGAGAGCAACATGTAAACAAAGTCTTTGTTAAACCTTTATAAAGATGAGACTGCCTTCATACCAATGACTGTATACACATTTCATTACATAATATCTATTTCTCCAGAGTTAAAGTTGTACTTAAACGGAGAATGACTGACAAAGAAAGAGCAGCATCACCATACTCCAGCAAACAAATGAAAACACATGTCATGTCTATGACATGTCAACAATAATTTAAATACAATTTAAGACTGATATATACCATAATATATAATATAACTGATATATAATGAGCTTTAACAACTTTAAAAGAGTGAAGTCACTCATTATGTGTAGATACTTACAGGTGACCAGAGTGACATCCTTGATGCTTGGCAACACAGCGTGTCGTTTGTTATTATTGATGGACTGAAATATATGCTGTTAAATGACAGAGTCTGTAAATGAGCTGTTATCTGCAGTAACTGTACTTTAATGGCCTTAAAACATTAATAAACAGTCGTGTCGAGGCGGCTGTCATCAGTGTCATGTTGTTGATGAGGCTCTAAAGGTGTCACAGTCACGCTGAACGTCAAAGCCGCTGACGCCGTCTAGTGGAGCGGAAGGGAATCTGCCAGTAGTTTTAATGCATGAAAACAAACTAGCAGTGTGTCGTTGGAGTCTGGATGCGTTTTTAGTTTTATATGTTTTAAATTACGTCTGTGATCCTTTTTAAATGGTCTCGAGCAGCAGATAAACATGGAATCGAATGGATGATCAGCTTCCCAACTGAAGGGGTAAGAAGAAATAAAATGTCCAATGTGTTGAACTGTAGTAAGCATATTCATTTAACACATGGCCGAAATATAAACACAGATAGTAAAAGAGACAAGAGGTTTAGCAATACAATTTTATTTTACTGTTTGTTTACGCTTCAAATAGATATTTTGACTGTTATTTTTATTATTTAAGTTCAGAATCAATCATTTATTTCATTATCAAATATATCATTATTATGATATTTGCAGACTCTTAAAGCTTTTTTTAAAACGACTCATTTTCCAGCTCCTCCTTGTGGACATGAAGTAAATCTTCCAGAACTGAATCGCAAAGAAGGGAAAAGACTACTGACTTAGATTGCATGGGGAAATGCTGCACACTGATTACTTTTCTGTTTCCATCAATTTCATCCATCAGTGCTGCAAGTTTCTCTTAAGAAGAAGCGAATTTTAATTAATAAAAGTTTTATTATAAACATTTTTTAACATTAAACACTTTTTTTATATATTTTTGTCAGCTTTTTTTATAATTTCATAATTGTTTTTATAATTTTGAGTTAGATGACTTATTGCAAAAATAGATAGTGTTTTTAACAGCAGACAGCAGCAGAAGGGCATTGAGTTGTCTAAATGTTGCAGTGCTCAATGGAATCAAGTGTGCATCTCTGTTCATTATGCAGTTACAAATATTTTATTTCTGCTTACAGTCAGATTTCTGCAATATTTTGCCGTTTAAAGCTTTGTCCAGACTAGTACATTTTCATTTTAATGGCATTTTTTAAAAAAAGTACTCATAACATATTCCCTGTATTTTCTGAGAACATCTCAGTCCACACTGCATGACTGAAATGTAGTGCAGCTTGAAATGCAACTGGTTGCTCTTGCTTTGATTCTACTCCCTCATGTGGATGCAGCTTCAGTAAAACAGCAGCATTTAATTATAAATAGCTACACCACTCAGAATGCTTATTTCAACTGCTAATTGACAGTAAGAACTTTGACTGATTAACATTCAATTAAACCATTTAAAAAGTTAAAGTTAACATGATTTTCAATTCTTCTTTTTTTAAAAAAAAGGTAGATGCATGGATAAAAATGTTGCCTATTGCACATCGAGGATTGCATTGACTAAACATTGTCACAGGCATATTAAGTGAATGCTAATGATCAATATGCAATTATTAATTATAAAATAGACCTATGCTATATTTACATTATAGACCTATCATTGTAGACCTATACTGGACAGACATGTAGGCCTACTCAAATTTTCACTCATGCTACAGCTTGAGAAATGCCATCCAGAGTTGAGAAGAATAATCTATTCATTTATTATTATTATTGTTTTATTGAAAATGGGCAGAAAAAAAGCTTTTCTTTTTCAATTTGCCCCATCTGCTAAGCTTCTCAACCATGTCATCTAATTTCTCACTCATTTCTTTAAAGTGCAACATAATGGAAACACATTGTCACAAGATTATTATTTTTATCAATGAGGTTAGAAAAAGGTGGCCAGCATCAAAACTCTAATAGTTTCATCATCTGGATCAGCTCATAACTGATACTGTAGTACTAATAGCTAAATATTGTCCTATCCTAAAAAATACATCAGTGAAAAGCTTATTTATTTAGTTTTCAGGTGAAGTATGAATCTTAATAATAATCAAAAAGACAATTTGTGTGGGTCCAGGGTGACAAATGTCAGTCAATGGTTTACAATATATAGCATCTGACAAATTTGGTCCTGTTTTCTTTGTCCACGTCCTCCTCCAGATCTACCTCTACCTGCGACATTGCCTTCCATACTTATTCAGGTAAACTCAGCCATGCCTTTTGTTTTCTAGTGCTTTTAATAATTACATTGTTTATCCAATAGGTGGGGACAAACAGCCATCAACAATATATCTCTGAATAAATCTCCAGAAATGATACGTCTCTTAATGAAACAGTTTTATGAGTGAATTGAATCAATAATTGAGAATGAGACTAAAAATAAATATGATGTGTTGTACATAATGTTAGATTTATACATATAGCATTATCAGCAAAAGTAGCAAAGATAATTTTTCACAGTATTGACTATTGAACTCTTTTTATTCAGCCAGTTATTTCTTAATTTTATTTTTATTAAAATGACAGGTTCTACATTGCGTTTGTTAAAATTAAACGTTTCTTGCAAAGAAAGTTCTTATAAGCAAGTGACATTTGTCTCCTCCCTTTTTTCACTGATCCCAAAAATGGTCCGATCGGTGACTCAAAAATCATAGCGTGATCCGAACCATGAGATTTGTGATCCGTTACACCACTAATGATAAATATCTGTGTGAAAGGCATACAAGTGTGTTTGATGTTTACAAATCGTTGTGTAATGTTTTGCAAAAAGAATGAAGCTGACAATGTGCTGATAGTTGTGCAAATCTAAGCTGGTGTTTTGCTCCTTAAGTGTAAGGTTTTGCTCCATTGTGGGAAAGTTTTCATTTTAGTGTTTAAGCAATTAAAAAAACAAAACAACTAATCTACCGCTCTGAGGTTTGTTAATGGAGTCAGTTTAGTGTGTGAACCTGCTGTGTTTTGCTTCTCATGAAAACTATCACATATTAAAAGACATTCATTGCTTTAGGTCTGTATTTGCTCTGCAGAATAAGGTTGTTTGGAGCGTCAGACTCATCCAGCAGATGCATGTGAACAGACATTGACTGTAATGATGCTCATCTGCTGATGGACAGGTCAGACTTCTCACTGGGCCTTTGTCACAGATGTGGTACAGTGATTGTTGTGTATCGATACTTCGAAAGCGCTAGCTTTCACAAATGTTGCCAGCATTTACAGTACATCAGCAGATGCTTTTTTCATCTTGTGGACCTTGCAAATGTATGGATTTGTGCATTTAGCCTAATCACACTCCATAAACTCCTGCTTAAACAGAAACATTACTTAATCTCTACTCATGGATTTTTCTCTTTATTACCTGTGTCTATGCTCTTCAGAGTGTGGATTTGCAAACACTTCTCGGATTGATTTGCATTTTATCAAAACAACGGATCTGTAGTCTCTGCAGCAAACTGCTGAAACAACAGAAACTATGTGTATTTTCAGTTATATACTTTGCAATACTTGTGTAGCTTGCCTTGTGGTTGTGTTACTTGTGTCTTTGGTTTGTGCCCTGTTTGCAGTATGGCTACCTCCTTTGACTACTCTTATCTGTTACTCAAGCTGCTCTTGAGCCTACTGTGTGGCTGAAGTATGGAAAACATTGACTTAAATCTTTCATTGAGTTTTGAGTACAAAGACATTGCATGAAGGTCCATGAGATTCACTGATGTAAATGCTGGTAAAGTTTTCAGGGAGGTTGTGAAAGCTAGTGCTTTCGAAGTATCGATACACAACAATCACTGTACCGGATGTGCTTTCAACATCAGTGAAAAAGGCCTCTTGTCTTTGTGTTCTTTAACATGTCAGTCACCATCATTTCCTTTTTGGAGGGTCACTTCTCTAGAAAGCAAATGTTTGCAGCACTTCTTGTTGTTGTTTTTTTTTTTCCAGGCAAAAGCAAAACGACTACTGGACATGATTCTGGAGGTCAGCTGAGACGCCATGATTCCCCACACCGTTCAACTGTTACACACAAAAACAACTGTTAAAGTTACAGGTCCAGCATGCCGAGTTGGGTCTTTAATCACCTGGACTCCAACAAAACCTCATCTTCATTAACCCAGCGGAGCCACCATGGCTTTCACATTGAGTGCTGCTGTGTTGGAGACACTTTGATGGATGTAAAGCAGCTCATGGGTTATTATAGTTTTTCATTTTTAAGTTAGTTTCATTTTAGCAATAATATTTGTACATTTGATTTATATTTAAGTTTAGTTTTTGTAAGTTTCATGAATGGTTGGTTTCAGTTCAGTTTTTATTGTGTGAACACATTTCTATTTAGTTTCTTTATATTTAGTTTGAGTAATTCCAGTTTTACAGAGTTAAGAGAACACGTCCAGTGTCAACCAGAGCAACGTTTAGTGTTGCCACAGCTTATATTAACTTGTGCACAAACCTTAACTTGTGTGTGAAACTTATTCATATTAAAGATAAGTTTTTATGCTTATATGCTGCTAAACATGCCAGGTTTATATTATATTTGGCAGATGAAGAAACTACGGAGCAGATGTTTTAGGTTTTTTGTACATTAACATGTGCTTGAATTGTGCATCACAGATTACAGCTGCAGGTCAGATTTTCTGTCATAAATGATTATTAAATCTGAAAACGATCATTTATTTTGGCTAATTATTTTGTTTCTGTTTGTTTTCAGTGACTCTTCTGAGTTCTAGTTTGTATTTATTGTAAAAGATATTTCAGTTGTGCACCCCTGTTAATCTTAAAGGTTTTCTGAGTGACTTTTTTTTTTTTTTTTTTTTTTTTTGGTTTAAAAATTGGTATGAAATACTCTTTCTAACTTTATTATGTGGAACATTTCAGTCACAAACTACAGCAGCTGTCACTGAAACTGAGCACAATTATAACAAACACACCAGCAGCACCATAAACTCTGTGGTGTAGAGGATAATCACTTGACTTTAAATGTGTAAGACTGTGTTCAAATCCCACAAACAGCAGTTTTTCATCACAATCACACAAAACTTTCAATAAAACAGAAGAAAACAGCATTAAAGTCTGGAGACTGAGTGGCTCAGCTAATAAGAGTGTTGTGTGTTTATCAGGAAGACCGGAGTTTGAATCTCATTATTGCTTATGCTAAAAACATGAGCTGCATTACATTCATCAGAGTCTGAAACAGCAGCTCTCAATGTGTAAACCACAGTGGCTCTGCTGGCTGAACACATGAACAGAACATAAGGTTGCAATGAAATCACAGGTTTGAGCCCAGCTCATTCAGCAGAAAATTTTTACTGTTTATTTACAGAGGACACGACAGATGAAGACTGAAATATAACTTCCTTCACGCGTTCAGATGCAAGATCTGTGGTTCACAGGTAAGAGCACTGCCTTGCTGATTCAGAGGGTGCTGGCTTGAGCCAGATCAATGCGATATGAGAGAATCTTGTGATGGTCTTATTGTTTTAGCATTTTTATTATTTGCTCATACACGGACTGGCCACAATAGTGAGCTGAAAATCACAAAAGTTCTACTGCAAACAATAAATAGGTAATAAATACGTCTCGAGTACACAGAAGCGAAAGTGCAGTTCTTCATCCGCTCCACTAGGCGGCGCGAGCGGCTTCACGTTCAGTCTGACTCGCAGCTTCAGGTGTTTGTTTGACAACAAGGAGCGCGTGATGACAGACACCAAAACAAAACACGTGCAGTTTGTTTTAAATACACAATTTACAGATGACAGCTTAGCGACAGACTCTTAATGTGTTTGAACAGCACATATTCCAGCTCAACAGCAAATTAAACCAGCGGAATCTGCGATAAAGTGGAGGAATGGAGTGAAGAGACTCACCTGTAAGTGTCATTTCTCATCAAGTTATTGTTTTGCTTGTAAAATGTCTGACATGAGCTGTGGAACAGTCTTTACATTCTATAATAATCAGTGGTATATATATTTGACTGATCTGTTGTAAAAGACTCGTCTGTCAGTTCATTTATATTTACATTCTGATGGATGAAATATGTTGAATACTGTAAGATTTAAAATGATTTTGATGGAGTCTTTAACCTACAGTATATTACAAGGGGGATTTGTTTATTTTCAAATGAGCATGTATGAAGTTTGTCTCCGCTTTCATGATGATTATCAGACTTTGTTTACATCTTTCTTGCTAATGTCACTGTCAGACTTTGTTTACAGTTTTGAACGAGTAGAATTGAGATATTTATATAATAAAGCAGCATAAATCTGGACTTCTGCTTGATAAAAAGGTCAATTAGTGAGATTCTGTAGAGCCTCAGTGTTCAATACTGTACCTGTCAAATAGACAATATCAATATATTTATGTCATCTTATGTTAATGAGCTATTATGTTGGTGAAGTGATAAATTCTGATGTTCTAGATGTGTTTTCTGCAGTAAAGTGTTTATTTGTGTGTTTCCTCTCCAGAATGAAGGATGTGTTTGGACTGTACAGCCAACAGAATCAGAGCTCTGGGACATTTGACAGCCATGGACTGTAAGGATGGACATCTGCTGCTGGACAGGTAAGACCCGCACCTTGTGTTTGAGGTTTGGTGTGTCGGTTACCATCATTTTCTTTCTGGAGGGTCGTCCCTCTGGAAAGGAAATGATGGTAACCGAAACGGGAGGAGAAGGGACGAGGACCCCAAATTTTATACAGCTAAATTTAATTTTGTAGTAAAAAGCAGCATAACCCCTGCTGTACATGGCCCCGTAGGTCAGGGGGGGACCCGACCCATCCCCCCCCTTCTTTCACACCACATTCACACATATCGCAGTGATCTGGCTGGGATTGAACCAGCGACCTCTTAACCCATGAGGCATTGCTCTACCACTGAGCCACAGATCACATAGAGGATGATGTGCTGGAACTCATATTTGACTATTATTTCACTTCCTGATGTGCAATAAATGAGCAGAGCTGGGCTTTGAACCCAAGTCTTTACAACAGCCTTCAGCATGGAGCACATGTGTTCAGCCAGTAGCGCCACTGTGGCTTTTTACATTTGATTCAGGAGTTTAGCAAAGTTTGTCAGATATAATGGCATTTATTTCATGTATACAATGATGAGATTTGAACACCAGACTCTGTCATAACTGCACAACGCTCTAACCACTGAGCCACAGAACAGCTGACTGAGCATATGCTGGAATTTATTTTTCACTCTGATTTTATAATTATTCTGTTAATACTTAAACAAGCTGAAGTAAGACTTGAACCCACGACTCCATCATCAGAGAAGATGTGTTTACCCACCTGCACCACTGTGACTTTCACGCTCATATCTGGTGTTTTGGACACTTTGTTGGATTTCATAACCAACATTTATCACAATCAAAAGTGGGATTTAAACCTATGAACTCTTTAACTCTGAACACGTGTTTAACCACCTGCACCACTGTGACATCCACAATGAAAATGAGTGTTTTGGACACTTTGCCGCATTTAATGACATCTATTTTCAGGTTTAAACCCACAATTCTATCAAGTGTTGATTTAAAAGTGGGATTCAATTTCCTTAATTCAGCAAAGAAAGTGCAGCTGATTATCCACTGAGTCAGTGAGTAGTTCAAGAGACTTTCATACTTTATTTTATTTAGTTTGTGTTCCTGGATCTTGATATTCTAACAATTCCAGCCTTAGTTTAGTCGAATAAATGTTTTATTGTTGTTTAAATCACAGAGTTTGTCACATTTGCTTGAAGCTTCTTGTTAGCTGAAGGTCCTTCATTAACAGTCTCAGGTGTTATTAATCAGGCTGGAGGTGAACTGGAGAGTGGATCTTCAGGATCAGGATTAGACAACTGCTTTAGAGAGAAAAAGGCTCGATTTAATTCAGTTTTCATGTATTAATGCAGATCTACTTATTGTCCACAGGATGGAGCTGAAACACTGATCTGATCTCATGCATCAACGCATTTAATGGCAGCTCTATTTATAACAGAGATGCATGAGATCAGATTTCAGCAGATATCAGTGTTTCAGCTCCATCCTGTGGACAATAAGTGGATCTGCATTAATACATGAAAACTGAATTAAATCGAGCCTTTTTCTCTCTAAAGCAGTTGTCTAATCCTGATCCTGAAGATCCACTCTCCAGTTCACCTCCAGCCTGATTAATAACACCTGAGACTGTTAATGAAGAACCTTCAGCTGACAAGAAGCTTCAAGCAAACGTTAAGATAGATTAAATGCAAGAAAATGTTTAATTATGATAAATAGATGTTCTTGAATCCAACAAAGTGTCTGAAACACCAGCTTTCACTGTGGAAGTCACAGCGGTGCATGTGGTTAAACATGTGCTCTGTGTTAATGAATTCATGGGTTCAAAAGCTTAGTTATGAAATCCAACAACATGTTCAAAACAGTAGATGCACATGTGAAAGTCACAGTGGTGCAGGTGGTTAAACACATGTTCTCTGATGATGGAGTTGGTGGTTCAAATCCCACTTTAATTCTGAGTGTTAGCTGAATAATAGGAAAATCAGAGTGAAATTAAGTTCCACCGAGTGCTCAGTGGTTAGAGTGTTGCATTGTCCTGTTGCATTGAGTTGTTGCAGAAGTCCTGGGTTCAAATCTCTCTCCTGCAAACATTAAATAAACGTCGTTTTATCTGACAACTTTGCTAAACTCCTCACACATGAGTGAAATTCACAGTGGCGTAAGTGGGTAAGCACATGTTCTCCAACAACGGAGTTGTAAGTTCAAATCACAGTTTTGGCTTTGATAAATAGATGTAAGTAAATTCAACTACATGCCTAAAAACCAGATGTGAGGGTGAAAGTCACATTGATGCATGTGGATGAACACGTGTTCTGCGATGCTGGAATCGTGGGTTCAAATCCCATTTCAGTCTGTTTTAATACAATAATTGTAAAATCATTGTGAAATTTAAGTTCCAGCACATGTTCAGTCAACAGATCTGTGGCTCAGTGGTTAGAGCGTTCAGTTGTTATTAAAAAGTCCTGGGTTCAAATCTCACTATTGTATACATTAAATAACACGTATTTCATCAAACAAACTTTGCTAAATTCCTCTACAGAGTGTGAAAGCCACAGTGGAGCTACTGGCTGAACACATGTTCTCTATGCTGAAGGCTGTAGTAAAGACTTGGGTTTGAAACCTACATCTGCTATATTATTGCACAACAGGCAGTAAAATCAGAGTGAAATATAAGTTCCAGCACATGTTCAGTCAACAGATCTGTGGCTCAGTGGTTAGAGCGTTGAGTTGTTATTAAAGAGTCCTGGGTTCAAGTCTCACTATTGCACAAATTAAATAACTGCCATTATATCTGACAAACTTTGCTAAACTCCTCAGCTAAGAGTGAAAGCCACAGTGGTGCTACTGGCTGAACACATGTCCTCCATGCTGAAGACTGCTGTAAAGACTGAGGTTCAAAGCCCAGCTCTGCTCATTTATTGCACATCAGGAAGTGAAATAATAGTCAAATATGAGTTCCGGCACATCATCCTCTATGTGATCTGTGGCTCAGTGGTAGAGCAATGCCTCATGGGTTAAGAGGTCGCTGGTTCAATCCCAGCCAGATCACTGCGATATGTGTGAATGTGGTGTGAAAGAAGGGGGGGGGATGGGTCGGGTCCCCCCCTGACCTACGGGGCCATGTACAGCAGGGGTTATGCTGCTTTTTACTACAAAATTTAATTTAGCTGTATAAAATTTGGGGTCCTCGTCCCTTCTCCTCCCATTTCGGTTACCATCATTTCCTTTCCAGAGGGACGACCCTCCAGAAAGAAAATGATGGTAACCGACACACCAAACCTCAAACACAAGGTGCGGGTCTTACCTGTCCAGCAGCAGATGTCCATCCTTACAGTCCATGGCTGTCAAATGCCCCAGAGCTCTGATTCTGTTGGCTGTACAGTCCAAACACATCCTTCATTCTGAAGAGGAAACACACAAATAAACACTTTACTGCAGAAAACACATCTAAAACATCAGAATTTATCACTTCACCAACATAATAGCTCATTAACATAAGATGATAAATATACAGATATACTGTAAAGATATTGTCTATTTGACAGGTACAGTATTGAACACTGCAGCTCTACAGAATCTCACTAATTGACCTTTTTATCAAGCAGAAGTCCAGATTTATGCTGCTTTATTATATAAATATCTCAATTCTACTCGTTCAAAACTGTAAACAAAGTCTGACAGTGACATTAGCAAGAAAGATGTAAACAAAGTCTGATAATCATCATGAAAGCGGAGACAAACTTCATACATGCTCATTTGAAAATAAACAAATCCCCCTTGTAATATACTGTAGGTTAAAGACTCCATCAAAATCATTTTAAATCTTACAGTATTCAACATATTTCATCCATCAGAATGTAAATATAAATGAACTGACAGACGAGTCTTTTACAACAGATCAGTCAAATATATATACCACTGATTATTATAGAATGTAAAGACTGTTCCACAGCTCATGTCAGACATTTTACAAGCAAAACAATAACTTGATGAGAAATGACACTTACAGGTGAGTCTCTTCACTCCATTCCTCCACTTTATCGCAGATTCCGCTGGTTTAATTTGCTGATGAGCTGGAATATGTGCTGTTTAAACACATTAAGAGTCTGTCGCTAAGCTGTCATCTGTAAATTGTGTATTTAAAACAAACTGCACGTGTTTTGTTTTGGTGTCTGTCATCACGCGCTCCCTGTTGTCAAACAAACACCTGAAGCTGCGAGTCAGACTGAACGTGTAGCCGCTCGCGCCGCCTAGTGGAGCGGATGAAGAACTGCACTTCCGCTTCTGTGTACTCCATCGGTCTGTAGACTTTACATTTTAAAATTTGATTTGAATTTGATTTGCAAACTAATCTATAATTCATTTAAGAGCTGAACAAGTTGATGTGCTGAATGGTGAAGTGTAAACTCTAAAAATAGGACAAAATTTTTCTGAGGCTCGTTTATTCTGTATTTCTGAACAGTTTATATGTTTGAATCTGACTTACAGTATTTTTAAATTCTTTACACACTAAAATTAAAACTTTCTGCCAATTAGCAAAACCTTACACTCAATTAGCAGAACACAGGCCTAGATTTGCATAGCTGTAAGCACATTGTCAGCTTCAGACTTTTTGGAAAACATTACACACATTCATTCATTCATTTTCTTTTCCGCTTAGTCTGTTTATTAATCTGGGGTCGCCACAGCGGAACGAACCGCCAACCTATCCAGCACGTTTTTACGCAGCGGATGCCCTTCCAACCCATCTCTGGGAAGCATCCACACACAATCATTCACACTCATACACTACGGACAATTTAGCCTACCCAATTCTCCTGTACCGCATGTCTTTGAACTGTGGGTGAAACCGGAGCACCCTGAGGAAACCCACACGAACGGAGGACATTACACACAGCGATTTGAAAAACACTAAACACACTTGTGTGCTTCTGACATTTATCACAATGCCATTTACTTGCAACTTCAAAGCAAAGGCTTTCAAATGAACACACACACATCAGCCTGTTGGTTAAACACATCCACAAGGTGCACACACACACACACACACACACACACACACACACACACACACACACACACACACACACACACACACACACACACACACACACACACACACACACACACACACACTAATGCATATCTGTATCAGGTTTAAGCATATCATACGTTAGATTATAATGTAGGCATAATTTACAGTTTGAACCCAAAAATGATCAGTCTGTCAGATGAAGAAGGAGATTCAATTAAAGCTCGTCCCATAGTCTGCATCGTCTGTTCATCAGATTCACTCAGTCTCAAAAACATTCATCAACATAACCCTCAATGATGTTCTTTAATTTCACTTTAGCATAATGAAACATTTTTCTATTGAGTTGAACACCTAAAGCAGCAAGAGATTGAGAAGGCAGTTTTACCAACAGCGCTTGGCTTCTGCTTGATGAATCTGCAAACCGTCCCCAACATGTGCAAACTGTCCAGACCGGTCCAGTCCAGTTAGGGTCATGTTTTTCTCAGGATTGCTCCTGGTGCATCATTGATCAATCAGCCTAGCCCTGATATTTCCAGGTATCTTATCTGACTTTTTGTGGCCACTACTGTCTAATAGATACCTATTATAATGTTATTTTTAATCAATTATTCCTTTCCCTATAATAAACTGAGCTACTCCACTCTTAGAGCCGGGCATGCCCTTGTCTGTGAAGCAGGAAGATAGCAGGGTGGAACTTATAACACTCTCGGAGTTAATAGTCGTGAATGTTTTCAGCACTTTTTTATTGTTTTTTTTCAGGCAAATGCTTAACGACTGCTGGACTTGATTCTGGAGGTCAGCAGAGACGCAATGATTCCCCACACCTTCCCACTCACCGTTCAACTGTTATGTTCCCTGTAGAAAGAAAACAGTGAAAGTTACAGGTCCAGCATGCTGAGTTGGGTCTTGAATGACCCAGACTTAAACATAACCTCATCTTCATTTACCCAGTAGAGCCACCATGGGTTCCCATTGAGTGCTGTGTTGGAGACACTTTGATGGATGTAAAGCAGCTCATGGGTTATTATAGTTTTTCATTTTTAAGTTAGTTTCATTTTAGCAATAATATTTGTACATTTGATTTATATTTGAGTTTAGGTTTTGTAAGTTTCATGAATGGTTGGTTTCAGTTCAGTTTTTATTGTGTGAACACATTTCTATTTAGTTTCTTTATATTTAGTTTGAGTAATTCCAGTTTTACAGAGTTAACAGAACACGTCCAGTGTCAACCAGAGCAACGTTTAGTGTTGCCACAGCTTAAATTATCAAATCAAAATCCCTTTTATTGTCACATCAGCAGCAGCACGTGTGCTATGATGAGTGACAAGCTTAGGTGCTGGCTCCAGACTGTGCTAAATACACCATACAACAACATACTCCCAAAAACAAGACAATGTAGAATTGGCAATGCTGACAGCAATTCGTAGAAGACAATGAGTGTACACTAGCTGTAGGCAGTATTGTTTTAAGTATGGATTGGTTAAGTGCAGTGCATGCTACATCTTGATGGTGTGCAGTGAGGTGTATGAAGAGTTTGTGTGAGGTGTGTTAAGTGTTCTTCAGCCTGATAGTCTGTGTGAAGAAACCTTCCTTCAGTCGGCTGGTGAGTGACCGGATACTGCAGAATCGTCTGCCTGAGGGTAGCAGAGAAAAAAAGTCTATGGCTTGGGTGGCTGATGATTCTCTTGGCTTTCCTCATGCACCGCCTGGTGTGGATGTCCTGGAGGGAGGGAAGCTCACCTCCTACTAATCAGCCAGCAGTTTGCACAATCCTATGTAGACCTTTGCGATTGCTGCTGGTGCTGTTTCCATACCAGGTGGTGATGCAGCCAGTCAGGATGCTCTCCACAGTGCAGATGTAGAACGAGTGGAGGATGTGTGCAACTTGTGTGCAAACCTTAACTTGTGTGTGAAACTTATTCATGTTAAAGATAAGTTTTTATGCTTATATGCTGCTAAACATGCCAGGTTTATATTATATTTGGCAGATGAAGAAACTACGGAGCAGATGTTTTATGTTTTTTGTACATTAACATGTGCTTGAATTGTGCATCACAGATTACAGCTGCAGGTCAGATTTTCTGTCATAAATATTATTAAATCTGAAAACGATCATTTATTTTGGCAAATTATTTTGTTTCTGTTTGTTTTCAGTGACTCTTGTGAGTTCTAGTTTGTATTTATTGTAAAAGATATTTCAGTTGTGCACCACTGTTAATCTTAAAGGTTTTCTGAGTGACTTTTTTTTTTTTTTTTTTGGTTTAAAAATTGGTATGAAATACTCTTTCTAACTTTATTATGTGGAACATTTCAGTCACAAACTACAGCAGCTGTCACTGAAACTGAGCACAATTATAACAAACACACCAGCAGCACCATAAACTCTGTGGTGTAGAGGATAATCACTTGACTTTAAATGTGTAAGACTGTGTTCAAATCCCACAAACAGCAGTTTTTCATCACAATCACACAAAACTTTCAATAAAACAGAACAAAACAGCATTAAAGTCTGGAGACTGAGTGGCTCAGCTAATAAGAGTGTTGTGTGTTTATCAGGAAAACGTGAGTTCAAATCTCAATATTGTTTATTTTAAAAACATGAGCTGCATTACATTCATCAGAGTCTGAAACAGCAGCTCTCGATGTGTAAACCCCAGTGGCTCTGCTGGCTGAACACATGAACAGAACATAAGGTTGCAATGAAATCACAGGTTTGAGCCCAGCTCATTCAGCAGTATATTTTTACTGTTTATTTACAGAGCACATGACAGATGAAGACTGAAATATAACTTCCTTCATGCATTCAGATGCAAGATCTGTGGTTCACAGGTAAGAGCACTGCCTTGCTGATTCAGAGGGTGCTGGCTTGAGCCAGATCAATGCGATATGAGAGAATCTTGTGATGGTCTTATTGTTTTAGCATTTTTATTATTTGCTCATACACGGACTGGTCACAATAGTGAGCTGATAATCACAAAAGTTCTACTGCAAACAATAAATAGGTAATTGATATGTCTCGAGTACACAGAAGCGAAAGTGCAGTTCTTCATCCGCTCCACTAGGCGGCGCGAGCGGCTTCACGTTCAGTCTGACTCGCAGCTTCAGGTGTTTGTTTGACAACAAGGAGCGCGTGATGACAGACACCAAAACAAAACACGTGCAGTTTGTTTTAAATACACAATTTACAGATGACAGCTTAGCGACAGACTCTTAATGTGTTTAAACAGCACATATTCCAGCTCAACAGCAAATTAAACCAGCGGAATCTGCGATAAAGTGGAGGAATGGAGTGAAGAGACTCACCTGTAAGTGTCATTTCTCATCAAGTTATTGTTTTGCTTGTAAAATGTCTGACATGAGCTGTGGAACAGTCTTTACATTCTATAATAATCAGTGGTATATATATTTGACTGATCTGTTGTAAAAGACTCGTCTGTCAGTTCATTTATATTTACATTATGATGGATGAAATATGTTGAATACTGTAAGATTTAAAATGATTTTGATGGAGTCTTTAACCTACAGTATATTACAAGGGGGATTTGTTTATTTTAAAATGAGCATGTATGAAGTTTGTCTCAGCTTTCATGATGATTATCAGACTTTGTTTACATCTTTCTTGCTAATGTCACTGTCAGACTTTGTTTACAGTTTTGAACGAGTAGAATTGAGATATTTATATAATAAAGCAGCATAAATCTGGACTTCTGCTTGATAAAAAGGTCAATTAGTGAGATTCTGTAGAGCCTCAGTGTTCAATACTGTACCTGTCAAATAGACAATATCAATATATTTATGTCATCTTATGTTAATGAGCTATTATGTTGGTGAAGTGATAAATTCTGATATTTTAGATGTGTTTTCTGCAATAAAGTGTTTATTTGTGTGTTTCCTCTCCAGAATGAAGGATGTGTTTGGACTGTACAGCCAACAGAATCAGAGCTCTGGGACATTTGACAGCCATGGACTGTAAGGATGGACATCTGCTGCTGGACAGGTAAGACCCGCACCTTGTGTTTGAGGTTTGGTGTGTCGGTTACCATCATTTTCTTTCTGGAGGGTCGTCCCTCTGGAAAGGAAATGATGGTAACCGAAACGGGAGGAGAAGGGACGAGGACCCCAAATTTTATACAGCTAAATTTAATTTTGTAGTAAAAAGCAGCATAACCCCTGCTGTACATGGCCCCGTAGGTCAGGGGGGGACCCGACCCATCCCCCCCCTTCTTTCACACCACATTCACACATATCGCAGTGATCTGGCTGGGATTGAACCAGCGACCTCTTAACCCATGAGGCATTGCTCTACCACTGAGCCACAGATCACATACAGGATGTTGTGCTGGAACTCATATTTGACTATTATTTCACTTCCTGGTGTGCAATAAATGAGCAGAGCTGGGCTTTGAACCCAAGTCTTTACAACAGCCTTCAGCACATGTGTTCAGCCAGTAGCGCCACTGTGGCTTTTTACATTTGGTTCAGGAGTTTAGCAAAGTTTGTCAGATATAATGGCATTTATTTCATGTATACAATGATGAGATTTGAACACCAGACTCTGTCATAACAGCACAACGCTCTAACCACTGAGCCACAGAACTGCTGACTGAACATAAGCTGGAATTTATATTTCACTCTGATTTATAATTATTCTGTTAATACTTAAACAAGCTGAAGTAAGATTTGAACCCACGACTCCATCATCAGAGAAGATGTGTTTACCCACCTGCACCACTGTGACTTTCAAGCTCATATCTGGTGTTTTGGACACTTTGTTGGATTTCATAACCAACATTTATCACAATCAAAAGTGGGATTTAAACCTATGAACTCTTTAACTCTGAACACGTGTTTAACCACCTGCACCACTGTGACATCCACAATGAAAATGGGTGTTTTGGACACTTTGCTGCATTTAATGACATCTATTTTCAGGTTTAAACCCACAATTCTATCAAGTGTTGATTTAAAAGTGGGATTCAATTTCCTTAATTCAGCAAAGAAAGTGCAGCTGATTATCCACTGAGTCAGTGAGTAGTTCAAGAGACTTTTCATACTTTTTTTAATTTAGTTTGTGTTTCTGGATCTTGATAATCTAACAATTCCAGCCTTAGTTTAGTCGAATAAATGTTTTATTGTTCTTTAAATCACAGAGTTTGTCACATTTGCTTGAAGCTTCTTGTTAGCTGAAGGTCCTTCATTAACAGCCTCAGGTGTTTTCAATCAGGCTGGAGGTGAACTGGAGAGTGGATCTTCAGGATCAGGATTAGACAACTGCTTTAGAGAGAAAAAGGCTCGATTTAATTCAGTTTTCATGTATTAATGCAGATCCACATATTGTCCACAGGATGGAGCTGAAACACTGATCTGATCTCATGCATCTCTGTTTTAAATAGAGCTGCCATTAAATGCGTTGATGCGTGAGATCAGATCAGTGTTTCAGCTCCATCCTGTGGACAATATGTGGATCTGCATTAATACATGAAAACTGAATTAAATCGAGCCTTTTTCTCTCTAAAGCAGTTGTCTAATCCTGATCCTGAAGATCCACTCTCCAGTTCACCTCCAGCCTGATTGATAACACCTGAGGCTGTTAATGAAGGACCTTCAGCTGACAAGAAGCTTCAAGCAAACGTTAAGATAGATTAAATGCAACAAAATGTTTAATTATGATAAATAGATGTTCTTGAATCCAACAAAGTGTCTGAAACACCAGCTTTCACTGTGGAAGTCACAGCGGTGCATGTGGTTAAACATGTGCTCTGTGTTAATGAATTCATGGGTTCAAAAGCTTAGTTATGAAATCCAACAACATGTCCAAAACAGTAGATGCACATGTGAAAGTCACAGTGGTGCAGGTGGTTAAACACATGTTCTCTGATGATGGAGTTGGTGGTTCAAATCCCACTTCAATTCTAAGTGTTAGCTGAATAATTGTAAAATGAGAGTGAAATTAAGTTCCACCGAGTGCTCAGTCAAGAGATCTGTGGCTCAGTGGTTAGAGTGTTCAATTGTTATTAAGGAGTCCTGGGTTCAAATCTCGCTATTGTATACATTAAATAACAGGTATTTCATTAAACAAACTTTGCTAAATTCCTTTACACAGCATGAAAGCCACAGTGGGGCAACTGGCTGAACACATGTTCTCCATGCTGAAGGCTGTAGTAAAGACTTGGGTTTGAAACCTACATCTGCTATATTATTGCACAACTGGCAGTGAAATAATAGTGAAATATAAGTTCCAGCACATGTTCAGTCAACAGATCTGTGGCTCAGTGGTTAGAGCGTTGAGTTGTTATTAAGGAGTCCTGTATTCAAATCTCACTATTGCACAAATTAAATAACTGCCATTATATCTGACAAACTTTGCTAAACTCCTCAGCTAAGAGTGAAAGCCACAGTGGCGCTACTGGCTGAACACATGTCCTCCATGCTGAAGGCTGTCATAAAGACTTGGGTTCAAAGCCCAGCTCTGCTCATTTATTGCACATCAGGAAGTGAAATAATAGTCAAATATGAGTTCCAGCACATCATCCTATATGTGATCTGTGGCTCAGTGGTAGAGCAATGCCTCATGGGTTAAGAGGTTCGCTGGTTCAATCCCAGCCAGATCACTGCGATATGTGTGAATGTGGTGTGAAAGAAGGGGGGGGATGGGTCGGGTCCCCCCCTGACCTACGGGGCCATGTACAGCAGGGGTTATGCTGCTTTTTACTACAAAATTAAATTTAGCTGTATAAAATTTGGGGTCCTCGTCCCTTCTCCTCCCGTTTCGGTTACCATCATTTCCTTTCCAGAGGGACGACCCTCCAGAAAGAAAATGATGGTAACCGACACACCAAACCTCAAACACAAGGTGCGGGTCTTACCTGTCCAGCAGCAGATGTCCATCCTTACAGTCCATGGCTGTCAAATGTCCCAGAGCTCTGATTCTGTTGGCTGTACAGTCCAAACACATCCTTCATTCTGGAGAGGAAACACACAAATAAACACTTTACTGCAGAAAACACATCTAAAATATCAGAATTTATCACTTCACCAACATAATAGCTCATTAACATAAGATGACATAAATATATTGATATTGTCTATTTGACAGGTACAGTATTGAACACTGAGGCTCTACAGAATCTCACTAATTGACCTTTTTATCAAGCAGAAGTCCAGATTTATGCTGCTTTATTATATAAATATCTCAATTCTACTCGTTCAAAACTGTAAACAAAGTCTGACAGTGACATTAGCAAGAAAATGTAAACAAAGTCTGATAATCATCATGAAAGCTGAGACAAACTTCATACATGCTCATTTGAAAATAAACAAATCCCCCTTGTAATATACTGTAGGTTAAAGACTCCATCAAAATCATTTTAAATCTTACAGTATTCAACATATTTCATCCATCATAATGTAAATATAAATGAACTGACAGACGAGTCTTTTACAACAGATCAGTCAAATATATATACCACTGATTATTATAGAATGTAAAGACTGTTCCACAGCTCATGTCAGACATTTTACAAGCAAAACAATAACTTGATGAGAAATGACACTTACAGGTGAGTCTCTTCACTCCATTCCTCCACTTTATCGCAGATTCCGCTGGTTTAATTTGCTGTTGAGCTGGAATATGTGCTGTTTAAACACATTAAGAGTCTGTCGCTAAGCTGTCATCTGTAAATTGTGTATTTAAAACAAACTGCACGTGTTTTGTTTTGGTGTCTGTCATCACGCGCTCCTTGTTGTCAAACAAACACCTGAAGCTGCGAGTCAGACTGAACGTGAAGCCGCTCGCGCCGCCTAGTGGAGCGGATGAAGAACTGCACTTCCGCTTCTGTGTACTCCATCGGTCTGTAGACTTTACATTTTAAAATTTGATTTGAATTTGATTTGCAAACTAATCTATAATTCACTTAAGAGCTGAACAAGTTGATGTGTTAAGATGGTGAAGTGTAAACTCTAAAAACAGGACAAAATATTTTCTGAGGCTCGTTTAGTCTGTATTTCTGAACAGTTTATATGTTTGAATCTGTCTTACAGTGTTTTTAAATTCTTTACACACTTAAATTAAAACTTTCTGCCAATTAGCAAAACCTTACACTCAATTAGCAGAACACAGGCCTAGATTTGCATAGCTGTAAGCACATTGTCAGCTTCAGACTTTTTGGAAAACATTACACACATTCATTCATTCATTTTCTTTTCCGCTTAGTCTCTTTATTAATCTGGGGTTGCCACAGCGGAATGAACCGCCAACTTATTCAGCACGTTTTTACGCAGCAAATGCCCTTCCAACCCATCTCTGGGAAACATCCACACACACTCATTCACTCTCATACACTACGGACAATTTAGCCTACCCAATTCTCCTGTACCGCATGTCTTTGAACTGTAGGGGGAAACCGGAGCACCCTGAGGAAACCCACACGAACGGAGGACATTACACACAGCGATTTGAAAAACACTAAACACACTTGTGTGCTTCTGACATTTATCACAATGCCATTTACTTGCAACTTCAAAGCAAAGGCTTTTCAAATGAACACACACACATCAACCTATTGGTTAAACACATCCACGAGGTGCACACACACACACACACACACACACACACACACACACACACACTAATGCATATCTGTATCAGGTTTAAGCATATCATACGTTAGATTATAATGTAGGGATAATTTACCGTTTGAACCCAAAAATGATCAGTCTGTCAGATGAAGAAGGAGATTCAATTAAAGCTCGTCCCATAGTCTGCATCGTCATCAGATTCACTCAGTCTCAAAAACATTCATCAACATAACCCTCAATGATGCTCTTTAATTTCACTTTAGGATAATGAAACATTTTTATTTTGAGTTTAACACCTAAAGCAGCAAAGTGATTGAGAAGGCAGTTTTACCAACAGCGCTTGGCTTCTGCTTGATGAATCTGCAAACCATCCCCAAGATGTGCAAACTGTCCAGACCGGTCCAGTCCAGTTAGGGTCATGTTTTTCTCAGGATTGCTCCTGGTGCATCATTGATCTATCAGCCTAGCCCTGATATTTCCAGGTATCTTATCTGACTTTTTGTGGCCACTACTATCTAATAGATACCTATTATAATGTTATTTTTAATTCAATTATTCCTTTCCCTATAATAAACTGAAGCTACTCTACTCTTAGAGCCGGGCATGCCCTTGTCTGTGAAGCAGGAAGATAGCAGGGTCGGAACTTATAACACTCTCTGAGTTAATTAGTCGTGAATGTTTTCAGCACTTTTTATTGTTGTTTTTTTTCAGGCAAATGCTTAACGACTGCTGGACTTGATTCTGGAGGTCAGCAGAGACGCCATGATTCCCCACACCTTCCCACTCACCGTTCAACTGTTATGTTCCCTGTAGAAAGAAAACAGTGAAAGTTACAGGTCCAGCATGCTGAGTTGGGTGTTGAATGACCCAGACTTAAACATAACCTCATCTTCATTTACCCAGTAGAGCCACCATGGGTTCCCATTGAGTGCTGTGTTGGAGACACTTTGATGGATGTAAAGCAGCTCATGGGTTATTATAGTTTTTCATTTTTAAGTTAGTTTCATTTTAGCAATAATATTTGTACATTTGATTTATATTTGAGTTTAGTTTTTGTAAGTTTCATGAATGGTTGGTTTCAGTTCAGTTTTTATTGTGTGAAATCATTTCTATTTAGTTTCTTTATATTTAGTTTGAGTAATTCCAGTTTTACAGAGTTAACAGAACACGTCCAGTGTCAACCAGAGCAACGTTTAGTGTTGCCACAGCTTAAATGATCAAATCAAAATCACTTTTATTGTCACATCAGCAGCAGCACGTGTGCTATGATGAGTGAAAAGCTTAGGTGCTGGCTCCAGACTGTGCAAAATACACCATACAACAACATACTCCCAAAAAACAAGACAATGTAGAATTGGCAATGCTGACAGCAATTCGTAGAAGACAATGAGTGTACACTAGCTGTAGGCAGTAGTTTTAAGTATGGATTGGTTAAGTGCAGTGCATGCTACATCTTGATGGTGTGCAGTGAGGTGTATGAAGAGTTTGTGTGAGGTGTGTTAAGTGTTCATCAGCCTGATAGTCTGTGTGAAGAAACCTTCCTTCAGTCGGCTGGTGCGTGACCGGATACTGCAGAATCGTCTGCCTGAGGGTAGCAGAGAAAAAAAGTCTATGGCTTGGGTGGCTGATGATTCTCTTGGCTTTCCTCATGCACCGCCTGGTGTGGATGTCCTGGAGGGAGGGAAGCTCACCTCCTACTAACCAGCCAGCAGTTTGCACAATCCTATGTAGACCTTTGCGATTGCTGCTGGTGCTGTTTCCATACCAGGTGGTGATGCAGCCAGTCAGGATGCTCTCCACAGTGCAGATGTAGAACGAGTGGAGGATGTGTGCAACTTGTGTACTTGTGTGCAAACCTTAACTTGTGTGTGAAACTTATTCATGTTAAAGATAAGTTTTTATGCTTATATGCTGCTAAACATGCCAGGTTTATATTATATTTGGCAGATGAAGAAACTACGGAGCAGATGTTTTATGTTTTTTGTACATTAACATGTGCTTGAATTGTGCATCACAGATTACAGCTGCAGGTCAGATTTTCTGTCATAAATGATTATTAAATCTGAAAACGATCATTTATTTTGGCTAATTATTTTGTTTCCGTTTGTTTTCAGTGACTCTTGTGAGTTCTAGTTTGTATTTATTGTAAAAGATATATATATTTCAGTTGTGCACCACTGTTAATCTTAAAGGTTTTCTGAGTGACATTTTTTTTTTGGTTTAAAAATTGGTATGAAATACTCTTTCTAACTTTATTATGTGGAACATTTCAGTCACAAACTACAGCAGCTGTCACTGAAACTGAGCACAATTATAACAAACACACCAGCAGCACCATAAACTCTGTGGTGTAGAGGATAATCACTTGACTTTAAATGTGTAAGACTGTGTTCAAATCACACAAACAACAGTTTTTCATCACAATCACACAAAACTTTCAATAAAACAGAACAAAACAGCATTAAAGTCTGGAGACTGAGTGGCTCAGCTAATAAGAGTGTTGTGTGTTTATCAGGAAAACGTGAGTTCAAATCTCAATATTGTTTATGTTAAAAACATGAGCTGCATTACATTCATCAGAGTCTGAAACAGCAGCTCTCAATGTGTAAACCCCAGTGGCTCTGCTGGCTGAACACATGAACAGAACATAAGGTTGCAATGAAATCACAGGTTTGAGCCCAGCTCATTCAGCAGTATATTTTTACTGTTTATTTACAGAGGACATGACAGATGAAGACTGAAATATAACTTCCTTCATACGTTCAGATGCAAGATCTGTGGTTCACAGGTAAGAGCACTGCCTTGCTGATTCAGAGGGTGCTGGTTTGTGCCAGATCAATGCGATATGAGAGAATCTTGTGATGGTCTTATTGTTTTAGCATTTTTCTTATTTGCTCATACACGGACTGGCCACAATAGTGAGCTGAAAATCACAAAAGCTTTACTACAAACAATAAATAGGTGATAAATACGTCTCGAGTACACAGAAGCGAAAGTGCAGTTCTTCATCCGCTCCACTAGGCGGCGGAAGCGGTTTCACGTTCAGTCTGACTCACAGCTTTAGGTGTTTGTTTGACAACAAGGAGCGCGTGATGACAGACACCAAAACAAAACACGTGCAGTTTGTTTTAAATACACAATTTACAGATGACAGCTTAGCGACAGACTCTTAATGTGTTTAAACAGCACATATTCCAGCTCAACAGCAAATTAAACCAGCGGAATCTGCGATAAAGTGGAGGAATGGAGTGAAGAGACTCACCTGTAAGTGTCATTTCTCATCAAGTTATTGTTTTGCTTGTAAAATGTCTGACATGAGCTGTGGAACAGTCTTTACATTATATAATAATCAGTGGTATATATATTTTACTGATCTGTTGTAAAAGACTCGTCTGTCAGTTCATTTATATTTACATTATGATGGATGAAATATGTTGAATACTGTAAGATTTAAAATGATTTTGATGGTGTCTTTAACCTACAGTATATTACAAGGGGGATTTGTTTATTTTAAAATGAGCATGTATGAAGTTTGTCTCAGCTTTCATGATGATTATCAGACTTTGTTTACATCTTTCTTGCTAATGTCACTGTCAGACTTTGTTTACATTTTTGAACGAGTAGAATTGAGATATTTATATAATAAAGCAGCATAAATCTGGACTTCTGCTTGATAAAAAGGTCAATTAGTGAGATTCTGTAGAGCCTCAGTGTTCAATACTGTACATGTCAAATAGACAATATCTTACAGTATATCTGTATATTATCATCTTATGTTAATGAGCTATTATGTTGGTGAAGTGATAAATTCTGATGTTTTAGATGTGTTTTCTGCAGTAAAGTGTTTATTTGTGTGTTTCCTCTCCAGAATGAAGGATGTGTTTGGACTGTACAGCCAACAGAATCAGAGCTCTGGGACATTTGACAGCCATGGACTGTAAGGATGGACATCTGCTGCTGGACAGGTAAGACCCGCACCTTGTGTTTGAGGTTTGGTGTGTCGGTTACCATCATTTTCTTTCTGGAGGGTCGTCCCTCTGGAAAGGAAATGATGGTAACCGAAACGGGAGGAGAAGGGACGAGGACCCCAAATTTTATACAGCTAAATTTAATTTTGTAGTAAAAAGCAGCATAACCCCTGCTGTACATGGCCCCGTAGGTCAGGGGGGGACCCGACCCATCCCCCCCCTTCTTTCACACCACATTCACACATATCGCAGTGATCTGGCTGGGATTGAACCAGCGACCTCTTAACCCATGAGGCATTGCTCTACCACTGAGCCACAGATCACATATAGGATGATGTGCTGGAACTCATATTTGACTATTATTTCACTTCCTGATGTGCAATAAATGAGCAGAGCTGGGCTTTGAACCCAAGTCTTTACGACAGCCTTCAGCATGGAGAACATGTGTTCAGCCAGTAGCACCACTGTGGCTTTTTACATTTGGTTCAGGAGTTTAGCAAAGTTTGTCAGATATAATGGCATTTATTTAATTTATGTAATAATGAGATTTGAACCCAGGACTTTTTAATGGTAACTCAACACTCTACCCACTGAGCCACAGATCTGACGACTGATAATTTGCTGAACTCATATTTCACTCTGATTTTACAATTATTCTGTTAAAACAGGCAGAACAAGGATTTAAGCCATGACTCCATCATCAAGAACACATATCTCTGGGATTGAACCAGCGACCTCTTAACCCATGAGGTATTTCTCTACCACTGAGCCACAGAACTGTTGATTAAACGTTTGTAGGAACTTTTATTTCACTCTAATTTTACAACAATCCTGTGAAGAAAACATCAACATGCTGAAGCAGGATTTGAACCCACAGCTCCAGCATCAGAGAACACATGTTTAACTACATTCTCCACTGTGACTTTACACTCTGTGCTGGTGTTGTGGACACTTTGTTGATTTATTTACATCTGTTTATCACAATAAAAAGAGGGATTTGAACTTAAGAACTTGTATCTGATTATCCACTGAGCCACAGAGCCTGTGAGGAGTAAAAGAGACTTTTAATGCATTTATTTTTATGCACAACTCATTTTTGGATTAATTTAAAATGTCACAAGCAAAAATAATTAATTCAGTTGATAACACGAACATCATTTGTAAACATCATCATTTATTTAAGTTATTTAATTTAAAAACAAGAGTCACATTCGCCTTGAAGCTTCTTGTGATCTGAACGACTTTGATTAACAGCCTCAGGTGTTTTTAATTAGGCTGGAGGTGAAATAAGAGAGTGGATCTTCAGGATCAGGATTAGACAAGCGCTCGAGTAAAGAAAAGGCTCGATTTAATTCAGTTTTCATGTATTAATGCAGATCCACATATTGTCCACAGGATGGAGCTGAAACACTGATCTGATCTCATGCATCTCTGTTATACATAAAGGCGCCATTAAACACCAATAATTGTTTAGTTGTTGTTAATAACATCAGTTTAAACTAAAGGTATTCCCAATTTAACACAGATTTATTCTCCAATTATGCTGTCTACAATCAAGTCAAACTCTTATATAAATGCTGCTTGGGTTTGCAAACTGAATAAATAAAAGATTATTTTGCAAATGTACAAAAACCAAGCCCCATGTTAGTCTGTTTAATACCTAAACTCTACAGACCGATGAAGTACACAGAAGCGAAAGTGCAGTTCTTCATCCGCTCCACTAGGCGGCGGAAGCGGTTTCACGTTCAGTCTGACTCACAGCTTCAGGTGTTTGTTTGACAACAAGGAGCGCGTGATGACAGACACCAAAACAAAACACGTGCAGTTTGTTTTAAATACACAATTTACAGATGACAGCTTAGCGACAGACTCTTAATGTGTTTAAACAGCACATATTCCAGCTCAACAGCAAATTAAACCAGCGGAATCTGCGATAAAGTGGAGGAATGGAGTGAAGAGACTCACCTGTAAGTGTCATTTCTCATCAAGTTATTGTTTTGCTTGTAAAATGTCTGACATGAGCTGTGGAACAGTCTTTACATTATATAATAATCAGTGGTATATATATTTTACTGATCTGTTGTAAAAGACTCGTCTGTCAGTTCATTTATATTTACATTATGATGAATGAAATATGTTGAATACTGTAAGATTTAAAATGATTTTGATGGTGTCTTTAACCTACAGTATATTACAAGGGGGATTTGTTTATTTTAAAATGAGCATGTGTGAAGTTTGTCTCAGCTTTCATGATGATTATCAGACTTTGTTTACATCTTTCTTGCTAATGTCACTGTCAGACTTTGTTTACAGTTTTGAACGAGTAGAATTGAGATATTTATATAATAAAGCAGAATAAATCTGGACTTATGCTTGATAAAAAGGTCAATTAGTGAGATTCTGTAGAGCCTCAGTGTTTAATACTGTACATGTCAAATAGACAATATCTTACAGTATATCTGTATATTTATCATCTTATGTTAATGAGCTATTATGTTGGTGAAGTGATAAATTCTGATGTTTTAGATGTGTTTTCTGCAGTAACGTGTTTATTTGTGTGTTTCCTCTCCAGAATGAAGGATGTGTTTGGACTGTACAGCCAACAGAATCGGAGCTCTGGGACATTTGACAGCCATGGACTGTAAGGATGGACATCTGCTGCTGGACAGGTAAGACCCGCACCTTGTGTTTGAGGTTTGGTGTGTCGGTTACCATCATTTTCTTTCTGGAGGGTCGTCCCTCTGGAAAGGAAATGATGGTAACCGAAACGGGAGGAGAAGGGACGAGGACCCCAAATTTTATACAGCTAAATTTAATTTTGTAGTAAAAAGCAGCATAACCCCTGCTGTACATGGCCCCGTAGGTCAGGGGGGGACCCGACCCATCCCCCCCCTTCTTTCACACCACATTCACACATATCGCAGTGATCTGGCTGGGATTGAACCAGCAACCTCTTAACCCATGAGGCATTGCTCTACCACTGAGCCACAGATCACATATGGGATGATGTGCTGGAACTCATATTTGACTATTATTTCACTTCCTGATGTGCAATAAATGAGCAGAGCTGGGCTTTGAACCCAAGTCTTTATGACAGCCTTCAGCATGGCAGACATGTGTTCAGCCAGTAGCACCACTGTGGCTTTCGCTCTTAGCTGAGGAGTTTAGTAAAGTTTGTCAGATATAATGGCAGTTATTTAATTTATGTAATAATGAGATTTGAACCCAGGACTTTTTATTGGTAACTCAACACTCTACCCACTGAGCCACAGATCTGATGACTGATAATTTGCTGAACTCATATTTCACTCTGATTTTACATTTATTCTGTTAAAACAGGCAGAACAAGGATTTGGAGCCATGACTCCATCATCAAGACCACATATCTCTGGGATTGAACCAGCGACCTCTTAACCCATGAGGCATTGCTCTACCACTGAGCCACAGATCACACATAGGATGATGTGCTGGAACTCATATTTGATTATTATTTCACTTCCTGATGTGCAATAAATGAGCAGAGCTGGGCTTTGAACCCAAGTCTTCCAGACAGAGAACATGTGTTCAGCCAGTAGCACCACTGTGGCTTTCGGTTTTGGTTTTGGAGTTTAGCAAATTTTGTCTGATATCATGTCAGTTATTTCATCTGTGCTATAATGAGTTTTGAACCAAGGACTCCTCGATAACAACAACGCTCTAACCACTGAGCCACAGGTCTGTTGATTAAACATTTGCAGGAACTTTTATTTCACTCTGATTTTACAACAATCCTGTGAAGAAAACATCAACATGCTGAAGCAGGATTTGAACCCACGACTCCAGCATCAGAGAACACATGTTTAACTACATTCTCCACTGTGACTTTACACTCTGTGCTGGTGTTTTGGACACTTTGTTGATTTATTTACATCTGTTTATCACAATAAAAAGAGGGATTTGAACTTAAGAACTTGCAGCACTGAGCCACAGAGCCTGTGAGGAGTGTAAGAGACTTTTAATGCATTTATTTTTATGCACAACTCATTTTTGGATTAATTTAAAATGTCACAAGCAAAAATAATTAATTCAGTTGATAACACGAACATCATTTGTAAACATCATCATTTATTTAAGTTATTTAATTTAAAAACAAGAGTCACATTCGCCTTGAGGCTTCTTGTGATCTGAACGACTTTGATTAACAGCCTCAGGTGTTTTTAATCAGGCTGGAGGTGAAATAAGAGAGTGGATCTTCAGGATCAGGATTAGACAAGCGCTCGAGAAAAGAAAAGGCTCAATTTAATTCAGTTTTCATGTATTAATGCAGATCCACATATTGTCCACAGGATGGAGCTGAAACACTGATCTGATCTCATGCATCCCTGTTATAAATAAAGGGGCCATTAAACACCAATAATTGTTTAGTTGTTGTTATTATCATCAGTTTAAACTAAAGGTATTCCCAATTTATCAAAGATTTCTTTTCCAATTATGCTGTATGCTCTCAACAATCAGTCAAACTCTACTATAACTGCTGCTTGGGTTTGCAAACTGAATAAATAAAAGATTACTTTGCAAATGTACAAAAACCAAGCCGCATGTTAGTCTGTTTAATACTTAAACTCTACAGACCGATGAAGTACACAGAAGCGAAAGTGCAGTTCTTCATCCGCTCCACTAGGCGGCGGAAGCGGTTTCACGTTCAGTCTGACTCACAGCTTCAGGTGTTTGTTTGACAACAAGGAGCGCGTGATGACAGACACCAAAACAAAACACGTGCAGTTTGTTTTAAATACACAATTTACAGATGACAGCTTAGCGACAGACTCTTAATGTGTTTAAACAGCACATATTCCAGCTCAACAGCAAATTAAACCAGCGGAATCTGCGATAAAGTGGAGGAATGGAGTGAAGAGACTCACCTGTAAGTGTCATTTCTCATCAAGTTATTGTTTTGCTTGTAAAATGTCTGACATGAGCTGTGGAACAGTCTTTACATTATATAATAATCAGTGGTATATATATTTTACTGATCTGTTGTAAAAGACTCGTCTGTCAGTTCATTTATATTTACATTATGATGAATGAAATATGTTGAATACTGTAAGATTTAAAATGATTTTGATGGTGTCTTTAACCTACAGTATATTACAAGGGGGATTTGTTTATTTTAAAATGAGCATGTATGAAGTTTGTCTCAGCTTTCATGATGATTATCAGACTTTGTTTACATCTTTCTTGCTAATGTCACTGTCAGACTTTGTTTACAGTTTTGAACGAGTAGAATTGAGATATTTATATAATAAAGCAGAATAAATCTGGACTTATGCTTGATAAAAAGGTCAATTAGTGAGATTCTGTAGAGCCTCAGTGTTTAATACTGTACATGTCAAATAGACAATATCTTTACAGTATATCTGTATATTTATCATCTTATGTTAATGAGCTATTATGTTGGTGAAGTGATAAATTCTGATGTTTTAGATGTGTTTTCTGCAGTAACGTGTTTATTTGTGTGTTTCCTCTCCAGAATGAAGGATGTGTTTGGACTGTACAGCCAACAGAATCGGAGCTCTGGGACATTTGACAGCCATGGACTGTAAGGATGGACATCTGCTGCTGGACAGGTAAGACCCGCACCTTGTGTTTGAGGTTTGGTGTGTCGGTTACCATCATTTTCTTTCTGGAGGGTCGTCCCTCTGGAAAGGAAATGATGGTAACCGAAACGGGAGGAGAAGGGACGAGGACCCCAAATTTTATACAGCTAAATTTAATTTTGTCGTAAAAAGCAGCATAACCCCTGCTGTACATGGCCCCGTAGGTCAGGGGGGGACCCGACCCATCCCCCCCCCTTCTTTCACACCACATTCACACATATCGCAGTGATCTGGCTGGGATTGAACCAGCGACCTCTTAACCCATGAGGCATTGCTCTACCACTGAGCCACAGATCACATATGGGATGATGTGCTGGAACTCATATTTGACTATTATTTCACTTCCTGATGTGCAATAAATGAGCAGAGCTGGGCTTTGAACCCAAGTCTTTATGACAGCCTTCAGCATGGAGAACATGTGTTCAGCCAGTAGCACCACTGTGGCTTTCACTCTTAGCTGAGGAGTTTAGTAAAGTTTGTCAGATATAATGGCAGTTATTTAATTTATGTAATAATGAGATTTGAACCCAGGACTTTTTATTGGTAACTCAACACTCTACCCACTGAGCCACAGATCTGATGACTGATAATTTGCTGAACTCATATTTCACTCTGATTTTACAATTATTCTGTTAAAACAGGCAGAACAAGGATTTGGAGCCATGACTCCATCATCAAGACCACATATCTCTGGGATTGAACCAGCGACCTCTTAACCCATGAGGCATTGCTCTACCACTGAGCCACAGATCACACATAGGATGATGTGCTGGAACTCATATTTGATTATTATTTCACTTCCTGATGTTCAATAAATGAGCAGAGCTGGGCTTTGAACCCAAGTCTTCCAGACAGAGAACATGTGTTCAGCCAGTAGCACCACTGTGGCTTTCACTTTTGGTTTAGGAGTTTAGTAAATTTTGTCTGATATCATGTCAGTTATTTCATCTGTGCAATAATGAGTTTTGAACCAAGGACTCCTCAATAACAACACAACGCTCTAACCACTGAGCCACAGAACTGTTGATCAAACATTTGCAGGAACTTTTATTTCACTCTGATTTTACAACAATCCTGTGAAGAAAACATCAACATGCTGAAGCAGGATTTGAACCCACAGCTCCAGCATCAGAGAACACATGTTTAACTACATTCTCCACTGTGACTTTACACTCTGTGCTGGTGTTTTGGACACTTTGTTGATTTATTTACATCTGTTTATCACAATAAAAAGAGGGATTTGAACTTAAGAACTTGCAGCACTGAGCCACAGAGCCTGTGAGGAGTGTAAGAGACTTTTAATGCATTTATTTTTATGCACAACTCATTTTTGGATTAATTTAAAATGTCACAAGCAAAAATAATTAATTCAGTTGATAACACGAACATCATTTGTAAACATCATCATTTATTTAAGTTATTTAATTTAAAAACAAGAGTCACATTCGCCTTGAAGCTTCTTGTGATCTGAACGACTTTGATTAACAGCCTCAGGTGTTTTTAATCAGGCTGGAGGTGAAATAAGAGAGTGGATCTTCAGGATCAGGATTAGACAAGCGCTCAAGAAAAGAAAAGGCTCAATTTAATTCAGTTTTCATGTATTAATGCAGATCCACATATTGTCCACAGGATGGAGCTGAAACACTGATCTGATCTCATGCATCCCTGTTATAAATAAAGGGGCCATTAAACACCAATAATTGTTTAGTTGTTGTTATTATCATCAGTTTAAACTAAAGGTATTCCCAATTTATCAAAGATTTCTTTTCCAATTATGCTGTATGCTCTCAACAATCAGTCAAACTCTACTATAACTGCTGCTTGGGTTTGCAAACTGAATAAATAAAAGATTACTTTGCAAATGTACAAAAACCAAGCCGCATGTTAGTCTGTTTAATACTTAAACTCTACAGACCGATGAAGTACACAGAAGCGAAAGTGCAGTTCTTCATCCGCTCCACTAGGCGGCGCGAGCGGCTTCACGTTCAGTCTGACTCGCAGCTTCAGGTGTTTGTTTGACAACAAGGAGCGCGTGATGACAGACACCAAAACAAAACACGTGCAGTTTGTTTTAAATACACAATTTACAGATGACAGCTTAGCGACAGACTCTTAATGTGTTTAAACAGCACATATTCCAGCTCAACAGCAAATTAAACCAGCGGAATCTGCGATAAAGTGGAGGAATGGAGTGAAGAGACTCACCTGTAAGTGTCATTTCTCATCAAGTTATTGTTTTGCTTGTAAAATGTCTGACATGAGCTGTGGAACAGTCTTTACATTATATAATAATCAGTGGTATATATATTTTACTGATCTGTTATAAAAGACTCGTCTGTCAGTTCATTTATATTTACATTATGATGGAGGAAATATGTTGAATACTGTAAGATTTAAAATGATTTTGATGGTGTCTTTAACCTACAGTATATTACAAGGGGGATTTGTTTATTTTAAAATGAGCATGTATGAAGTTTGTCTCAGCTTTCATGATGATTATCAGACTTTGTTTACATTTTCTTGCTAATGTCACTGTCAGACTTTGTTTACAGTTTTGAACGAGTAGAATTGAGATATTTATATAATAAAGCAGAATAAATCTGGACTTATGCTTGATAAAAAGGTCAATTAATCAGATTCTGTAGAGCCTCAGTGTTTAATACTGTACATGTCAAATAGACAATATCTTTACAGTATATCTGTATATTTATCATCTTATGTTAATGAGCTATTATGTTGGTGAAGTGATAAATTCTGATGTTTTAGATGTGTTTTCTGCAGTAAAGTGTGTATTTGTGTGTTTCCTCTCCAGAATGAAGGATGTGTTTGGACTGTACAGCCAACAGAATCAGAGCTCTGGGACATTTGACAGCCATGGACTGTAAGGATGGACATCTGCTGCTGGACAGGTAAGACCCGCACCTTGTGTTTGAGGTTTGGTGTGTCGGTTACCATCATTTTCTTTCTGGAGGGTCGTCCCTCTGGAAAGGAAATGATGGTAACCGAAACGGGAGGAGAAGGGACGAGGACCCCAAATTTTATACAGCTAACTTTAATTTTGTAGTAAAAAGCAGCATAACCCCTGCTGTACATGGCCCCGTAGGTCAGGGGGGGACCCGACCCATCCCCCCCCTTCTTTCACACCGAATTCACACATATCGCAGTGATCTGGCTGGGATTGAACCAGCGACCTCTTAACCCATGAGGCATTGCTCTACCACTGAGCCACAGATCACATATAGGATGATGTGCTGGAACTCATATTTGACTATTATTTCACTTCCTGATGTGCAATAAATGAGCAGAGCTGGGCTTTGAACCCAAGTCTTTATGACAGCCTTCAGCATGGAGAACATGTGTTCAGCCAGTAGCACCACTGTGGCTTTCACTCTTAGCTGAGGAGTTTAGTAAAGTTTGTCAGATATAATGGCAGTTATTTAATTTGTGCAATAGTGAGATTTGAACCCAGGACTTTTTAATGGTAACTCAACACTCTACCCACTGAGCCACAGATCTGATGACTGATAATTCGCTGAACTCATATTTCACTCTGATTTTACAATTATTCTGTTAAAACAGGCAGAACAAGGATTTGAGCCGTGACTCCATCATCAAGAACACATATCTCCGGGATAAACCAGCGACCTCTTAACCCATGAGGTATTTCTCTACCACTGAGCCACAGATCACATATAGGATGATGTGCTGGAACTCATATTTGACTATTATTTCACTTTCTGATGTGCAATAAATGAGCAGAGCTGGGATTTGAACCCAAGTCTTCCAGACAGAGAACATGTGTTCAGCCAGTAGCACCACTGTGGCTTTCACTTTTGGTTTTGGAGTTTAGTAAATTTTGTCTGATATCATGTCAGTTATTTCATCTGTGCAATAATGAGTTTTGAACCAAGGACTCCTCAATAACAACACAACGCTCTAACCACTGAGCCACAGAACTGTTGATTAAAAATTTGCAGGAACTTTTATTTCACTCTGATTTTACAACAATCCTGTGAAGAAAACATCAACATGCTGAAGCAGGATTTGAACCCACAGCTCCAGCATCAGAGAACACATGTTTAACTACATTCTCCACTGTGACTTTACACTCTGCACTGGTGTTTTGGACACTTTGTTGATTTATTTACATCTGTTTATCACAATAAAAAGAGGGATTTGAACTTAAGAACTTGCAGCACTGAGCCACAGAGCCTGTGAGGAGTGTAAGAGACTTTTAATGCATTTATTTTTATGCACAACTCATTTTTGGATTAATTTAAAATGTCACAAGCAAAAATAATTAATTCAGTTGATAACACGAACATCATTTGTAAACATCATCATTTATTTAAGTTATTTAATTTAAAAACAAGAGTCACATTCGCCTTGAGGCTTCTTGTGATCTGAACGACTTTGATTAACAGCCTCAGGTGTTTTTAATCAGGCTGGAGGTGAAATAAGAGAGTGGATCTTCAGGATCAGGATTAGACAAGCGCTCGAGAAAAGAAAAGGCTCGATTTCATTCAGTTTTCATGTATTAATGCAGATCCACATATTGTCCACAGGATGGAGCTGAAACACTGATCTGATCTCATGCATCCCTGTTATAAATAAAAGGGCCATTAAACACCAATAATTGTTTAGTTGTTGTTATTATCATCAGTTTAAACTAAAGGTATTCCCAATTTATCAAAGATTTCTTTTCCAATTATGCTGTATGCTCTCAACAATCAGTCAAACTCTACTATAAATGCTGCTTGGGTTTGCAAACTGAATAAATAAAAGATTACTTTGCAAATGTACAAAAACCAAGCCGCATGTTAGTCTGTTTAATACTTAAACTCTACAGACCGATGAAGTACACAGAAGCGAAAGTGCAGTTCTTCATCCGCTCCACTAGGCGGCGCGAGCAGCTTTACGTTCAGTCTGACTCGCAGCTTCAGGTGTTTGTTTGACAACAAGGAGCGCGTGATGACAGACACCAAAACAAAACACGTGCAGTTTGTTTTAAATACACAATTTACAGATGACAGCTTAGCGACAGACTCTTAATGTGTTTAAACAGCACATATTCCAGCTCAACAGCAAATTAAACCAGCGGAATCTGCGATAAAGTGGAGGAATGGAGTGAAGAGACTCACCTGTAAGTGTCATTTCTCATCAAGTTATTGTTTTGCTTGTAAAATGTCTGACATGAGCTGTGGAACAGTCTTTACATTATATAATAATCAGTGGTATATATATTTTACTGATCTGTTGTAATGAGCTTGATTGAAGTTTGTCTCAGCTTTCATGATGATTATCAGACTTTGTTTACATTTTTGAACGAGTAGAATTGAGATATTTATATAAAAAAGCAGCATAAATCTGGACTTATGCTTGATAAAAAAGTCAATTAGTGAGATTCTGTAGAGCCTCAGTGTTTAATACTGTACATGTCAAATAGACAATATCTTTACAGTATATCTGTATATTTATCATCTTATGTTAATGAGCTATTATGTTGGTGAAGTGATAAATTCTGATGTTTTAGATGTGTTTTCTGCAGTAAAGTGTTTATTTGTGTGTTTCCTCTCCAGAATGAAGGATGTGTTTGGACTGTACAGCCAACAGAATCAGAGCTCTGGGACATTTGACAGCCATGGACTGTAAGGATGGACATCTGCTGCTGGACAGGTAAGACCCGCACCTTGTGTTTGAGGTTTGGTGTGTCGGTTACCATCATTTTCTTTCTGGAGGGTCGTCCCTCTGGAAAGGAAATGATGGTAACCGAAACGGGAGGAGAAGGGACGAGGACCCCAAATTTTATACAGCTAAATTTAATTTTGTAGTAAAAAGCAGCATAACCCCTGCTGTACATGGCCCCGTAGGTCAGGGGGGGACCCGACCCATCCCCCCCCTTCTTTCACACCACATTCACACATATCGCAGTGATCTGGCTGGGATTGAACCAGCAACCTCTTAACCCATGAGGCATTGCTCTACCACTGAGCCACAGATCACATATGGGATGATGTGCTGGAACTCATATTTGACTATTATTTCACTTCCTGATGTGCAATAAATGAGCAGAGCTGGGCTTTGAACCCAAGTCTTTATGACAGCCTTCAGCATGGAGAACATGTGTTCAGCCAGTAGCACCACTGTGGCTTTCACTCTTAGCTGAGGAGTTTAGCAAAGTTTGTCAGATATAATGGCAGTTATTTAATTTGTGCAATAGTGAGATTTGAACCCAGGACTCCTTAATAACAACTCAACACTCTAACCGCTGAGCCACAGATCTGTCGACTGAACATGTGCTGGAACTTATATTTCACTCTGATTTGACAATTTTTGTGTTAAAACAGACAGAACAAGGATTTGGTCCCATGACTCCATCATCGAGACCACATATCACAGTGATCAGGCTGGGATTGAACCAACAACCTCTTAACCTGTGAAGCATTGCTCTACCACTGAGCCACAGATCACATATAGGATGGAACTTATATTTGACTATTTTTTTTCACTTCCTACCTGCACCACTGTGACTTTCACTTGTGTATTTAGTGTTTTGGACATGTTGTTGGATTTCATAACTAAGCTTTTGAACCCATGAATTTATTAACACAGAACACATGTTTAACCACATGCACCGCTGTGACTTCCACAGTGAAAGCTGGTGTTTCAGACACTTTGTTGGATTCAAGAACATCTATTTATCATAATTAAACATTTTGTTGCATTTAATCTATCTTAACGTTTGCTTGAAGCTTCTTGTTAGCTGAAGGTCCTTCATTAACAGCCTCAGGTGTTTTCAATCAGGCTGGAGGTGAACTGGAGAGTGGATCTTCAGGATCAGGATTAGACAACTGCTTTAGAGAGAAAAAGGCTCGATTTAATTCAGTTTTCATGTATTAATGCAGATCCACATATTGTCCACAGGATGGAGCTGAAACACTGATCTGATCTCATGCATCTCTGTTTTAAATAGAGCTGCCATTAAATGCGTTGATGCATGAGATCAGATCAGTGTTTCAGCTCCATCCTGTGGACAATATGTGGATCTGCATTAATACATGAAAACTGAATTAAATCGAGTCTTTTTCTCTCTAAAGCAGTTGTCTAATCCTGATCCTGAAGATCCACTCTCCAGTTCACCTCCAGCCTGATTGAAAACACCTGAGGCTGTTAATGAAGGACCTTCAGCTAACAAGAAGCTTCAAGCAAATGTGACAAACTCTGTGATTTAAAGAACAATAAAACATTTATTCGACTAAACTAAGGCTGGAATTGTTAGATTATCAAGATCCAGAAACACAAACTAAATAAAAAAAGTATGAAAAGTCTCTTGAACTACTCACTGACTCAGTGGATAATCAGCTGCACTTTCTTTGCTGAATTAAGGAAATTGAATCCCACTTTTAAATCAACACTTGATAGAATTGTGGGTTTAAACATGAAAATAGATGTCATTAAATGCAGCAAAGTGTCCAAAACACCCATTTTCATTGTGGAAGTCACAGTGGTGCAGGTGGTTAAACGTGTTCAGAGTTAAAGAGTTCATAGGTTTAAATCCCACTTTTGATTGTGATAAATGTTGGTTATGAAATCCAACAAAGTGTCCAAAACACCAGATATGAGAGTGAAAGTCACAGTGGTGCAGGTGGTTAAACACGTCTGCTCTGATGATGGAGTCGTGGGTTCAAATCTTACTTCAGCTTGTTTAAGTATTAACAGAATAATTATAAAATCAGAGTGAAATATAAATTCCAGCATATGCTTAGTCAGCAGTTCTGTGGCTCAGTGGTTAGAGTGTTGTGCTGTTATGACAGAGTCTGGTGTTCAAATCTCATTATTGTATACATGAAATAAATGCCATTATATCTGACAAACTTTGCTAAAATCCTGAACCAAATGTAAAAAGCCACAGTGGTGCTACTGGCTGAACACATGTCCTCCATGCTGAAGGCTGTCATAAAGACTTGGGTTCAAAGCCCAGCTCTGCTCATTTATTGCACATCAGGAAGTGAAATAATAGTCAAATATGAGTTCTAGGATATTATCCTATATGTGATCTGTGGCTCAGTGGTAGAGCAATGCCTCATGGGTTAAGAGGTTGCTGGTTCAATCCCAGCCAGATCACTGCGATATGTGTGAATGTGGTGTGAAAGAAGGGGGGGGATGGGTCGGGTCCCCCCCTGACCTACGGGGCCATGTACAGCAGGGGTTATGCTGCTTTTTACTACAAAATTAAATTTAGCTGTATAAAATTTGGGGTCCTCGTCCCTTCTCCTCCCGTTTCGGTTACCATCATTTCCTTTCCAGAGGGACGACCCTCCAGAAAGAAAATGATGGTAACCGACACACCAAACCTTAAACACAAGGTGCGGGTCTTACCTGTCCAGCAGCAGATGTCCATCCTTACAGTCCATGGCTGTCAAATGTCCCAGAGCTCTGATTCTGTTGGCTGTACAGTCCAAACACATCCTTCATTCTGGAGAGGAAACACACAAATAAACACTTTACTGCAGAAAACACATCTAAAACATCAACATTTATCACTTCACCAACATAATAGCTCAATAACATAAGATGATAAATATACAGATATACTGTAAAGATATTGTCTATTTGACATGTACAGTATTAAACACTGAGGCTCTACAGAATCTCACTAATTGACTTTTTTATCAAGCATAAGTCCAGATTTATGCTGCTTTATTATATAAATATCTCAATTCTACTCGTTCAAAAATGTAAACAAAGTCTGACAGTGACATTAGCAAGAAAATGTAAACAAAGTCTGATAATCATCATGAAAGCTGAGACAAACTTCACACATGCTCATTTTAAAATAAACAAATCCCCCTTGTAATATACTGTAGGTTAAAGACACCATCAAAATCATTTTAAATCTTACAGTATTCAACATATTTCCTCCATCATAATGTAAATATAAATGAACTGACAGACGAGTCTTTTACAACAGATCAGTAAAATATATATACCACTGATTATTATATAATGTAAAGACTGTTCCACAGCTCATGTCAGACATTTTACAAGCAAAACAATAACTTGATGAGAAATGACACTTACAGGTGAGTCTCTTCACTCCATTCCTCCACTTTATCGCAGATTCCGCTGGTTTAATTTGCTGTTGAGCTGGAATATGTGCTGTTTAAACACATTAAGAGTCTGTCGCTAAGCTGTCATCTGTAAATTGTGTATTTAAAACAAACTGCACGTGTTTTGTTTGGTGTCTGTCATCACGCGCTCCTTGTTGTCAAACAAACACCTGAAGCTGTGAGTCAGACTGAACGTGAAGCCGCTCGCGCCACCTAGTGGAGCGGATGAAGAACTGCACTTTCGCTTCTGTGTACTCGAGACGTATTTATTACCTATTTATTGTTTGTAGTAAAGCTTTTGTGATTTTCAGCTCACTATTGTGGCCAGTCCGTGTGTGAGCAAATAACAAAAATGCTAAAACTATAAGACTATCACAAGATTCTCTCATATCGCATTGATCTGGCTCAAGCCAACACCCTCTGAATCAGCAAGGCAGTGCTCTTACCTGTGAACCACAGATCTTGCATCTGAATACATGAAGGAAGTTATATTTCAGTCTTCATCTGTCGTGTCCTCTGTAAATAAACAGTAAAAATATACTGCTGAATGAGCTGGGCTCAAACCTGTGATTCCATTGCAACCTTATGTTCTGTTCATGTGTTCAGCCAGCAGAGCCACTGTGGTTTACACATTGAGAGCTGCTGTTTCACACTCTGATGAATGTAATGCAGCTCATGTTTTTAACATAAACAATATTGAGAATTGAACTCACGTTTTCCTGATAAATACACAACTCTCTTTATTAGCTGAGTCTCCAGACTTTAATGGTGTTTTGTTCTGTTTTATTGAAAGTTGTGTGTGATTGTGATGAAAAACTGCTGTTTGTGGGATTTGAACACAGCCTATCACATTTAAAGTCAAGTGATTATCCTCTACACCACAGAGTTTATGGTGCTGCTGGTGTGTTTGTTATAATTGTGCTCAGTTTCAGTGACAGCTGCTGTAGTTTGTGACTGAAATGTTACACATAATAAAGTTAGGAAGAGTATTTCATACCAATTTTTAAACCAAAAAAAAAAAGAAATGTCACTCAGAAAACCTTTAAGATTAACAGTGGTGCACAACTGAAATATCTTTTACAATAAATACAAACTAGAACTAACAAGAGTCACTGAAAACAAACAGAAACAAAATAATTAGCCAAAATAAATGATCGTTTTCAGATTTAATAAGCATTTATAACAGAAAATCTGACCTGCAGCTGTAATCTGTGATGCACAATTCAAGCACATGTTAATGTACAAAAAAACATAAAACATCTGCTCTGTAGTTTCTTCATCTGCCAAATATAATATAAACCTGACATGTTTAGCAGCATATAAGCATAAAAACTTATCTTTAATATGAATAAGTTTCACACACAAGTTAAGGTTTGCACACAAGTTGCACACACCTCCACTCGTTCTACATCTGCACGGAGAGCATCCCGACTGGCTGCATCCCCACCTGGTATGGAAACAGCACCAGCAGCAATCGCAAAGGTCTACATAGGATTGTGCAAACTGCTGGCTGCGTAGTAGGAGGTGAGCTTCCCTCCCTCCAGGACATCCACACCAGGCGGTGCATGAGGAAAGCCAAGAGAATCATCCGCCACCCAAGCCACAGACTTTTTTTCTCTGCTACCCTCAGGCAGACGGTTCTGCAGTATCCGGTCACGCACCAGCCGACTGAAGGAAGGTTTCTTCACACAGACTGTCAGGCTGATGAACACTTAACACACCTCACACAAACTCTTCATACACATCACTGCACACCTTCAAGATGTAGCATGCACTGCACTTAACCAATCCATACTTAAAACAATACTGCCTACAGCTAGTGTACACTCATTGTCTTCTACGAATTGCTGTCAGCACTGCCAATTCTACATTGTCTTGTTTTTTGGGAGTATGTTGTTGTATGGTGTATTTTGCACAGTCTGGAGCCAGCACCTAAGCTTTTCACTCATCATAGCACACGTGCTGCTGCTGATGTGACAATAACAGTGATTTTGATTTGATCATTTAAGCTGTGGCAACACTAAACGTTGCTCTGGTTGACACTGGACGTGTTCTGTTAACTCTGTAAAACTGGAATTACTCAAACTAAATATAAAGAAACTAAACAGAAATGATTTCACACAATAAAAACGGAACTGAAACCAACCATTCATGAAACTTACAAAAACTAAACTCAAATATAAATCAAATGTACAAATATTATTGCTAAAATGAAACTAACTTAAAAATGAAAAACTATAATAACCCATGAGCTGCTTTACATCCATCAAAGTGTCTCCAACACAGCTTTCAATGGGAACCCATGGTGGCTCCACTGGTATGAGGTTATGTTTAAGTCTGGGTCATTCAACACCCAACTCAGCATGCTGGACCTGTAACTTTCACTGTTTTTTTTCAACAGGGAACATAACAGTTGAACGGTGACTGGGAAGGTTTGGGGAATCATGGCGTCTCCGCTGACCTCTAGAATCAAGTCCAGCAGTCGTTAAGCATTTGCCTGGAAAAAAACAACAACAAAGTGCTGAAAACTTTCACGACTAAATTAACTCAGAGAGTGTTGTAAGTTCGACCCTGCTATCTTCCTGCTTCACAGACAAGGGCATGCCCAGCTCTAAGAGTAGAGTAGTTCAGTTTATTATAGGGAAAGGAATAATTGAATAAAAATAACATTATAATAGGTATCTATTAGATAGTAGTGGCCACAAAAAGTCAGATAAGATACCTGGAAATATCAGGGCTAGGCTGATAGATCAATGATGCACCAGGAGCAATCCTGAGAAAAACATGACCCTAACTGGACTGGACCGGTCTGGACTGTTTACACATCTTGGGGATGGTTTGCAGATTCATCAAGCAGAAGCCAAGCGCTGTTGGTAAAACTGCCTTCTCAATCACTTGAAATTAAAGAGCATCATTGAGGGTTATGTTGATGAATGTTTTTGAGACTGAGTGAATCTGATGACGATGCAGACTATGGGACGAGCTTTAATTGAATCTCCTTCTTCATCTGACAGACTGATCATTTTTGGGTTCAAACTGTAAATTATGCCTACATTATAACCTAACGTATGATATGCTTAAACCTGATACAGATATGCATTAGTGTGTGTGTGTGTGTGTGTGTGTGTGTGTGTGTGTGTGTGTGTGTGTGTGTGTGTGTGCGCACCTCGTGGATGTGTTTAACCAATAGGTTGATGTGTGTGTGTTCATTTGAAAAGCCTTTGCTTTGAAGTTGCAAGTAAATGGCATTGTGATAAATGTCAGAAGCACACAAGTGTGTTTAGTGGTTTTCAAATCGCTGTGTGTAATGTCCTCCGTTCGTGTGGGTTTCCTCAGGGTGCTCCGGTTTCCCCCACAGTTCAAAGACATGCGGTACAGGAGGATTGGGTAGGCTAAATTATCTGTAGTGTACGAGTGTGAATGAGTGTGTGTGTGGATGTTTCCCAAAGATGGGTTGGAAGGGCATTCGCTGCGTAAAAACGTGCTGGATAAGTTGGCGGTTCATTCCGCTGTGACGACCCCGGATTAATAAAGGGACTAAGCCGAAAAGAAATTGAATGAATGAATGAATGTGTGTAATGTTTTCCAAAAAGTCTAAAGCTGACAATGTGCTTACAGCTATGCAAATCTAGGCCTGTGTTTTGCTAATTGAGTGTAAGGTTTTGCTAATTGGCAGAAAGTTTTAATTTTAGTGTGTAAAGAATTTAAAAATACTAAAAGACAGATTCAAACATATAAACTGTTCAGAGATACAGACTAAACGAGCCTCAGAAAATCTTTTGTCCTGTTTTTAGTGTTTACACTTCACCATCTTAACACATCAACTTGTTCAGCTCTTAAATGAATTATAGATTAGTTTGCAAATGTACTAAAATCAAATTCAAGGTCTTTTAAAAATGTAAACTCTACAGACCGATGAAGTACACAGAAGCGAAAGTGCAGTTCGTCATCCGCTCCACTAGGCGGCGCGAGCAGCTTCACGTTCAGTCTGACTCACAGCTTCAGGTGTTTGTTTGACAACAAGGAGCGCGTGATGACAGACACCAAAACAAAACACGTGCAGATTGTTTTAAATACACAATTTACAGATGACAGCTTAGCGACAGACTCTTAATGTGTTTAAACAGCACATATTCCAGCTCAACAGCAAATTAAACCAGCGGAATCTGCGATAAAGTGGAGGAATGGAATGAAGAGACTCACCTGTAAGTGTCATTTCTCATCAAGTTATTGTTTTGCTTGTAAAATGTCTGACATGAGCTGTGGAACAGTCTTTACATTATATAATAATCAGTGGTATATATATTTTACTGATCTGTTGTAAAAGACTCGTCTGTCAGTTCATTTATATTTACATTATGATGGAGGAAATATGTTGAATACTGTAAGATTTAAAATGATTTTGATGGTGTCTTTAACCTACAGTATATTACAAGGGGGATTTGTTTATTTTAAAATGAGCATGTATGAAGTTTGTCTCAGCTTTCATGATGATTATCAGACTTTGTTTACATCTTTCTTGCTAATGTCACTGTCAGACTTTGTTTACATTTTTGAACGAGTAGAATTGAGATATTTATATAATAAAGCAGCATAAATCTGGACTTATGCTTGATAAAAAGGTCAATTAGTGAGATTCTGTAGAGCCTCAGTGTTTAATACTGTACATGTCAAATAGACAATATCTTTACAGTATATCTGTATATTTATCATCTTATGTTAATGAGCTATTATGTTGGTGAAGTGATAAATTCTGATGTTTTAGATGTGTTTTCTGCAGTAAAGTGTTTATTTGTGTGTTTCCTCTCCAGAATGAAGGATGTGTTTGGACTGTACAGCCAACAGAATCAGAGCTCTGGGACATTTGACAGCCATGGACTGTAAGGATGGACATCTGCTGCTGGACAGGTAAGACCCGCACCTTGTGTTTGAGGTTTGGTGTGTCGGTTACCATCATTTCCTTTCCAGAGGGTCGTCCCTCTGGAAAGGAAATGATGGTAACCGAAACGGGAGGAGAAGGGACGAGGACCCCAAATTTTATACAGCTAAATTTAATTTTGTAGTAAAAAGCAGCATAACCCCTGCTGTACATGGCCCCGTAGGTCAGGGGGGGGACCCGACCCATCCCCCCCCTTCTTTCACACCACGTTCACACATATCGCAGTGATCTGGCTGGGATTGAACCAGCGACCTCTTAACCCACAAGGCATTGCTCTACCACTGAGCCACAGATCACATATGGGATTATGTGCTGGAACTCATATTTGACTATTATTTCACTTCCTGGTGTGCAATAAATGAGCAGAGCTGGGCTTTGAACCCAAGTCTTTATGACAGCCTTCAGCATGGAGAACATGTGTTCAGCCAGTAGCACCACTGTGACTTTCACTCTTAGCTGAGGAGTTTAGCAAAGTTTGTCAGATATAATGGCAGTTATTTAATTTATGCAATAATGAGGTTTGAACCCAGGACTTTTTAATGGTAACTCAACACTCTACCACTGAGCCACAGATCTGACGACTGATAATTCGCTGAACTCATATTTCACTCTGATTTTACAATTATTCTGTTAAAACAGGCAGATCAAGGATTTGAGCCATGACTCCATCATCAAGACCACATATCTCTGGGATTGAACCAGCAACCTCTTAACCCATGAGGCATTTCTCTACCAATGAGCCACAGATCACACATAGGATGATGTGCTGGAACTCATATTTGACTATTATTTCACTTCCTGATGTTCAATAAATGAGCAGAGCTGGGCTTTGAACCCAAGTCTTTATGACAGAGAACATGTGTTCAGCCAGTAGCACCACTGTGGCTTTCACTTTTGGTTTTGGAGTTCAGCAAGTTTTGTCTGATATCATGTCAGTTATTTCATCTGTGCAATAATGAGTTTTGAACCAAGGACTCCTCGATAACAACACAACGCTCTAACCACTGAGCCACAGAACTGTTGATCAAACATTTGCAGGAACTTTTATTTCACTCTGATTTTACAACAATCCTGTGAAGAAAACATCAACATGCTGAAGCAGGATTTGAACCCACGACTCCAGCATGAGAGAACACATGTTTAACTACATTCTCCACTGTGACTTTACACTCTGTGCTGGTGTTTTGGACACTTTGTTGATTTATTTACATCTGTTTATCACAATAAAAAGAGGGATTTGAACTTAAGAACTTGCAGCACTGAGCCACAGAGCCTGTGAGGAGTGTAAGAGACTTTTAATGCATTTATTTTTATGCACAACTCATTTTTGGATTAATTTAAAATGTCACAAGCAAAAATAATTAATTCAGTTGATAACACGAACATCATTTGTAAACATCGATCATTTATTTAAGTTATTTAATTTAAAAACAAGAGTCACATTCGCCTTGAGGCTTCTTGTGATCTGAACGACTTTGATTAACAGCCTCAGGTGTTTTTAATCAGGCTGGAGGTGAAATAAGAGAGTGGATCTTCAGGATCAGAATTAGACAAGCGCTCGAGAAAAGAAAAGGCTCGATTTAATTCAGTTTTCATGTATTAATGCAGATCCACATATTGTCCACAGGATGGAGCTGAAACACTGATCTGATCTCATGCATCTCTGTTATAAATAAAGGCGCCATTAAACACCAATAATTGTTTAGTTGTTGGTATTATCATCAGTTTAAACTAAAGGTATTCCCAATTTAACAAAGATTTATTTTCCAATTATGCTGTATGCACTCAACAATCAGTCAAACTCTACTATAAATGCTGCTTGGGTTTGCAAACTGAATAAATAAAAGATTATTTTGCAAATGTACAAAAACCAAGCCCCATGTTAGTCTGTTTAATACTTAAACTCTACAGACCGATGAAGTACACAGAAGCGAAAGTGCAGTTCTTCATCCGCTCCACTAGGCGGCGCGAGCGGCTTCACGTTCAGTCTGACTCGCAGCTTCAGGTGTTTGTTTGACAACAAGGAGCGCGTGATGACAGACACCAAAACAAAACACGTGCAGTTTGTTTTAAATACACAATTTACAGATGACAGCTTAGCGACAGACTCTTACTGTGTTTAAACAGCACATATTCCCGCTCAACAGCAAATTAAACCAGCGGAATCTGCGATAAAGTGGAGGAATGGAGTGAAGAGACTCACCTGTAAGTGTCATTTCTCATCAAGTTATTGTTTTGCTTGTAAAATGTCTGACATGAGCTGTGGAACAGTCTTTACATTATATAATAATCAGTGGTATATATATTTTACTGATCTGTTGTAATGAGCTTGATTGAAGTTTGTCTCAGCTTTCATGATGATTATCAGACTTTGTTTACATTTTTGAACGAGTAGAATTGAGATATTTATATAAAAAAGCAGCATAAATCTGGACTTATGCTTGATAAAAAAGTCAATTAGTGAGATTCTGTAGAGCCTCAGTGTTTAATACTGTACATGTCAAATAGACAATATCTTTACAGTATATCTGTATATTTATCATCTTATGTTAATGAGCTATTATGTTGGTGAAGTGATCAATTCTGATGTTTTAGATGTGTTTTCTGCAGTAAAGTGTTTATTTGTGTGTTTCCTCTCCAGAATGAAGGATGTGTTCGGACTGTACAGCCAACAGAATCAGAGCTCTGGGACATTTGACAGACATGGACTGTAAGGATGGACATCTGCTGCTGGACAGGTAAGACCCGCACCTTGTGTTTGAGGTTTGGTGTGTCGGTTACCATCATTTTCTTTCTGGAGGGTCGTCCCTCTGGAACGGAAATGATGGTAACCGAAACGGGAGGAGAAGGGACGGGGACCCCAAATTTTATACAGCTAACTTTAATTTTGTAGTAAAAAGCAGCATAACCCCTGCTGTACATGGCCCCGTAGGTCAGGGGGGGACCCGACCCATCCCCCCCCTTCTTTCACACCACATTCACACATATCGCAGTGATCTGGCTGGGATTGAACCAGCGACCTCTTAACCCATGAGGCATTGCTCTACCACTGAGCCACAGATCACATATAGGATGATGTGCTGGAACTCATATTTGACTATTATTTCACTTCCTGATGTGCAATAAATGAGCAGAGCTGGGCTTTGAACCCAAGTCTTTACAACAGCCTTCAGCATGGAGAACATGTGTTCAGCCAGTAGCACCACTGTGGCTTTCACTCTTAGCTGAGGAGTTTAGCAAAGTTTGTCAGATATAATGGCAGTTATTTAATTTGTGCAATAGTGAGATTTGAACCCAGGACTCCTTAATAACAACTCAACACTCTACCACTGAGCCACAGATCTGTTGACTGAACATGTGCTGGAATTTATATTTCACTCTGATTTGACAATTTTTGTGTTAAAACAGACAGAACAAGGATTTGGTCCCATGACTCCATCATCGAGACCACATATCACAGTGATCTGGCTGGGATTGAACCAACAACCTCCTAACCTGTGAAGCATTGCTCTACCACTGAGCCACAGATCACATATAGGATGAAGAGTTGGAACTTATATTTGACTATTTTTTTCACTTCCTTTTGTACAATAATTTAGCAGAGGTGGGTTTATAGCTAAGTCTTTACGACAGATTTCAGCATGGAGAACATGTGTGTTGCCAGTAGCACCACTGTGGATTTCATTCTCAGTTAAGGAATTTAGCAAAGTTTGTTTAACCCAGGACTTCTGAATATTAATGCAGTGCTCTAACTCCTGAGCCACAGATCTCTTGACTGAGCACTCGGTGGAACTTAATTTCACTCTCATTTTACAATTATTCAGCTAACACTTAGAATTGAAGTGGGATTTGAACCACCAACTCCATCATCAGAGAACATGTGTTTAACCACCTGCACCACTGTGACTTTCACTTGTGTATTTAGTGTTTTGGACATGTTGTTGGGTTTCATAACTAAGCTTTTGAACCCATGAATTCATTAACACAGAACACATGTTTAACCACATGCACCGCTGTGACTTCCACAGTGAAAGCTGGTGTTTCAGACACTTTGTTGGATTCAAGAACATCTATTTATCATAATTAAACATTTTGTTGCATTTAATCTATCTTAACGTTTGCTTGAAGCTTCTTGTTAGCTGAAGGTCCTTCATTAACAGCCTCAGGTGTTTTCAATCAGGCTGGAGGTGAACTGGAGAGTGGATCTTCAGGATCAGGATTAGACAACTGCTTTAGAGAGAAAAAGGCTCGATTTAATTCAGTTTTCATGTATTAATGGAGATCCACATATTGTCCACAGGATGGAGCTGAAACACTGATCTGATCTCATGCATCAACGCATTTAATGGCAGCTCTATTTAAAACAGAGATGCATGAGATCAGATCAGTGTTTCAGCTCCATCCTGTGGACAATATGTGGATCTGCATTAATACATGAAAACTGAATTAAATCGAGCCTTTTTCTCTCTAAAGCAGTTGTCTAATCCTGATCCTGAAGATCCACTCTCCAGTTCACCTCCAGCCTGATTGAAAACACCTGAGGCTGTTAATGAAGGACCTTCAGCTAACAAGAAGCTTCAAGCAAATGTGACAAACTCTGTGATTTAAAGAACAATAAAACATTTATTCGACTAAACTAAGGCTGGAATTGTTAAGATTATCAAGATCCAGAAACACAAACTAAATAAAAAAAAGTATGAAAAGTCTCTTGAACTACTCAGTGGATAATCAGCTGCACTTTCTTTGCTGAATTAAGGAAATTGAATCCCACTTTTAAATCAACACTTGATAGAATTGTGGGTTTAAACATGAAAATAGATGTCATTAAATGCAGCAAAGTGTCCAAAACACCCATTTTCCTTGTGGAAGTCACAGTGGTGCAGGTGGTTAAACGTGTTCAGAGTTAAAGAGTTCATAGGTTTAAATCCCACTTTTGATTGTGATAAATGTTGGTTATGAAATTCAACAAAGTGTCCAAAACACCAGAAATGAGAGTGAAAGTCACAGTGGTGCAGGTGGTTAAACACATCTTCTGTGATGATGGAGTCGTGGGTTCAAATCTTACTTCAGCTTGTTTAAGTATTAACAGAATAATTATAAAATCAGAGTGAAATATAAATTCCAGCATATGCTCAGCCAGCAGTTCTGTGGCTCAGTGGTTAGAGTGTTGTGCTGTTATGACAGAGTCTGATGTTCAAATCTCATTCATGTATACATGAAATAAATGCCATTATATCTGACAAACTTTGCTAAACTCCTGAACCAAATGTAAAAAGCCACAGTGGTGCTACTGGCTGAACACATGTTCTCCATGCTGAAGGCTGTCATAAAGACTTGGGTTCAAAGCCCAGCTCTGCTCATTTATTGCACATCAGGAAGTGAAATAATAGTCAAATATGAGTTCCAGCACATTATCCCATATGTGATCTGTGGCTCAGTGGTAGAGCAATGCCTCATGGGTTAAGAGGTCGCTGGTTCAATCCCAGCCAGATCACTGTGATATGTGTGAATGTGGTGTGAAAGAAGGGGGGGGATGGGTCGGGTCCCCCCCTGACCTACGGGGCCATGTACAGCAGGGGTTATGCTGCTTTTTACTACAAAATTAAATTTAGCTGTATAAAATTTGGGGTCCTCGTCCCTTCTCCTCCCGTTTCGGTTACCATCATTTCCTTTCCAGAGGGACGACCCTCCAGAAAGAAAATGATGGTAACCGACACACCAAACCTCAAACACAAGGTGCGGGTCTTACCTGTCCAGCAGCAGATGTCCATCCTTACAGTCCATGGCTGCCAAATGTCCCAGAGCTCTGATTCTGTTGGCTGTACAGTCCAAACACATCCTTCATTCTGGAGAGAAAACACACAAATAAACACTTTACTGCAGAAAACACATCTAAAACATCAGAATTTATCACTTCACCAACATAATAGCTCATTAACATAAGATGATAAATATACAGATATACTGTAAAGATATTGTCTATTTGACATGTACAGTATTAAACACTGAGGCTCTACAGAATCTCACTAATTGACCTTTTTATCAAGCATAAGTCCAGATTTATGCTGCTTTATTATATAAATATCTCAATTCTACTCGTTCAAAAATGTAAACAAAGTCTGACAGTGACATTAGCAAGAAAGATGTAAACAAAGTCTGATAATCATCATGAAAGCTGAGACAAACTTCACACATGCTCATTTTAAAATAAACAAATCCCCCTTGTAATATACTGTAGGTTAAAGACACCATCAAAATCATTTTAAATCTTACAGTATTCAACATATTTCCTCCATCATAATGTAAATATAAATGAACTGACAGACGAGTCTTTTACAACAGATCAGTAAAATATATATACCACTGATTATTATATAATGTAAAGACTGTTCCACAGCTCATGTCAGACATTTTACAAGCAAAACAATAACTTGATGAGAAATGACACTTACAGGTGAGTCTCTTCACTCCATTCCTCCACTTTATCGCAGATTCCGCTGGTTTAATTTGCTGTTGAGCTGGAATATGTGCTGTTTAAACACATTAAGAGTCTGTCGCTAAGCTGTCATCTCTAAATTGTGTATTTAAAACAAACTGCACGTGTTTTGTTTTGGTGTCTGTCATCACGCGCTCCTTGTTGTCAAACAAACACCTAAAGCTGTGAGTCAGACTGAACGTGAAGCCGCTCGCGCCACCTAGTGGAGCGGATGAAGAACTGCACTTTCGCTTCTGTGTACGCGAGACGTATTTATTACCTATTTATTGTTTGTAGTAAAGCTTTTGTGATTTTCAGCTCACTATTGTGGCCAGTCCGTGTATGAGCAAATAATAAAATTGCTAAAACAATAAGACCATCACAAGATTCTCTCATATCGCATTGATTTGGCTCAAGTCAGCATCCTCTGAATCAGCAAGGCAGTGCTCTTACCTGTGAACCACAGATCTTGCATCTGAACGTATGAAGGAAGTTATATTTCAGTCTTCATCTGTCGTGTCCTCTGTAAATAAACAGTAAAAATATACTGCTGAATGAGCTGGGCTCAAACCTGTGATTCCATTGCAACCTTATGTTCTGTTCATGTGTTCAGCCAGCAGAGCCACTGTGGTTTACACATTGAGAGCTGCTGTTTCACACTCTGATGAATGTAATGCAGCTCATGTTTTTAACATAAACAATATTGAGAATTGAACTCACGTTTTTCTGATAAACACACAACTCTCTTTATTAGCTGAGCCACTCAGTCTCCAGACTTTAATGCTGTTTTGTTCTGTTTTATTGAAAGTTGTGTGTGATTGTGATGAAAAACTGCTGTTTGTGTGATTTGAACACAGCCTTTCACATTTAAAGTCAAGTGATTATCCACTACACCACAGAGTTTATGGTGCTGCTGGTGTGTTTGTTATAATTGTGCTCAGTTTCAGAGACAGCTGCTGTAGTTTGTGACTGAAATGTTACACATAATAAAGTTAGAAAGAGTATTTCATACCAATTTTAAACAAAAAAAAAAAAGAAATGTCACTCAGAAAACCTTTAAGATTAACAGTGGTGCACAACTGAAATATCTTTTACAATAAATACAAACTAGAACTAACAAGAGTCACTGAAAACAAACAGAAAACAAAATAATTAGCCAAAATAAATGATCGTTTTCAGATTTAATAAGCATTTATAACAGAAAATCTGACCTGCAGCTGTAATCTGTGATGCACAATTCAAGCACATGTTAATGTACAAAAAACATAAAACATCTGCTCTGTAGTTTCTTCATCTGCCAAATATAATATAAACCTGACATGTTTAGCAGCATATAAGCATAAAAACTTATCTTTAATATGAATAAGTTCCACACACAAGTTAAGGTTTGCACACAAGTTGCACACATCCTCCACTCGTTCTACGTCTGCACTGTGGAGAGCATCCCGACTGGCTGCATCCCCACCTGGTATGGAAACAGCACCAGCAGCAATCGCAAAGGTCTACATAGGATTGTGCAAACTGCTGGCTGCGTAGTAGGAGGTGAGCTTCCCTTCCTCCAGGACATCCACACCAGGCGGTGCATGAGGAAAGCCAAGAGAATCATCCGCCACCCAAGCCACAGACTTTTTTTCTCTTCTACCCTCAGGCAGACGGTTCTGCAGTATCCGGTCACGCACCAGCCGACTGAAGGAAGGTTTCTTCACACAGACTATCAGGCTGATGAACACTTAACACACAAACTCTTCATACACATCACTGCACACCTTCAAGATGTAGCATGCACTGCACTTAACCAATCCATACTTAAAACAATACTGCCTACAGCTAGTGTACACTCATTGTCTTCTACGAATTGCTGTCAGCATTGCCAATTCTACATTGTCTTGTTTTTTGGGAGTATGTTGTTGTATGGTGTATTTTGCACAGTCTGGAGCCAGCACCTAAGCTTTTCCCTCATCATAGCACACGTGCTGCTGCTGATGTGACAATAAAAGTGATAAAAATGATCATTTAAGCTGTGGCAACACTAAACGTTGCTCTGGTTGACACTGGACGTGTTCTGTTAACTCTGTAAAACTGGAATTACTCAAACTAAATATAAAGAAACTAAACAGAAATGATTTCACACAATAAAAACTGAACTGAAACCAACCATTCATGAAACTTACAAAAACTAAACTCAAATATAAATCAAATGTACAAATATTATTGCTAAAATGAAACTAACTTAAAAATGAAAAACTATAATAACCCATGAGCTGCTTTACATCCATCAAAGTGTCTCCAACACAGCACTCAATGGGAACCCATGGTGGCTCCACTGGGTAAATGAAGATGAGGTTATGTTTAAGTCTGGGTCATTCAACACCCAACTCAGCATGCTGGACCTGTAACTTTCACTGTTTTTTTTCTACAGGGAACATAACAGTTGAACGGTGATTGGGAAGGTTTGGGGAATCATGGCGTCTCCGCTGACCTCCAGAATCAAGTCCAGCAGTCGTTAAGCATTTGCCTGGAAAAAAACAACAACAAAGTGCTGAAAACTTTCACGACTAAATTAACTCAGAGAGTGTTGTAAGTTCGACCCTGCTATCTTCCTGCTTCACAGACAAGGGCATGCCCGGCTCTAAGAGTAGAGTAGTTCAGTTTATTATAGGGAAAGGAATAATTGAATAAAAATAACATTATAATAGGTATCTATTAAATAGTAGTGGCCACAAAAAGTCAGATAAGATACCTGGAAATATCAGGGCTAGGCTGATAGATCAATGATGCACCAGGAGCAATCCTGAGAAAAACGTGACCCTAACTGGACTGGACCGGTCTGGACTGTTTACACATCTTGGGGATGGTTTGCAGATTCATCAAGCAGAAGCCAAGCGCTGTTGGTAAAACTGCCTTCTCAATCACTTGCTGCTTTAGGTGTTAAACTCAAAATAAAAATGTTTCATTATCCTAAAGTGAAATTAAAGAGCATCATTGAGGTGCTCCAGTTTCCCCCACAGTTCAAAGACATGCGGTAGAGGAGGATTGGGTAGGCTAAATTATCTGTAGTGTACGAGTGTGAATGATTGTGTGTGTGGATGTTTCCCAAAGATGGGTTGGAAGGGCATTCGCTGCGTAAAAACGTGCTGGATAAGTTGGCGGTTCATTCCGCTGTGGCGACCCCGGATTAATAAAGGGACTAAGCCGAAAAGAAAATGAATGAATGAATGAATGTGTGTAATGTTTTCCAAAAAGTCTAAAGCTGACAATGTGCTTACAGCTATGCAAATCTAGGCCTGTGTTTTGCTAATTAAGTGTAAGGTTTTGCTAATTGGCAGAAAGTTTTAATTTTAGTGTGTAAAGAATTTAAAAATACTGAAAGACAGATTCAAACATATAAACTGTTCAGAGATACAGACTAAACGAGCCTCAGAAAATCTTTTGTCCTGTTTTTAGTGTTTACATTTCACCATCTAAACACACCAACTTGTTCAGCTCCTAAATGAATTATAGATTAGTTTGCAAATGTACTAAAATCAAATTCAAGGTCTTTTTAAAATGTAAAGTCTACAGACCGATGGAGTACACGGAAGCGGAAGTGCAGTTCTTCATCACCTCCACTAGGCGGCGCGAGCGGCTTCACGTTCAGTCTGACTCACAGCTTCAGGTGTTTGTTTGACAACAAGGAGCGCGTGATGACAGACACCAAAACAAAACACGTGCAGTTTGTTTTAAATACACAATTTACAGATGACAGCTTAGTGACAGACTCTTACTGTGTTTAAACAGCACATATTCCAGCTCAACAGCAAATTAAACCAGCGGAATCTGCGATAAAGTGGAGGAATGGAATGAAGAGACTCACCTGTAAGTGTCATTTCTCATCAAGTTATTGTTTTGCTTGTAAAATGTCTGACATGAGCTGTGGAACAGTCTTTACATTATATAATAATCAGTGGTATATATATTTTACTGATCTGTTGTAAAAGACTCGTCTGTCAGTTCATTTATATTTACATTATGATGGAGGAAATATGTTGAATACTGTAAGATTTAAAATGATTTTGATGGTGTCTTTAACCTACAGTATATTACAAGGGGGATTTGTTTATTTTAAAATGAGCATGTATGAAGTTTGTCTCAGCTTTCATGATGATTATCAGACTTTGTTTACATCTTTCTTGCTAATGTCACTGTCAGACTTTGTTTACATTTTTGAACGAGTAGAATTGAGATATTTATATAATAAAGCAGCATAAATCTGGACTTATGCTTGATAAAAAAGTCAATTAGTGAGATTCTGTAGAGCCTCAGTGTTTAATACTGTACATGTCAAATAGACAATATCTTTACAGTATATCTGTATATTTATCATCTTATGTTAATGAGCTATTATGTTGGTGAAGTGATAAATTCTGATGTTTTAGATGTGTTTTCTGCAGTAAAGTGTTTATTTGTGTGTTTCCTCTCCAGAATGAAGGATGTGTTTGGACTGTACAGCCAACAGAATCAGAGCTTTGGGACATTTGGCAGCCATGGACTGTGAGGATGGACATCTGCTGCTGGACAGGTAAGACCCGCACCTTGTGTTTGAGGTTTGGTGTGTCGGTTACCATCATTTTCTTTTTGGAGGGTCGTCCCTCTGGAAAGGAAATGATGGTAACCGAAACGGGAGGAGAAGGGACGAGGACCCCAAATTTTATACAGCTAAATTTAATTTTGTCGTAAAAAGCAGCATAACCCCTGCTGTACATGGCCCCGTAGGTCAGGGGGGGACCCGACCCATCCCCCCCCTTCTTTCACACCACATTCACACATATCGCAGTGATCTGGCTGGGATTGAACCAGCAACCTCTTAACCCATGAGGCATTGCTCTACCACTGAGCCACAGATCACATATAGGATGATGTGCTGAAACTCATATTTGACTATTATTTCACCTCCTGGTGTGCAATAAATGAGCAGAGCTGGGCTTTGAACCCAAGTCTTTACAACAGCCTTCAGCATGGAGAACATGTGTTCAGCCAGTAGCACCACTGTGGCTTTCACTCTTAGCTGAGGAGTTTAGCAAAGTTTGTCAGATATAATGGCAGTTATTTAATGATTGCAATAATGAGGTTTGAACCCAGGACTTTTTAATGGTAACTCAACACTCTACCCACTGAGCCACAGATCTGTTGACTGATAATTTGCTGAACTCATATTTCACTCTGATTTTACAATTATTCTGTTAAAACAGGCAGAACAAGGATTTGAGCCATGACTCCATCATCAAGACCACATATCTCTGGGATTGAACCAGCGACCTCTTAACCCATGAGGCATTTCTCTACCACTGAGCCACAGATCACACATAGGATGATGTGCTGGAACTCATATTTGACTATTATTTCACTTCCTGATGTGCAATAAATGAGCAGAGCTGGGCTTTGAACCCAAGTCTTCCAGACAGAGAACATGTGTTCAGCCAGTAGCACCACTGTGGCTTTCACTTTCGGTTTTGGAGTTCAGCAAGTTTTGTCTGATATCATGTCAGTTATTTCATCTGTGCAATTATGAGTTTTGAAGCAAGGACTCCTCGATAACTACACAACGCTCTAACCACTGAGCCACAGAACTGTTGATTAAACATTTGTAGGAACTTTTATTTCACTCTGATTTTACAACAATCCTGTGAAGAAAACATCAACATGCTTAAGCAGGATTTGAACCCACGACTCCAGCATCAGAGAACACATGTTTAACTACATTCTCCACTGTGACTACACTCTGCGCTGGTGTTTTGGACACTTTGTTGATTTATTTACATCTGTTTATCACAATAAAAAGAGGGATTTGAACTTAAGAACTTGCAGCACTGAGCCACAGAGCCTGTGAGGAGTGTAAGAGACTTTTAATGCATTTATTTTTATGCACAACTCATTTTTGGATTAATTTAAAATGTCACAAGCAAAAATAATTAATTCAGTTGATAACACGAACATCATTTGTAAACATCGATCATTTATTTAAGTTATTTAATTTAAAAACAAGAGTCACATTCGCCTTGAAGCTTCTTGTGATCTGAACGACTTTGATTAACAGCCTCAGGTGTTTTTAATTAGGCTGGAGGTGAAATAAGAGAGTGGATCTTCAGGATCAGGATTAGACAAGCGCTCGTGAAAAGAAAAGGCTCGATTTAATTCAGTTTTCATGTATTAATGCAGATCCACATATTGTCCACAGGATGGAGCTGAAACACTGATCTGATCTCATGCATCAACGCATTTAATGGCAGCTCTATTTAAAACAGAGATGCATGAGATCAGATCAGTGTTTCAGCTCCATCTTGTGGACAATATGTGGATCTGCATTAATACATGAAAACTGAATTAAATCGAGCCTTTTTCTCTCTAAAGCAGTTGTCTAATCCTGATCCTGAAGATCCACTCTCCAGTTCACCTCCAGCCTGATTGAAAACACCTGAGACTGTTAATGAAGGACCTTCAGCTAACAAGAAGCGTCAAGCAAACAAGACAAACTCTGTAATTTAAACAACAATAAAACATTTATTCGACTAAACTAAGGCTGAAATTGAATCCCATTTTTAAATCAACACTTGATAGAATTGTGGGTTTAAACCTGAAAATAGATGTCAGTAAATGCAGCAAAGTGTCCAAAACACCCATTTTCCTTGTGGAAGTCGCAGTGGTGCAGGTGGTTAAACGTGTTCAGAGTTAAAGAGTTCATAGGTTTAAATCCCACTTTTGATTGTGATAAATGTTGGTTATGAAATTCAACAAAGTGTCCAAAACACCAGATATGAGAGTGAAAGTCACAGTGGTGCAGGTGGTTAAACACATCTTCTGTAATGATGGAGTTGTGGGTTCAAATCTTACTTCAGCTTGTTTAAGTATTAACAGAATAATTATAAAATCAGAGTGAAATATAAATTCCAGCATATGCTCAGCCAGCAGTTCTGTGGCTCAGTGGTTAGAGTGTTGTGCTGTTATGACAGAGTCTGGTGTTCAAATCTCATTATTGTATACATGAAATAAATGCCATTATATCTGACAAACTTTGCTAAACTCCTGAACCAAATGTAAAAAGCCACAGTGGTGCTACTGGCTGAACACATGTTCTCCATGCTAAAGGCTGTCATAAAGACTTGGGTTCAAAGCCCAGCTCTGCTCATTTATTGCGCATCAGGAAGTGAAATAATAGTCAAATATGAGTTTCAGCACATCATCCTATATGTGATCTGTGGCTCAGTGGTAGAGCAATGCCTCATGGGTTAAGAGGTTGCTGGTTCAATCCCAGCCAGATCACTGCGATATGTGTGAATGTGGTATGAAAGAAGGGGGGGGATGGGTCGGGTCCCCCCCTGACCTACGGGGCCATGTACAGCAGGGGTTATGCTGCTTTTTACGACAAAATTAAATTTAGCTGTATAAAATTTGGGGTCCTCGTCCCTTCTCCTCCCGTTTCGGTTACCATCATTTCCTTTCCAGAGGGACGACCCTCCAGAAAGAAAATGATGGTAACCGACACACCAAACCTTAAACACAAGGTGCGGGTCTTACCTGTCCAGCAGCAGATGTCCATCCTTACAGTCCATGGCTGTCAAATGTCCCAGAGCTCTGATTCTGTTGGCTGTACAGTCCAAACACATCCTTCATTCTGGAGAGGAAACACACAAATAAACACTTTACTGCAGAAAACACATCTAAAACATCAGAATTTATCACTTCACCAACATAATAGCTCATTAACATAAGATGATAAATATACAGATATACTGTAAAGATATTGTCTATTTGACATGTACAGTATTAAACACTGAGGCTCTACAGAATCTCACTAATTGACCTTTTTATCAAGCATAAGTCCAGATTTATGCTGCTTTATTATATAAATATCTCAATTCTACTCGTTCAAAAATGTAAACAAAGTCTGACAGTGACATTAGCAAGAAAGATTTAAACAAAGTCTGATAATCATCATGAAAGCTGAGACAAACTTCACACATGCTCATTTTAAAATAAACAAATCCCCCTTGTAATATACTGTAGGTTAAAGACACCATCAAAATCATTTTAAATCTTACAGTATTCAACATATTTCCTCCATCATAATGTAAATATAAATGAACTGACGGACGAGTCTTTTATAACAGATCAGTCAAATATATATACCACTGATTATTATATAATGTAAAGACTGTTCCACAGCTCATGTCAGACATTTTACAAGCAAAACAATAACTTGATGAGAAATGACACTTACAGGTGAGTCTCTTCACTCCATTCCTCCACTTTATCGCAGATTCCGCTGGTTTAATTTGCTGTTGAGCTGGAAAATGTGCTGTTTAAACACATTAAGAGTCTGTCGCTAAGCTGTCATCGGTAAATTGTGTATTTAAAACAAACTGCACGTGTTTTGTTTTGGTGTCTGTCATCACGCGCTCCTTGTTGTCAAACAAACACCTGAAGCTGTGAGTCAGACTGAACGTGAAGCCGCTCGCGCCGCCTAGTGGAGCGGATGAAGAACTGCACTTTCGCTTCTGTGTACTCGAGACGTATTTATTACCTATTTATTGTTTGTAGTAAAGCTTTTGTGATTTTCAGCTCACTATTGTGGCCAGTCCGTGTATGAGCAAATAAGAAAAATGCTAAAACAATAAGACCATCACAAGATTCTCTCATATCGCATTGATCTGGCTCAAGCCAGCACCCTCTGAATCAGCAAGGCAGTGCTCTTACCTGTGAACCACAGATCTTGCATCTGAACGTATGAAGGAAGTTATATTTCAGTCTTCATCTGTCGTGTCCTCTGTAAATAAACAGTAAAAATATACTGTTGAATGAGCTGGGCTCAAACCTGTGATTCCATTGCAACCTTATGTTCTGTTCATGTGTTCAGCCAGCAGAGCCACTGTGGTTTACACATTGAGAGCTGCTGTTTCAGACTCTGATGAATGTAATGCAGCTCATGTTTTTAACATAAGCAATATTGAGATTCAAACTCAGGTCTTCCTAATAAACACACAACACTCTTATTAGCTGAGCCACTCAGTCTCCAGACTTTAATGCTGTTTTGTTCTGTTTTATTGAAAGTTGTGTGTGATTGTGATGAAAAACTGCTGTTTGTGGGATTTGAACACAGCCTTTCACATTTAAAGTCAAGTGATTATCCTCTACACCACAGAGTTTATGGTGCTGCTGGTGTGTTTGTTATAATTGTGCTCAGTTTCAGAGACAGCTGCTGTAGTTTATGACTGAAATGTTACACATAATAAAGTTAGAAAGAGAATTTCATAACAATTTTTAAACCAAAAAAAAAAATGTCACTCAGAAAACCTTTAAAATTAACAGTGGTGCACAACTGAAATATCTTTTACAATAAATACAAACTAAAACTAACCAGAGTCACTGAAAACAAACAGAAACAAAATAATTAGCCAAAATAAATGATCGTTTTCAGATTTAATAAGCATTTATAACAGAAAAATCTGACCTGCAGCTGTAATCTCTGATGCACAATTCAAACACATGTTAATGTACAAAAAACATAAAACATCTGCTCCGTAGTTTCTTCATCTGCCAAATATAATATAAACCTGACATGTTTAGCAGCATATAAGCATAAAAACTTATCTTTAATATGAATAAGTTTCACACACAAGTTAAAATTTGCACACAAGTTAATTTAAGCTGTGGCAACACTAAACGTTGCTCTGGTTGACACTGGACGTGTTCTGTTAATTCTGTAAAACTGGAATTACCCAAACTAAATATAAAGAAACTAAATAGAAATGTGTTCACACAATAAAAACTGAACTGAAACCAACCATTCATGAAACTTACAAAAACTAAACTCAAATATAAATCAAATGTACAAATATTATTGCTAAAATGAAACTAACTTAAAAATGAAAAACTATAATAACCCATGAGCTGCTTTACATCCATCAAAGTGTCTCCAACACAGCAGCACTCATTGTGAAAGCCATGTAACTCCGCTGGGTTAATGAAGATGTGGTTTTGTTGGACTCCAGGTGATTAAAGACCCAACTCAGCATGCTGGACCTGTAACTTTAACAGTTGTTTTTGTGTGTAACAGTTGAACGGTGTGGGGAATCATGGTGTCTCAGCTGACCTCCAGAATCATGTTTAGTAGGCGTTTTGCTTTTGCCTGGAAAAAACAACAACAACAAGAAGTGCTGCAAACATTTGCTTTCTAGAGAAGTGACCCTCCAAAAAGGAAATGATGGTGACTGACATGTTAAAGAACACAAAGACAAGAAGACTTTTTCACTGATGTTGAAAGCACATTCGGTACAGTGATTGTTGTGTATCGATACTTCGAAAGCACTAGCTTTCACAACCTCCTTGAAAACTTTACCAGCATTTACATCAGTGAATCTCATGGACCTTCATGCAATGTCTTTGTACTCAAAACTCAATGAAAGATTTAAGTCGATGTTTTCCATACTTCAGCCACACAGTAGGCTCAAGAGCAGCTTGAGTAACAGATAAGAGTAGTCAAAGGAGGTAGCCATACTGCAAACAGGGCAAAAACACAAGTAACACAACCACAAGGCAAGCTACGCAAGTATTGCAAAGTATATAACTGAAAATAAACATAGTTTCTGTTGTTTCAGCAGTTTGCTGCAGAGACTACAGATCCATTTGTTTTGATAAAATGCAAATCAATCCGAGAAGTGTTTGCAAATCCACACTCTAAAGAGCATAGACACAGGTAATAAAGAGAAAAATCCATTAGTAGAGATTAAGTAATGTTTCTGTTTAAGCAGGAGTTTATGGAGTGTGATTAAGCTAAATGCACAAATCCATACATTTGCAAGGTCCACAAGATGAAAAAAGCATCTGCTGATGTACTGTAAATGCTGGCAACATTTGTGAAAGCTAGCGCTTTCGAAGTATCGATACACAACAATCACTGTACCACATCTGTGACAAAGGCCCAGTGAGAAGTCTGACCTGTCCATCAGCAGATGAGCATCATTACAGTCAATGTCTGTCCACATGCATCTGCTGGATGAGTCTGACGCTCCAAACAACCTTATTCTGCAGAGCAAATACAGACGTAAAGCAATGAATGTCTTTTAATATGTGATAGTTTTCATGAGAAGCAAAACACAGCAGGTTCACACACTAAACTGACTCTATTAACAAACCTCAGAGCGGTAGATTAGCTGTTTTTTTAAATTGCTTACGCACTAAAATGAAAACTTTCCCACAATTGAGCAAAACCTTACACTCAAGGAGCAAAACACCAGCTTAGATTTGCACACCTATCAGCACATTGTCAGCTTTTTGCAAAACATTACACACAACGATTTGTAAACATCAAACACACTTGTATGCCTTTGACACAGATATTTATCATTAGTGGTGTAACGAATCACAAATCTCATGGTTCGGATTACGCTATGATTTTTGAGTCACCGATCGGACCATTTTTGGGATCCGTGAGAAAAGGGAGGAGACAAATGTCATTTGCTTATAAGAACTTGCTTTGCAAGAAACGTTTGGTTTTAATAAATGCAATTTAGAAGCTGTAATTTTAATAAAAATAAAATTAAGAAATAACCGTCTGAATAAAAAAAAGAGTTCAATAGTCAATACTGTGAAAAACTATCTTTGCTACTTTTGCTGATAATGCTAAATGTATGAATCTAACATTATGTACAACACATTATATTTATTTTTAGTCTCATTCTCAATTATTGATTCAATTCACTCATAAAACTGTTTCATTAAGAGACGCATCATTGCTGAAGAATTAATCAGTGATATATTGTTGATGGCTGTTTGTCCCCACCTATTGGATAAACAATGTAATTATTAAAAGCACTTTAAAAAGCCACGGCTGAGTTTACCTGAATAAGTATGGAAGGCAATGTCGCAGGAGGAGGAAGATCTGGAGGAGGACGTGGACAAAGAAAACAGGACCAAATTTGCCAGATGCGTTTCAAGCTACCTTGATTGACCATATTGTAAACCACTGACTGACATTTGTGACCCTGGACCACACAAACTGTCTTTTTGATTATTAATAAGATTAATACTTCACCTGAAAACTAAATAAATAAGCTTTTCATTGATTATGATTATTTTTTTTAGGATAGGACAATATTTAGCCATTAGTACTACAGTATCAGTTATGAGCTGATCCAGATGATGAAACTATTAGAGTTATGATGCTGGCCACCTTTTTCTAACCTCACTGATAAAAATAATAATCTTGTGACAATGCGTTTTCATTATGTTGCACTTTAAAGAAATGAGTGAGAAATTAGATGACATGGGGGAGAAGCTTAGCAGATGAGGCAAATTGAAAAAGAAAAGCTTTTTTCTGCCCATTTTCACTAAAACAATAATAATAATAAATTAATAGATTATTCTTCTCAACTCTGGATGGTATTTCTCAAGCTGTAGCATGAGTGAGAATTTAGTAGGCCTACATGTCTGTCCAGTATAGGTCTACAATGATTGGTCTATATAATGTAAAACATACAATATAGGTCTATTTTATAATTAATAATTGCATATTGATCATTAGCATTCACTTAATATGCCTGGGACAATGTTTTCTCAACGCAATCTTGACTCGATGTGCAATAGGCAACATTTTTTATCCATGCTGATGTTAATCAGTCAAAGTTCTTACTGTCGATTAGCAGTTAAATAAGCATTCTGAGTGGTGTAGCTATTTATTATTAAATGCTGCTGTTTTACTGATGCTGCATCCACAGGAGGGAGTAGAATCAAAGCAAGAGCAACCAGTTGCATTTCAAGCTGCACTACATTTCACTCACGCAGTGTGGACTGAGATGTTTTCAGAAAATACAGGGAGTATGTTATGAGGATTTAAAAAAACAAAAATGCCATTAAAATGAAAATGTACTAGTCTGGACAAAGCTTTAAACTGTGAAATATTGCAGAAATCTGACTGTAAGCAGAAATAAAATATTTGTAACTGCATAATGAACAGAGATGCACACTTGATTCCAATGAGCACTCAACATTTAGACAACTTAATGCCCTGCTGCTGCTGTCTGCTGCTAAAAACACTCAACTATTTACTTTTGCAATAAGTCATCTAACTTAAAATTATAAAAACAATTATGAAATTATAAAAAAAAAAACAGCTAACAAAAAATATATATTAAAAAGTGTCTAATGTGTTTATAATAAAACTTCTATTAATTTAAATTCGCTTCTTCTTAAGAGAAACTTGCAGCACTGATGGATGAACTTGATGGAAACAGAAAAATAATCAGTAATGCAGCATTTCCCCATGCAATCTAAGTCAGTAGTCTTATCCCTTCTTTGCGATTCAGTTTTGGAAGATTTACTTCACGTCCACAAGGAGGAGGTTGAAAATGAGTCGTTTTAAAAAGGCTTTACGAGTCTGCAAATATCAAAACAACATGAAATAAATGATTGATTCTGAACTTAAATAATAAAACTAACAGTCAAAATATCTATTTGAAGCATAAACAAATAGTAAAATAGTATTACTAGACCTCTTGTCTCTTCTACTATCTGTGTTTATATTTCGGCCATGTGATAAATGAATATGCCTACTACAGTTCAACACATTGGACATTTTATTATTTCTTACCCCTTCAGTCGGGAAGCTAATCATCCGTTAGATTCCATGCTTATCTGCTGCTCGAGACCATTTAAAAAGGATCACAGACGTAATTTAAAACATATAAAACTAAAAACGCATCCTGACTCCAACGACACACTTGTTTGTTTTCATGCATTAAAACTACTGACAGATTCACTTCCGCTCCACTAGGCGGCGTCAGCGGCTTTGACGTTCAACGTGACTGTGACACCGTTAGAGCCTCATCAACAACATGACACCGCCTCGACTGTTTATTTATGTTTTAAGGCCATTAAAGTAAATTTACTGCAGATGACAGCTCATTTAACAGCATATATTTCAGTCCATCAATAATAACAAACGACACGCTGTGTTGCCAAGCATTAAGGATGTCACTCTGGTCACCTGTAAGTATCTACACATAATTAGTGATTTCACTCTTTTAAAGTTGTTAACGCTCATTATATATCAGTTATATTATATATTATGGTATATATCAATCTTAAATTGTATTTAAATCATTGTTGGCATGTCATAGACATGACATATGTGTTTTCATTTGTTTGCTGGAGTAAACCAGTTCTTTGTCAGTCCTTCTCCGTTTAAGTACAACTTTAACTCTGGGGAAATAGATATTTAATAATGAAATGTGTATACAGTCATTGGTATGAAGGCAGTCTCATCTTTATGAAGGTTTAACAAAGGCTTTGTTTACATGTTGCTCTCTTGACAAGCTCCCTGTTATTGTCATGTGAATTTGGGATGGAGATTCTTCTAAAGCTTATTAGGGAGAACAAATAAGCTGTTGTGTTTCATCTAACCTAAAATAGTGTTTTTTAAAAATGTCACATGGTAGTGTAAAATGAACCTTGATATGGAGTGTTTTTTTTATTTATTTGTGTCTTTATTTTCAGAATAAAAGGATGTTTGGTCCAGCAGAAACATGTGGTCAGACATTGACTGTAATGATGGACATCTGCTGAGTGACAGGTAATGCATTAGTATTTGTCTGTAAGATTGACATTGTTATTTGACAAACAGTGATATGCTGCTAACACAAGGTGCACAAAGCAGATGCAAAATAACAATTCTAGCAGTAAAGTTAAACTTTAAATCAAGTCATGTAACTTTAAAATTTGTTTAAATCATCTTTGGTATGGGGGAAGTGCAAACCCTTGCTTATGTAAGCGAGAACGCACATCTAGGCATTTCTTGAAGAATAAAGCTTTGTGTCTTTTTTCATTCTAAAAATCAATGTTAGGATGTTTTTAGCAACAAGGCAGTTTGATAGAGGTAAAGTTGGTTTTATGTTTGGATATTCAGACATTAATATTATAATTTCAGAAAAGTAGTCTTTGCTAATTCTAAATGGGGAAATCATATTAGCAGCCAAAGACTAACAAACTTTAACTATAAAAACTTTACCTCTATAGCACTTTGCCATATTTTAAAATGCCTTTAAATGCAAGTGTTTAATCCCCAGTCTTTTTTCTGTAACTATTCACAAAGAGGTCTTGTATGTTAAATAATTTTCCTAATTGAATAGTTTTGTATTGTATTACATTTAAAAATATTATGATTGACACTATAGTAGTGAAGTGCAATATTTTTCTGCTGTATTTGTTTCACACTGTAGTTTAGGTACTCTTTCACCCATGTCTTTGCACCATGTCAGTCTGTGTAAGGCGCTCTAACTTCAGTTTTGTTTGTTTTTTTATGCAGAATTAATTTTGAAGAGTTTATAGTGTGTGATTTATGGACCAACACAAGATCCATTTCACCATTCTCTGTTCATTCTGCCACTGCTGGTGAGTCTATTTATGTCTGTTGAGTGTTTTTTAAATGTTTTGACATTTTTAAGTTTTTAATTTTAATTCATTTTAAAATAATTTAATTTTTAAAATACGTTTTTCTTCCTTTTTTTTTTGGAGCTGCGTGCTCTTGAGTGATCTATAAATATAACAAACGAACAGTTGTTAGTGTGAGGTCCTGGTGGCCTAGTGGTCAGTGCTCATGGAGTGAGAGCTAAACTGATCACAGGAGACCGGGGTTCGAAACACCACGGTGCTACAAAAATTTTGGAATTTTTGCCAAAAAAAACGATTTTTTTCAAAAAAAAAAAAAACTTTCTCCCCCTTCTTGCTCCGCCTCACCTCTCTCTCTCTCCTCCAGTCCACCCCTCTCTACTCCGCCTCTCTCTCCTGCAGCCCGCCTCTCTTCTCAGTCCGGCCTTCCTCACTCATCTGTGTTTTACCGCCCCAGGTATGTCCGCCATTCTCATCTGTGTTACCGCCTCAGGTGAACTTCTGCTCTGGTCCGTGTTTCACTTTGTGCTCCGGTCCGTGTTTCACATTGTGCTCAGTTCCCCTTGAGCCTCAGGTACTTGCCCTCTTGCTTATCTTACCGCCCCAGGTAGGTTCTTAGGTGGGATTCGAACCCATGTCTCAACCGTAACCTTGTCCGCAACCAACGGTGTTTAGCCACTAGTGCCATTGCAGCTTACACGCTGAGAGAGGGTGTTTGGTGCATGTTGTTGTTTCTTTTAAGACAGCAATATGCAATAGTGGGATTCGAACCCAGGACTCCCAAGAGTAAAGGTTAATGCTCTACCAACTGAGCCACTGAGTCAGTTCAGTAGGGTGTATTTTCCGGGTGGAATATAAAGAGTGTTTCATGGCAAATTCAGGAAAAGATGTAATGCCTGGGCTTTGAACCCACATCTTTACTGCATCAGACTCTCTAGTCTATGCTTTTAACCACTACACCACTGTGGCTTGTATTGTGTACTGTGTTATGTATGCTATGTATTAATATTTATTTTAGCACTGTTGAAAATTTTTATTTATTTTGGCATAAGCAGGGTTTGAACCCAAGACTCCCACATGAAAACACAGTATTTTAACCAACTGAGCTACTGAGCCAGACAAGCTGAAGAGGGTATTTGACAGGGTAAAATTGAGATCTTTTGTAGTTTATCGCTGAAGATTCATGTTGCACTGATTTCGGCATAAGCAGGATTCAAACCCACAATCCCCAAAGTTAAAACACAGCATTTTAATCAAGTGAGCCACTGAGCTGGATGAGCAGAGAGTTGATTTGACGGGGTGACATTGAGATCTTTTGCAGTTTATCACAAAAAAAAAATCACTTTGCGTTCATTTTGGCATGAGTGGGATTTGAACCCACAAACTCCAAAGTTAAAACGTAGCGTTTAAATCAATTAAGCCACTGAGCTGGACAAGTGGAAGAGGGTATTTGACAGGGTGACATTGAGATGTTTTGTACTTTATCACTAAAAAAACATTTTGCACTGATTTTGCCATAAGCGGGATTCAAACCCACAACCCCAAAATTAAAACACAGGGTTTTAATCAACTGAGCCACTGAGCCAGACCAGCTGAAGAGGGTTTTTGACAGGGTTACATTAAGAGCTTTTGCATTTTATGGCTAAAAAGCATTTTGTACTGATTTTGGCATAAGCAGGATTCAAACCCACAACCTTGAAGTTAAACTATAGCGTTTTAATCAATCGAGCCACTGAGCCAGATGAGCATGGAAGTGTTTTTGACAGGGTGACATTGAGATCTTTTGCATTTTATGGCTAAAAAACTTTTAGTACTGACTTTGGCATAAGCAGCATTTGAACACAACTTCAAAGTTTTTACCAGCTGAGCCACTGAGCCTGAGAACACACATCAGGTTTTAGGTCAGATAATTGATATAAAGCACTCAATTAGAAATTAAGATCAGCAACAGCGGGATTTGAACCCAGGTCTCCCACATTAAAGCTCAATGGTTTAGTCAGTTGAGCTACTGAAACCAAAAAGTGTAAGTGTGCTTTGAAGCATTTGTGTGTATTAATAACGTTGGCTCAAATTAATAAGATTGGCTCTATAAAAGCCAATATACAACAGCAATTCTCTCCTAAGACTCTGTGGCTCAGCTTATTAAAGTGTTGTGTTTTAACCTTGAAGACCCGGGTTCAAACCTCGCGCTTGATGACCTTCATTTGTAATTGTGTGTTGTCAATTAAATCATAAAGGATTCTCAAATTGGAATCAGTAATCACTGGATTTGATCTCAGGACTTGTTTGATCAGCCGAACCACTGAGTCTGAGAAACATTATTTGTGTTTTGGATGGGATGTAGTTCATTGGGTATTTAGTATTAGTTCAGTTTTATTAAATGCACTAGAATTAACACAAACATTGTGTGGTTTGAATTTAGTTAATGAGCAAATTAACTAATGAAGCACATGATTGTTTAGCAGTTTTACTGAGGGATTTGTATTTGATCAAACAACTTTTGCACTCAAAGGATTTGAATCCACGAATTTCCTCCTGAAACTCTGTTTAAGGCCACTAGTGCCTTTATGAATTTATCTTGGGTAAATCATCATTTGATTAATTTAATAGAAACAGTAGTGGAATATGAGCTCACAGCACTTTATCACCTGAGCCTGTGCTGTGAACATGTGCTTTGGACTGTTGTGTTTAGAGGTTTTCATCATATGATAGAAAAATATCAGCAGTGGGATATATACTGTCCCACATTAACTTCTTTAATTCATGAAACAAATTTCTGTTTGAATATAATTCATTTTAGCCTGTAATTGATTGAAAATACTATTCACTTTATTTACTTGAATAAAAGAAAAGAGTTGAGTCTGGAGATTTCTATCAGTGCTGATGAGCTTGATTAGCAGCTTCAGGTGTTTTTAATGAGGCTTGATCTTAAACCGCTCTACAGCTGCAGGATTACACACTCTTCATTTTCTGTCCTCTTGCTGTTTTCATGCAGATGCACAAATCACCCACAAGTGGGCACAACATTGACACATTAATCAGGCTTTCATCATGAAATCTTTATTAAAATGTGATGTTTGTCTGTAGATTGATGTGTTGATATGATGACCAGTCCTGAGCTTCACATCCTCCTCATCTGAGACACAGAGAAAAATTCAGTCAAATCTGTTACTGCAAAAGAAAAGGAAAAGTCAAACAGTGCTGTATTTAAAAAAAAAAAAAAAAAAACGTGGAAATTTCTGGAGACAAAAAATGAACTGGTGCAAGTCATGGATATCACAGGGGCATCAGTCAGGATGTTTAATGCTTTTTGTGGAATTGTGTCAAATTAGTATCTAGTGTCACACCAGAAGACATGGTTTTCAGTGACAAAATGTATCAAGTTCCTGTTTTTAGAAATATATGGATGAAAAAAAATTGTCATTTACTAAAATAGCCATTGGTAAAATTATGCCTGAGGTATGTAAATGATTTTACGATTTTCTTTTTAAATTATAAGAGCTGTAATTTACTGAAATATGCTTGAGACAGTCACACCACAGGACCATTCTGACCTTTGGCCTTAAAAATGTAACAAATATAATAACACTGCAGTTTATAACAAGAGGTTGATGGAAAACAAAGAGGTGTTTCACCATTTACTGCATTTTAAATTATGACAGTACTAATTATATTCATTTATATAACGTCATATTAAACTAATTTCTTTATTAGTTATTATAATGAGTACATCATATTTTATTAGTTATTTTGCAAGATATTAGTATTCTGCTTAAAGTGTCATCTAAAGGCTTAACTAGGTTAATTCAGTTAACTAGGCAAGTTTGATTATTTAGGGAAGTTGCTGAACAACAGTTGATTTGTTCTCCAGCCAATCAAAATATGAATAATTTCTTAAGGGGGCTAATAATATTGGCCTAAAGAAAAATGAATAATTATATCTTTTAGTTTTGCTAAAAAGCAGAGTTTGTCCTGAAGAAAATAATAAAAATAATAGAAAATGCCATACTTGAAAATATACTATTGAAAAAAAATGAATAATTATAATAATTTTGCTTTGAAATATTTTTAAATTATGAATTATTATTAAATTTCATTCAATATTGGTGTTATTGTCATTATCATTTACCTTAAACAAAAATGAGTAGAAAATACAGTTGCATGAGAATCTCTCTCAAACTTAATCTTACACTTTTAAACACCTTTACATTTGTTAATCTTTAAAGTGGTTCAAGCTTAATAAATTCTGATTTAATGGACCAATTATTAATAATCATCACAATTATTATTCGCAGATTGTAATAAGAACACTGAAAAGTAGGATTTTGTTATCAATCTTTAGATAATATTTGCTAAGTTTCATATTCATCAATGCATATTTACTAACCAGAAACCTTTTTTTTTCCTGCTGTACATAAAGAATTGGATTCTTACAGTCTTTTAGATTGTTATTGAGTAACGGATCATGAATCTCACGACTGTGATCACTCTACAGTTTTTGAGTCACGGATCGGACCATTTTTTAGATCAGCAGAAAAGGGAGGAGACAAATGTCATTTGCTTTCCATTTATTACAAAAACATTACTGCAAGAAACTTTTGGTTTTAACAAACATAACCTGTAATAATAATAAAAAACAAAACAAAAAAAACCCAGCTGAATAAAAAAAGTTCAATAGTCAAATACTGGGAAAAATCTTTGCTACTGTTGCTGACATGGGCGTTGCAAGGCATATTTTAGGGGGGCTGTAGCCCCCCTATATTTCTACTCAGCCCCCTAAAACTTTTGCGATTAGCTCATAAACTGTACACTAAATTATCACCTCAGTCCCCTTTAAATTTGATCAGAAAACGGCGGCAGAATTCGGCTCCTCCCCGTCTTTTGTTTTTCATTTTATCAGCAAACCACAGCCGCGGACAGTGAGAGAACGAGGTGTGTGTTTATCGATAAATTGTTATAATATCCGCTTATTTGCAGTTCTTTGATATAGATAGCCTTGTATCACCTGTATCCCAATGTCACGGAGGAGCAGCGGGTTTTCTCGGCGTTCACCTCATCAGCACAGCTGTTTCCTCCAGCAAAAAAATGTAGCCTAACTCTTAATGAACATTTCGCTATTTTTATTTAAAAATAAACTACCAATATTAAACACTTTACAGTTCGTGTGGCAATAACTATACCATAAAGTCTTGCACAGAAAGGATTAAACACAGTGACAGAACCACTCAGAGAATGTACTCGTTTTAACTGTCACTAAGTCACTGACAGAAATAGAAACATCAAGTGTTGACTAGTATTAAGAAAATACTTTTTATTTATTATTATCATTCAGATCGTGAAATATGTGAGTTAGCCTGTAAGTTTAAAAATATATGTTTATATGCGTGTCATTTAATTAGAAAAGTGTCAGTTTATTTTAATAGATGGAAACAAAAAATGCACTTGAATATAAAAATATATATATATATAGAATATAGAATTTATATATAATTTGTTTTTACCTTATAAGGAGCTGAGCCCCCCCTAAAATGAAAATTCTAAAATCGCCACTGGTTTTTGATAATGCTAAATGTATAAATCTAACCTTATAATCTTGTACAACAGATCATATTTATTTTTAGTCTCATTCTTAATTACTGATTCAGTAAATCACTCATAAAATTTCATGTTTCATTATGAGATGTATCATTTCTGAAGAATTATTCAGTGATATATTTTTGATGGCTGTTTGTCGCCACCTATTGGTTAAGCAATGTAATTATTAAAAGCACTTTAAAAAGCCACGGCTTTACCTGAATAAATATGGAAAGCAATGTTGCAGAGGTAGATCTGGAGGAGGGCGTGGACAAAGAAGACAGGACCAAATTTGTCAGATGCTATTCAAGCAACCTTGATTGACCACATTGTAATCCATGGACTGACATTTGTAACCCTGGAGTCTTATTAATATTGTGATTTATGCATCACCTGAAAACTGAATAAATAAGCTTTTCATTGATGTATTTTTTTTTAGCATAGGACAATATTTAGCTATCAGTACTACAGTATTTGCTACTCACTGTATTGAAACTTGCGTGCTGTCCTGTGTCATCTACAGTAACATGTATTTTGATTGATTTAGAGTCCAGAACGTAGAGGAAAGCGGCTCTATATTCAGAGAGAAACAAGAAAGCTATCGTAAACATGGGTTTGGCCAATAATGTGATACATTACAGAAAAATTCAGACAAATAATATAATAAAATAAAATATAAATAATATACTGAATCACCACACAGTTTTTGTTTGTCTACTATAATGTACTTGAAATGGATTCTCTAATGAATTACTATAATGAATAACTACTATATTGAATTGAATGGTTTTACAATGTGAAGATGTTAATAAATATTTTCATCAGTTTGCAGTGCTGGTTTTGTGTTTACTGTTGGGTGAATATGTTCATGTACTTCTAACAATATCTCTGGAAAAAAAAATCAAACTCATTATACAGGCCCATAGGGGAGGGGTTTGTGTGTTTCGAAAGACCCACCCCTCACTGACAAAGGTCCAGAATTTGTCTCATACATCAGCTTATTTGTCCTATTTTGACTGCTATGCCATAATGAATTGTGAAAATAACTCATCAATAAAGGCATAAGAATCCTGTGTTGGCTGTCAGTACAGAATTTGGGACACCGAGTTTGGCACGGCGTGACTTTCCGTTCTGAAGTTACACCGTGCCAAATTCAGCATCCCAAATTCTGACTGAATAAAGTCGAATGTGCTGGCTAGTTTATTATTCGCCTAATAAATGATAATCAGTTACACTTTTTTTAAATTGAAAACTTTTAACAGATTTCAATTTTTTTCTAATGATATATGATTTAATAAATTTGTATTTTAAAAATAAGTCTTGTATTTTGTTTGTATATATTATTGTGTTATTTCTTTATTCTAAATGTTTAGGAAATGATTTTGGTACATCAAAAAGTGTGGTTTTGATAAACATCTGACTAAAAAAGTGCTTAAAATGCAGTATTTAAACCATAATTAAATAGAAAATTAGGCGAATATCTGCAAAATGGTCCACTCTTTGAGAGGCTGGCTTCAGGCCTGGAATATATCATTATTAGTAAGTACATTTTAGTAAATTAGGACAAGTGTTTAAGATTGAGATCAGCGGTGTGTAAATGAATCAAACAGATTTATATTGAATGAAGCTTGTGTGTCCCATGTGGTTTCAAAATGAGGTTTTGTTATATTATTGTAAAGTTTTGAATGAAGCATTTCATTTTGCAAAAGAACTGAGGTGTTCTGCTGTTTGTGTGTGTGGATGTACTGTATGGTGCTCAGCATAAATGACCCTCACAGATCTCTTATTTCAATTTATATTTTATACTGGACGCTTTGCAATAATATATCATATACAGTACATTGTATTAGTCCGTGCCAAAGCCATAATTGAAACTAATCTAACAAAAAAAAAACTGAAGATCACCGTCCAAAAGTTTCAAACATATATATTAACATTTTAATAAACAGAACAAATCTAGAAAAACATAATAAAAAAATATTTAGTGAATTTAAATGTATTATCTTTCTATTCCTCAAAATGTTAGGTGACCATTTAACTGATTAATATAACTGCTATGTTTAAATGCACCAGAAATAATTGCCTATATTCAGGGTGCGAACTACGGGGGCGCTAGGCTCCTCTAAATAAGGCTCGGGCTCCCCTAAAAACATGAATTGTGAAATTTTGGGGGTCTCAAAAAATATTGACAACGTGTTACTTTGACGAGTGTTTTCAGTATTGTATAATGTGATTATTGATTATCATGTGTAAACGTGCAAAAATGTCATTCATTAATGCATGATTTACATCTCACTCAAAGATAGAAAACTACACATGCTATTCTTGTCATGAGCATCGACGTGTGGGGGCGCTGAGGAGCAAAGTCCAGTCATGTCAAAGACTGACAGCCAGATGCTTTCATATGGACTTTAAGACACTGCTTAACTATTTTCTGATGAACAAATGATGTGACGTTGTGTTTCGTTTTATTTGCTTCATTTAGTAGGCCAATACAATGTCCTTTTTTTTTTTTAAACACCGTGACATTGCTGTAAACATGTTGGACTTTTTAGCTGAAAGCGGGGTAAACTTCACAAAACGGAACACCTTTCAATGGAGTTTCTTTTATTTTTGAATTCGCGATGTTGTTTTACAGGATTGTTAAAAAAAGTGGGCTCCTTCAAAGGCCATAGTTCGAACACTGGCTATATTCACTAGGTGTGTTATGCTGAGCACTGTATAATTCGTGTGTGGTGTTTTGACAAAATGGGCCTTCATTTTAAAATTGTGATTAAGCTATTGTAATAAATGGTTGTATTAGCTACAGTAAACTACAGTCACAGCTACCGATTGATGTTCTTCTGAAGGTTGGAAAGTGAGTTCAGCAAAAAAGCAGCATGTAAACAATCTAAATGAGCCGACAGAGGATTTCTACATTAGAATTATGTATCCAATACATGCAAACAGCACATACTTATCAACATACACAGCATACAACAGACGGACTGGTGACCATTATGTGTGCATGTTTACACTGTGAGCTTGCCATTGAGTTCATCAACAACTTTTTATCAGTTTTTACCACATTAGTTATGAGCCGATCAAGATGATGAAACTACTAGTTATGATGCTGGCCATATTTTAACCTCACTGATAAAAATATCAACCTTGTGACAATGTATTTTCCAATATGTTGCACTTGAAAGAATTGAGTAAAATGATTAGATGACATGGGGAAAAATCTTAGCAGATGGGGCAAATTGAAAAAAATGCATTTTTTCCTCCCCATTTTCAATACAACAAGAATATTAATAAATTTAAAGAGATTATTCCTCTCAACCCTGGATGGCATTTCTCAAGCTGTAGCATGAGTGAAAATTTAAGTAGACCTATGTTAAAACTGTCTGTCCATTATAGGTCTACAATGATACATCTGTAACGTAAAACAAACATTCAGTACAATAAAATAGCATAGGTCTAGATTATAATTAATAAGTGCATATTGGTCTTTAGCATTCACTTAATATGCCTGTGTCAATGTTTTCTCAACACAATCTTGACTTTTGTCCATGCATCTACTTTAAAAAAAAAAAAAAAAGAATTGAAAATCATATTAACTATAAAACCACATAAATTTGCCAACTTTTAAATGGTTTAATTGAATGTTAATCAGTCAAAGTTCTTACTGTCGATTAGCAGTTAAATAAGCATTCTGAGTGGTGTAGCTATTTATTATGAAATTCTGCTGTTTTACTGAAGCTGCATCCACAGGAGGGAGTAGAATCAAAGCAAGAGCAACCAGTTGCATTTTGAGCTGAGACTGAGATCTTTTCAAAAAAGTACATGGAAAAATTTATGAGGATTTTTTTTAATGCCATTAAAATGAAAATGTACAAGTCTGGACAAAGCTTTAAACTGTGTTAAATATTTCAGAAATCTGATTGTAAGCAGAAATAAAATATTTGTAACTGCATAATGAACAGAGATGCACACTTGATTCCAATGAGCACTCAACATTTAGACAACTTAATGTCTTGCTACCGCTGTCTGCTGTTAAAAGTGCTCAAATATTCATTTTTGCAATAAGTCAGCTGACTTAAAAATGGGAAAAAAAATTACATTTTTAAAAACAGCTAATGTTAAAAATGTGTTTGTAATAAAACTTTTATTAATTTAAATTATCTTCTTCTTCTTAAGAGAAACTTACGGCCCTGATGGATGAACTTGAGACAAACAGAAAAATAATCAGTAATGCAGCATTTCCCCAGTCATTTCCTCTCTTTGTGGTTCAGTTCTGTAGGATTTACATCATGTCCACAAGGAGGAGCTGGAAAATGAGTCGTTTTCAAAAAGGCTTTACGAGTCTGCAAATATCATAACAACAACATGAAATAAATTACTGATTCTGAACCTATAATAAAAATAACGTTAAGTCAAAAATATATATTTGAAGCATAAACAAATAGTAAAATAGTATTACTAGACCTCTTGTCTCTTCTACTATCTGTGTTTATATTTCGGCCATGTGATAAATGAATATGCCTACTACAGTTCAACACATTGGACATTTTATTATTATTTTTTTCTTACCCCTTCAGTCGGGAAGCTGATCATCCGTTAGATTCCATGCTTATCTGCTGCTCGAGACCATTTAAAAAGGATCACAGACGTAATTTAAAACATATAAAACTAAAAACGCATCCTGACTCCAACGACACACTGCTAGTTTGTTTTCATGCATTAAAACTACTGACAGATTCACTTCCGCTCCACTAGGCGGCGTCAGCGGCTTTGACGTTCAGCGTGACTGTGACACCTTTAGAGCTTAATCAACAACATGACACTGATGACAGCCGCCTCGACACGACTGTTTGTTTATGTTTTAAAGCTATTAAAGTAGTTACTGCAGATGACAGCTCATTTAACAGCATATATTTCAGTCCATCAATAATAACAAACGACACGCTGTGTTGCCAAGCATCGAGGATGTCACTCTGGTCACCTGTAAGTATCTACACATAATTAGTGATTTCACTCTTTTAAAGTTGTTAAAGCTCATTATATATCAGTTATATTATATATTATGGTATATATCAGTCTAAAATTGTATTTAAATCATTGTTGACATGTCATAGACATGACGTGTTTTCATTTGTTTGCTGGAGTATGGTGATGCTGCTCTTTCTTTGTCAGTCATTCTCCGTTTAAGTACAACTTTAACTCTGGAGAAATAGATATTATGTAATGAAATTATTGTGTATGAAGGCAGTCTCACCTTTATAAAGGTATTACAAAGACTTTGTTTACATGTTGCTCTCTTGACAAGCTCCCTGTTATTGTCATGTGAATTTAGGATGGAGATTCTTCGAAAGCTTATTAGGGAGAACAAATAAGCTGTTGTGTTTCATCTAACCTAAAATAGTGTTTTTTTGAGCATGTCACATGGTAGTGTAAAATGAACCTTGATATGGAGTGTTTTTTATTTATTTGTGTCTTTCCTTTACAGAATAAAAGGATGTTTGGTCAAGCAGAAGCATGTGGTCAGACATTGACTAATGATGGACATCTGCTGAGTGACAGGTAATGCATTAGAATTTGTCTGTAAGATTAACATTTTTATTTGACAAACAGTGATATGCTGCTAACACAAGGTGCAGAAAGCGGATGCAAAATAACAATTCTAGCAGTAAAGTTAAACTTTAAACAAATTTAAGATTTAAAGCATCTTTTGTATTTTAAATAATTTTCCTAATTGAATAGTTTTGTAATGTATTACATTTAAAAATATTATGATTGACACTATAGTCATGAAGTGCAATATTTTTCTGCTGTATTTGTTTCACACTGTAGTTTAGGTACTCTTTCACCCATGTCTTTGCACCATGTCAGGCTGTGTAAGGCGCTCTAACTTCAGTTTTGTTTGTTTTTTTATGCAGAATTAATTTTGAAGAGTTTATAGTGTGTGATTTATGGACCAACACAAGATCCATTTCACCATTCTCTGTTCATTCTGCCACTGCTGGTGAGTCTATTTATGTCTGTTGAGTGTTTTTTAAATGTTTTGACATTTTTAAGTTTTTAATTTTAATTCATTTTAAAATAATTTAATTTAAAAAATACGTTTTTCTTCCTTTTTTTTTTTTGGAGCTGCGTGTTCTTGAGTGATCTATAAATATAACAAACGAACAGTTGTTAGTGTGAGATCCTAGTGGCCTAGTGGTCAGTGCTCATGGAGTGAGAGCTAAACTGATCACAGGAGACCGGGGTTCGAAACACCACGGTGCTACAAAAATTTTGGAATTTTTGCTAAAAAAACGATTTTTTTCCAAAAAAAAAAACTTTCTCCCTCTTCTTGCTCCGCCTCACCTTTCTCTCTCTCTCTCTCCTCCAGTCCACCCCTCTCTGCTCCGCCTCTCTCTCCTGCAGCCCGCCTCTCTTCTCAGTCCGGCCTTCCTCACTCGTCTGTGTTTTACCGCCCCAGGTATGTACGCCACTCTCATCTGTGTTACCGCCTCAGGTGAACTTCTGTTCTGGTCCGTGTTTCACTTTGTGTTCTGGTCCGTGTTTCACATTGTGCTCAGTTCCCCTTGAGCCTCAGGTACTTGCCCTCTTGCTTGTCTTACCGCCCCAGGTAGGTTCTTAGGTGGGATTCGAACCCATGTCTCAACCGTAACCTTGTCCGCAACCAACGGTGTTTAGCCACTAGTGCCATTGCAGCTTACACGCTGAGAGAGGGTGTTTGGTGCATGTTGTTGTTTCTTTTAAGACAGCAATATGCAATAGTGGGATTCGAACCCAGGACTCCCAAGAGTAAAGGTTAATGCTCTACCAACTGAGCCACTGAGTCAGTCCAGTAGAGTACGTTTTCCGGGTGGAATATAAAGAGTGTTTCATGGCAAATTCAGGAAAAACTGTAGTGCCAGGGCTTTGAACCCACATCTTTACTGCATCAGACTCTCTAGTCTATGCTTTTAACCACTACACCACTGTGGCTTGTGTTGCATATTGTGTTATGTATGCTATGTATTGATATTTATTCTAGCGCTGTTGAAAAGTTTTTATTTTTTTTGGCATAAGCAGGGTTTGAACCCAGGACTCCCACATGAAAACACAGCGTTTTAACCAACTGAGCCACTGAGCCACACAAGCGAAAGAGGGTATTTGACAGGGTAACATTGAGATCTTTTGTAGTTTATTCCTAAAAAATTTTTACACTGATTTTGCTATAAGCAGGATTCAAACCCACAATCCCCAAAGTTAAAACACAGTGTTTTAATCAATTGAGCCACTGAGCCGGACAAGAAGTGGAGTGTTTTTGACAGGGTGATATTGAGGTCTTTGCACTTTATTGGCAAAAAACGTTTTGTACTGACTTCGGCATAAGCGGTATTCGAACCCACAACCTCAAAGTTAAAATACAGCGTTTTAATTAATTGAGCCACTGAGCCGGATGAGGAGTAGAGTGTTTTTGAAAGGGTGATATTGAGGTTTTTGCACTTTATTGGATAAATAAACATTTAGCAATGATTTTGACATAAGCAGGGTTCGAACCCACAACCTCAAAGTTAAAACGCTAAGTTTCTAACTGTTGAGCCACTGAGCCTGCGAAGACGCAATATGTTTTAGGTCAGATAATTGATATAAAGCACTCAAATAGAAATTAAGATCAGCAACAGTGGGATTTGAACCCAGGTCTCCCAGATTAAAGCTCAAAGGTTTAGTCAGTTGAGCTACTAAAACCAAAAAGTGTAAGTGTGCTTTGAAGCATTTGTGTGTATTGATGATTCTGTTTAAAAATATGATACAAAACGCTCTATAAAAGCCAATATACAACAGCTATGCTCTCCTCAGACTCTGTAGCTCAGCTTATTAAAGTGTTGTGTTTCAATCTTGGAGACCCGGGTTCAAACCTCGCTCTTGATGACCTTCATTTGTAATTGTGTGTTGTCAATTAAATCATAAAGGATTCTCAAATTGGAATCAGTAATCACTGGATTTGATCTCAGGACTTAAAGATTAAAACAGATTGTTTGATCAGCCGAACCACTAAACCTGAGAAACATTATTTGTGTTTTGGATGGGATTTAGTTCATTGAGTATTTAGTATTAGTTCAGTTTTATTAAATGCACTGGAATTAACACAAACATTGTGTGGTTTGAATTTAGAAAATGAGCAAATTAACTAATGAAGCACATGATTGTTTAGCAGTTTTACTGAGAGATTTGTGTTTGATCAAACAACTTTTGCACTCAAAGGATTTGAATCCACGAATTTCCTCCTGAAACTCTGTTTAAGGCCACTAGTGCCTTTATGAATTTATCTTGGGTAAATCATCATTTGATTGTTTTAATATAAACAGTAGTGGAATATGAGCTCACAGCACTTTATCACCTGAGCCTGTGTTGTGAACATGTGCTTTGGACAGTTGTGTTTAGAGGTTTTCATCATATGATAGAAAAATATCAGCAGTGGGATATATACTGTCCCACATTAACTTCTTTAATTCATGAAACAAATTTCTGTTTGAACATAATTCCTTTTATCCTGTAATTGATTGAAAATACTATTCATACTTTATTTACTTGAATAAAAGAAAAGAGTTGAGTCTGGAGATTTCTATCAGTGCTGATGAGCTTGATTAGCAGCTTCAGGTGTTTTTAATGAGGCTTGATCTTAAACTGCTCTACAGCTGCAGGATTACACACTCTTCAATTTCTGTCTTCTTGCTGTTTTCATGCAGATGCACAAATCGTCCACAAGTGGGCACAACATTGACACATTAATCAGGCTTTCATCATGAAATCTTTATTAAAATGTGATGTTTGTCTGTAGATTGATGTGTTGATATGATGACCAGTCATGAGCTTCACATCCTCCCCATCTGAGACACAGAGAAAGATTCAGTCAAATCTGTTACTGGAAAAGAAATGGAAAAGTCAAACAGTGCTGTATTTAAAAAATAAAAAAAAAACGTGGAAAATTCTGGAGACAAAAAATGAACTGGTGCAAGTCATGGATATCACAGGGGCATCAGTCAGGATGTTTAATGCTTTTTGTGGAATTGTGTCAAATTAGTATATAGTGTCACACCAGAAGACATGGTTTTCAGTGACAAAATGTATCAAGTTCCTGGTTTTAGAAATATATGGATGAAAAAAATTTGTCATTTACTAAAATAGCCATTGGTAAAATTATGCCTGAGGTATGTAAATGATTTTACCATTTTCTTTTTAAATTATAAGAGCTGTAATTTACTGAAATGTGCTTGTGACAGTCACACCACAGGACCATTTTGACTTTTGGCCTTAAAAATGTACAAAATATAATAACACTGCAGTTTTTATAACAAGAGGTCGATGGAAAACAAAGAGGTGTTTCACCATTTACTGCATTTTAAATTATGACAGTACTAATTATATTCATTTATATAACGTCATATTAAACTAATTTCTTTATTAGTTATTATAATGAGTACATTATATTTTATTAGTTATTTTGCAAGATATTAGCATTCTGCTTAAAGTGTCATCTAAAGGCTTAACTAGGTTAATTCAGTTAACTAGGTAAGTTTGATTAATTAGGGAAGTTGCTGGACAACAGTTGATTTGTTCTTCAGCCAATCAAAATATGAATAATTTCTTAAGGGGGCTAATAATATTGGCCTAAAGAAAAATGAATAATTATTTCTTTTAGTTTAGCTGAAAAGCAGAGTTTGTCCAGAAGAAAATAATAATAATAATAATAATAATAATAATAATAGAAAATGCCATACTTGAAAATATACTATTGAAAAAACTGAATAATTATAATAATTTTGCCTTGAAATATTTTTAAATTATGAATTATTATTAAATGTCATTTATTATTGTTGTTATTGTTATTATCATTTACCTTAAACAAAAATGAGTAGAAAATACAGCTGCATGAGAATCTCTCTCAAACTTAATCTTACACTTTTTAAACACCTTTTCATTTTTTAATCTTTAAAGTGGTTCAAGCTTCATAAATTCTGATTTATTGGACCAAATATTAATAATCATCACAATTATTATTCATGGATTGTAATAAGAACACTGAAAAGTAGGACTTTGTTATCAATCTTTAGATATATTTTCATATTCATCAATGCATATTTACTAACCAGAAACCTTTTTTTTCCTGCTGTACATAAAGAATTGGATTCTTACAGTCTTTTAGATTGTTATTGGGTAACGGATCATGAATCTCACGACTCTGATCTCTCTACAGTTTTTGAGTCACGGATCGGACCATTTTTTAGATCAGCAGAAAAGGGAGGAGACAAATGTCATTTGCTTTCCATTTATTACAAAAACATTACTGCAAGAAACTTTTGGTTTTAACAAACATAACCTGTAATAATAATAAAAAACAAAACAAAAAACCCAGCTGAATAAAAAAGTTCAATAGTTAAATACTGGGAAAAATCTTTGCTACTGTTGCTGATAATGCTAAATGTATAAATCTAACCTTATAATCTTGTACAACAGATCATATTTATTTTTAGTCTCATTCTTAATTACTGATTCAGTAAATCACTCATAAAACTTCATGTTTCATTATGATATGTATCATTTCTGAAGAATTATGCAGTCATATATTTTTGATGGCTGTTTGTCGCCACCTATTGGATAAACAATGTAATTATTAAAAGCACTTTAAAAAGCCACGGCTGAGTTTACCTGAATAAGTATGGAAGGCAATGTCACAGGAAGAGGCAGAGGTAGATCTGAAAGAGGACGTGGACAAAGAAGACAGGACCAAATTTGTCAGATGCTATTCAATCAACCTTGATTGACCACATTGTAAACCATGGACTGGTATTTGTGACCTGGAGTCTTTTTTATTAATATTGCAATTTATGCATCACCTGAAAACAGAATAAATAAGCTTTTCATTGATGTATTTTTTTGTAGGATATGACAATATTTCAGTACTACAGTATATGCTACTCACTGTATTGAAACTTGCGTGCTGTCCTGTGTCATCTACAGTAACATGTATTTTGACTGATTTAAAGTCCAGAACGTAAAGGAGGAAAGCGGCTCTATATTCAGAGAGAAACAAGAGAGCTTTTTGGCCAATAATGTGATGCCTTACAGAAAAATTCAGACAAATAATATAATAAAATATAATATAAATAATATCCTGAATCATCACACAGTTTTTGTGTCTACTATAATGTACTTGAAATAGTTTCTATAATGAATAACTACTATATTGAATTGAATGGTTTTACAATGTGAAGATGTTAATAAATATTTTCTTCAGTTTGCAGTGCTGGTTTTGTGTTTACTGTTTGGTGAATATGTTCATGTACTTCTACCAATATCTCTGGAAAAAAAAAAAATCAAACTCAGAATACAGGCCCATAGGGGAGGGGTTTGGGTGTTTCGAAAGACCCACCCCTCACTGACAAAGGTCCAGAATTTGTCCCATACATCAGCTTATTTGTCCTATTTTGACTGCTATGCCATAATGTACTGTGAAAATAAATCTTTAATAAAAGCTTTAAGACCAAGCGGAATCCTGTGTTGGTTGTCAGTACAGAATTTGGGACACCGAATTTGGCACGGCGTGACTTTCCGTTCTGAAGTTACACCGTGTCAAATTCAGCATCCCAAATTCTAACTGAATAAAGTCGAATGCGCTGGCTAGTTTGTTATTTGTCTAATAAATGATAATAGGTTACACTTTTTTTTATTGAAAACGTTAGAAGATTTCTATTTGTTATTTTTTTAATGATATATGATTTAATAAATTTGTATTTTAAAAATAAGTATCGTATATGTTTGTATATATTATTGTATTATTTCTTTATTCTAAATATTTAGGAAATGATTTTGGTACATCAAAAAGTGTGGTTTTGATGAGCATCCGACTAGCTAATTCAGCAAAAAAAAAAAAAAATGTTAAAAATTCAGTATTTAAACCATAATTAAATAGAAAATTAGGCGAATAACTGCAAAAAGGTCCACTCTTTAAGAGGCTGGCTACGGGCCTGGAATAACATTAGTAAGTAAATTTTAGTAAATTAGTACAAGTGTTTAAGATTGAGATCAGCGGTGTGTAAATGAATCAAACAGATTTATATTGAATGAAGCTTGTGTGTCCCATGTGGTGTCAAAATGGGGTTTTGTTATATTATTATAAAGGTTTGAATAAAGTGTTTAATTTTGCAAAAGAACTGAGGTGTTCTGCCGTTTGTGTGTGTGGATGTACTGTATGGTGCTCAGCATAAATGACCCCTCACAGATCTCTTATTTAAATTCATTTTTCTACTGGACGCTTTACAATAATATATCATGTACAGTACATTGTATTAGTTCGTACCAAAGCCATAATTGAAACTAATCTAACAAAAAAAAAACTGAAGGTCACCGTCCAAAAGTTACAAACATATATATTAACATTTAATAAACAGAACAAATCTAGAAAAACATAATAAAAAAATATTTAGTGAATTTAAATGTATTATCTTTCTATTCCTCAAAATGTTAGGTGACCATTTAACTGATTAATATAACTGCTATGTTTAAATGCACCAGAAATAATTGCCTATATTCAGAGTGCGAACTACGGGGGAGCTAGGCTCCCCTAAATAAGGCATGGGCTCCCCTAAAAACATGAATTGTGAAATTTTGGGGGGTCTCAAAAAATATTGACAATGTGTTACTTTGACGTGTGTTTTCAGTATTGTGTAATGTGATTATGGATTATCATGTGTAAAAGTGCAAAAATATCATTCATTAATGCATGATTTACACCTCACTCAAAGATAGATAACTACACATGCTATTCTTGTCATGAGCATCGAGGTGTGGGGGCGCTGAGGGGCAAAGTCCAGTCATGTCAAAGACTGACAGCCAGATGCTTTCATATGGACTTTAAGACACTGCTTAATTATTTTCTGATGAACAAATGATGTGACGTTGTGTTTCGTTTTATTTGCTTCATTTAGTAGGCCAATACCATGTTCTTTTTTTTCAAAACACTGTGACATTGCTGTAAACATGTTGGACTTTTTAGCTGAAAGCGGGGTAAACTTCACAAAACGGGACCCCTTTCAATGGAGGATCTTTCATTTTTGAATTCACAATGTTGTTTTACAGGATTGTTAGAAAAAAAGTGGGCTCCTTCAAAGGCCATAGTTCGAACACTGGCTATATTCACTAAGAAACGAATAAATATATTTTTCAAAAAGGTGTGTTATGCTGAGCACTGTATAATTCGTGTGTAGTGTTTTGACAAAATGGGCCGTCATTTTAAAATAGTGATTAAGCTATTGTAATAAATGGTTGTATTAGCTACAGTAAACTACAGTCACAGCTACTGATTGATGTTCTTCTGAAGGTTTGACAGTGAGTTCAGCAAAAAAGCAGCATGTAAACAATCTAAATGAGCCGACAGAGGATTTCTACATTAGAATTATGTATCCAATACATGCAAACAGCACATACTTATCAACATACACAGCATACAACAGACGGACTGGTGACCATTATGTATGCATGTTTACACTGTGAGCTTGCCATTGAGTTTATCATCAACTTTTTATCAGTTTTTACCACATTAGTTATGAGCCGGTCAAGATGATGAAACTACTAGTTATGATGCTGGCCATCTTCTAACCTCACTGATAAAAATATTAACCTTGTGACAATGTATTTTTCAATATGTTGCACTTAAAAGAATTGAGTAAAATTATTAGATGACATGGGGAAAAAATCTTAGCAGATGGGGCAAATTGAAAAAATGCATTTTTTCCTCCCCATTTTCAATACAACAACAATATTAATACATTTAAAGATTATTCCTCTCAACTCTGGATGGCATTTCTCAAGCTGTAGCATGAGTGAAAATTTAAGTAGACCTATGTTAAAACTGTCTGTCCAGTATAGGTCTACAATGATACATCTATAACGTAAAACAAACATAAAATAAAATAGCATAGGTCTAGATTATAATTAATAAGTGCATATTGGTCATTAGCATTCACTTAATATGCCTGTGACAATGTTTTCTCAACACAATCTTGACTTTTGTCCATGCTTCTACCTTTAAAAAAAAGGATAATTGAAAATCATATTAACTTTAACTTTTTAAATGGTTTAATTGAATGTTAATCAGTCAAAGTTCTTACTGTCGATTAGCAGTTAAATAAGCATTCTGAGTGGTGTAGCTATTTATAATTAAATGCTGCTGTTTTACTGAAGCTGCAGCCACATGAGGGAGTAGAATCAAAGCAAGAGCAACCAGTTGCATTTCAAGCTGAAACTGAGATCTTTTCAGAAAAGTACATGGAAAAATTTATGAGGATTTTTTTTTTATGCCATTAAAATGAAAATGTACAAGTCTGGACAAAGCTTTGAACTGTGGTAAATATTGCAGAAATCTGATTGCAGGCAGAAATAAAATATTTGTAACTGCATAATGAAAAGAGATGCACACTTGATTCCAATGAGCACTCAACATTCAGACAACTTAATGTCTTGCTACCGCTGTCTGCTGTTAAAAGTGCTCAAATATTCATTTTTGCAATAAGTCAGCTGACTTAAAAATAAAGAATAAATGACATTTTTAAAAACAGCTAATGTTAAAAATGTGTTTATAATAAAACTTTTATTAATTTAAATTATCTTCTTCTTAAGAGAAACGTGCGGCCCTGATGGATGAACTTGAGACAAACAGAAAAATAATCAGTATTGCAGCATTTCCCCAGTACGAGTCATTTCCTCTCTTTGTGGTTCAGTTCTGTAGGATATACTTCAGGTCCACAAGGAGGAGCTGGAAAATGAGTCGTTTTTCAAAAAGGCTTTACGAGTCTGCAAATATCATAACAACAACATGAAATAAATTATTGATTCTGAACCTAAATAATAAAAATAACGTTGAGTCAAAAATATATATTTAAAGCATAAACAAATAGTAAAATAGTATTGCTGAACCTCTTGTCTCTTCTACTATCTGTGTTTATATTTCTGCCATGTGATAAATGAATATGCCTACTACAGTTCAACACATTGGACATTTTATTATTATTTGTTTCTTACCCCTTCAGTTGGGAAGCTGATCATCCGTTAGATTCCATGTTTATCTGCTGCTCGAGACCATTTAAAAAGGATCACAGACGTAATTTAAAACATAAAACTAAAAACGCATCCAGACTCCAACGACACACTGCTAGTTTGTTTTCATGCATTAAAACTACTGACAGATTCACTTCCGCTCCACTAGGCGGCGTCAGCGGCTTTGACGTTCAGCGTGACTGTGACACCTTTAGAGCTTCATCAACAACATGACACTGATGACAGCCGCCTCGACACGACTGTTTATTTATGTTTTAAGGCCATTAAAGTACAGTTACTGCAGATAACAGCTTAGGTACAGACTCTGTCACTCAACAGCATATATTTCAGCCCGTCAATAACGTTAATAACAAACGACACGCTGTGTTGCCAAGCATCAAGGATGTCCCTCTGGTCACCTGTAAGTATCTACACATAATTAACGTTAGTAATTTCCTCTTTTAAAGTTGTTAACGCTCCTTATATATCAGTTATTATGGTATATGTCAATCTTAAATTGTATTTAACTCATTCTTGACATGTCGAATATGTGTTTTCATTTGTTTGCTTGAGTATGGTGAATGCTGCTCTTTCCTTGTCAGTCATTCTTCGTTTAAATATAACTTTAACTCTGGAGAAATAGATATTATGTAATGAAATTATTGTGTATGAAGGCAGTCTCACCTTTATAAAGGTTTCACAAAGACTTTGTTTACATGTTGCTCTCTTGACAAGCTCCCTGTTATTGTCATGTGAATTTAGGATGGAGATTCTTCTAAAGCTTATTAGGGAGAACAAATAAGCTGTTGTGTTTCATCTAACCTAAAATAGTGGTTTTTTGAGCATGTCACATGATAGTGTAAAATGAACCATTATATGGAGTGTTTTTATTTATTTATTTGTGTCTTTTCTTTACAGAATAAAAGGATGTTTGGTCCAGCAGAAGCATGTGGTCAGACATTGACTGTAATGATGAACATCTGCTGAGTGACAGGTAATGCATTAGTATTTGTCTGTAAGATTAACATTGTTGTTTGACAAACAGTGATATGCTGCTAACACAAGGTGCACAAAGCGGATGCAAAATAACAATTGTAGCATTAAAGATAAACTTTAAACAAATTTTAAAGTTACATGATTTAAAGCATCTTTTGTATTTGAAATAATTTTCCTAATTGAATAGTTTTGTAATGTATTACATTTAAAAATATTATGATTGACACTATAGTAGTGAAGTGCAATATTTTTCTGCTGTATTTGTTTCACACTGTAGTTTAGGTACTCTTTCACCCATGTCTTTGCACCATGTCAGGCTTTATAAGGCACTCTAACTTCAGTTTTGTTTGTTTCTTTATGCAGAATTAATTTTGAAGACTTTATAGTGTGTGATTTATGGACCAACACAAGATCCATTTCACCATTCTCTGTTCATTCTGCCACTGCTGGTGAGTCTATTTATGTCTGTTGAGTGTTTTTTAAATGTTTTGACATTGTTAGGTTTTAAATTTTAATTCATTTAAAATTAATTTAATTTTAAAAATAAGTTTTTTAACCTTTTTTTTTTTGGAGCTGCGTGCTCTTGAGTGATCTATAAATATAACAAACGAACAGTTGTAAGTGTGAGATCCTGGTGGCCTAGTGGTCAGTGCTCATGGAGTGAGAGCTAAACTGATCACAGGAGACCAGGGTTCGAAACACCACGGTGCTACAAAATTTTGGAATTTTTGCCAAAAAAACGATTTTTTTCAAAAAAAAAAAACTTTTTCCTCTTCTTGCTCCGCCTCACCTCTCTCTCTCTCTCCTCCAGTCCACCCCTCTCTGCTCCACCTCTCTCTCCTGCAGCCCGCCTCTCTTCTCAGTCCGGCCTTCCTCACTCATCTGTGTTTTACCGCCCCAGGTATGTCCGCCACACTCATCTGTATTACCGCCACCGGTGAACTTGTGCTCTGGTCCGTGTTTCACTTTGTGCTCCGGTCCGTGTTTCACATTGTGCTCAGTTACCCTTGAGCCTCAGGTACTTGCCCTCTTGCTTGTCTTACCGCCCCAGGTAGGTTCTTAGGTGGGATTCGAACCCATGTCTCAACCGTAACCTTGTCCGCAACCAACGGTGTTTAGCCACTAGTGCCATTGCAGCTTACACGCTGAGAGAGGGTGTTTGGTGCATGTTGTTGTTTCTTTTAAGACAGCAATATGCAATAGTGGGATTCGAACCCAGGACTCCCAAGAGTAAAGGTTAATGCTCTACCAACTGAGCCACTGAGTCAGTCCAGTGGGGTACATTTTCCGGGTGGAATATAAAGAGTGTTTCATGGCAAATTCAGGAAAAACTGTAGTGCCTGGGCTTTGAACCCACATCTTTACTGCATCAGACTCTCTAGTCTATGCTTTTAACCACTACACCACTGTGGCTTGTGTTGCATATTGTGTTATGTATGCTATGTATTGATATTTATTCTAGCACTGTTGAAAAGTTTTTATTTATTTTGGCATAAGCAGGGTTTGAACCCAGGACTCCCACATGAAAACACAGCGTTTTAACCAACTGAGCCACTGAGCCAGACAAGCGAAAGAGGGTATTTGACAGGGTAACATAGAGATCTTTTGTAGTTTATTCCTAAAAAATTTTTTTGCACTGATTTTGCTATAAGCAGGATTCAAACCCACAATCCCCAAAGTTAAAACACAGTGTTTTAATCAATTGAGCCACTGAGCCGGACAAGAAGTGGAGTGTTTTTGACAGGGTGATATTGAGGTCTTTGCACTTTATTGGCAAAAAAAGTTTTGTACTGATTTCGGCATAAGCGGTATTCGAACCCACAACCTCAAAGTTAAAATACAGCGCTTTAATTAATTGAGCCACTGAGCCAGATGAGGAGTAGAGTGTTTTTGAAAGGGTGATATTGAGGTTTTTGCACTTTATTGGATAAAAAACCATTTAGCAATGATTTTGACATAAGCGGGGTTTGAACCCACAACCTCAAAGTTAAAACGCTAAGTTTCTAACTGTTGAGCCACTGACCCTGCAAAGACACAATATGTTTTAGGTCAGATAATTGATATAAAGCACTTAATTAGAAATTAAGATCAGCAACAGCGGTATTTGAACCCAGGTCTCCCAGATTAAAGCTCAACGGTTTAGTCAGTTGAGCTACTAAAACCAGAAAGTGTAAGTGTGCTTTGAAGCATTTGTGTGTATTGATGATTCTGTTTAAAAATATGATACAAAACGCTCTATAAAAGCCAATATACAACAGCTATGCTCTCCTCAGACTCTGTAGCTCAGCTTATTAAAGTGTTGTGTTTTAACCTTGAAGACCCGGGTTCAAACCTCGCTCTTGATAACCTTCATTTGTAATTGTGTGTTGTCAATTAAATCATAAAGGATTCTCAAATTGGAATCAGTAATCTCTGGATTTGATCTTATGATTTAAAGATTAAAACAGATTGTTTGATCAGCCGAACCACTGAACCTGAGAAACATTATTTGTGTTTTGGATGGGATTTAGTTCATTGAGTATTTAGTATTAGTTCAGTTTTATTAAATGCACTAGAATTAACACAAACATTGTGTGGTTTGAATTTAGTTAATGAGCAAATTAACTAATGAAGCACATGATTGTTTAGCAGTTTTACTGAGAGATTTGTATTTGATCAAACAACTTTTGCACTCAGAGGATTTGAATCCACGAATTTCCTCCTGAAACTCTGTTTAAGGCCACTAGTGCCTTTATGAATTTATCTTGGGTAAATCATCATTTGATTATTTTAATATAAACAGTAGTGGAATATGAGCTCACAGCACTTTATCACCTGAGCCTGTGTTTTGAACATGTGCTTTGGACAGTTGTGTTTAGAGGTTTTCATCATATGATAGAAAAATATCAGCAGTGGGATATATACTGTCCCACATTAACTTCTTTTTTTTAATTAAAAATGTCTGCATTCATGAAACTGAAATATGTTTGAAATGTGCAAACAATCACAAAAATAGTCACTTAATTTAATTCACAAAAACTTAATTCATTTTAGCCTGTAATTGATTGAAAATACTATTCATACTTTATTTACTTGAAAAAAAGAAAAGAGTTGAGTCTGGAGATTTCTATCAGTGCTGATGAGCTTGATTAGCAGCTTCAGGTGTTTTTAATGAGGCTTGATCTTAAACTGCTCTACAGCTGCAGGATTACACACTCTTCAATTTCTGTCTTCTTGCTGTTTTCATGCAGATGCACAAATCGTCCACAAGTGGGCACAACATTGACACATTAATCAGGCTTTCATCATGAAATCTTTATTAAAATGTGATGTTTGTCTGTAGATAGATGTGTTGATATGATGACCAGTCCTGAGCTTCACATCCTCCTCATCTGAGACGCAGAGAAAGATTCAGTCAAATCTGTTACTGGAAGAGAAAAATAAGTCAAAAATAATAAGTCATTTAAAAAAAAAAAGATTAACAAATTAAATGTCTAATATATGATATAGGGTCAGTATGAAAATGGGTGTTTGTGCATGGTTGGCAAATAAATTTATAGATTTATATTTATATAGTTTGAATTCTTCTGTTTGATAAAATATCAGGGGTCACTAACCCTATCAATTCTGTCAGTTATTATTTCCCTTTTGTCTTTAACTGTACCATAAACATGTCCTATGGATATACAAATAAGAAAAACAAATCCTAATAATATGATTTATTTTAATTGTTGGAATTGTATCTTCAATTAGTGCTATTTATTTTGTAGGAAATTATGAATAATATTTTCTTCTCCATGACTCTCAATATGTACAGTGCTCAGCATATATACAATATTATATTTGTGCATATAGATTATTAGTCAGTACTCAAGCCAAATCTGGAGCTTATCTAACAAAATAACTTACGATAATGGTCCAAAAACTAGTACACCTAAATTTATGTTGTAGAAAAATATTGAATACAAATAAAAAAAAAAAAAAAAAGGAAAAATCAAGAGAAGCAAAATAATTGGAAAATTTAGTTGACATTTTGTAGGTTGTAATTTTTTTTTTTTTGCAAAGTTTAGCTTGAATTTAATTGTTATCTTTCAATTTCTAAATATGTTTGATGACTAAAATATTATTTTAATAAATGTATATGTTTATTAAATCAGTTTTGGTTTAAATGCACCAAAATACAGTACATTGCCCAATTCACTGAGAAATGGATAAAAATATTGAGTTTCAAAATGGAGTGTACTCAATTATGCTGAGCACTGTAGGGGTGTGCCAAATGACAACACAAAGGAACAAATTTTATAGTTAAATATGAAAAAAAAGTGAAATGTGGAAAATCTTGAAAGCTTCTTGTGTAATTGCGTAAAATTACCATATAGTGTCAGACCACAAGACATGGTTTTCAGTGACAAAATGTATCAAGTTCCTGTTTTTAGAAATATATGGGCAGAAAAAAATAATTGTTATTTAATAAAATATAGTCACTTGTAAAATTAGGTCTTTGGTTACTCTCTGAACTTAATAGAGGTAAAGTTGGTTTTATATTCACATATTCGTTCATTTAGATGTCTCTAAATTGTTTACCATGTTACTTTGAATATTCGATCGGAATTAGCATGCAAGTATGACTTCAAAACAACATTACCACTGTCTAATTGACTGTGAACAGTGTTGTACTTTGATAGTCATTGGCTGCTTATATGATTTCCCTATTAAGAATTTGCAAAGAATACTTTTCTGAAATGATATTATTAAGGAGAATGTCTGAATATTCGAATATTAAACCAACTTTAAATCTATCTGAACTTAGATCCTTCTCATTGTAGATTTATTATTAATTTATTGCTTTTTTGGCTAAATTTGACATCCATAAATGTACATTTTCAAAGAAACACCCTTACTTTTTATTTTCAGAAAGGACTGATTTATATGGGAACTCTTTAAATACTGTAACAGTTATATTGCATGTAAAACTCTTTCTTGGTTTAAATCATTTAAACTTGTTTAATTTGCTGAAATTTTATTTATGTATCCCTTTTTGTCTCTGTTAATTTTGTATTTCTGTAAATGTTCTTTCTTGCCTAATAAAAAAAAAACTTACACTATACAAATGCAGGAATCAAGAGTGTCACGCGACTTACCTGTAAGTCTCGTTTGCATAAGATCATTTATCGTGCAAAATTGTTAGCTTAGCACTTTTAAGTACACCTTTAAATATTCATTATTATTTAAGCTTGTAAATGTAGTTATAGGTGTGCCGGCAGTTTGTTTACGTGCTGCTCTCTTGCGGAACTGCCTGTTGAATAGACGCAAAACGTTACCTTTTATTATCCACCTTTTACTACGGAAGGCGTACGGTGCCAAACGTCTTGACGAAACGCGTTTTGTTGTTGTCGTCAACAAACACTGTTTCTCAGCGGCAATTTGTAACTTTTGAAATGAAAATGAAATGGTGAGGGAAATAAAATATTAAGTAAACTATACAGCAAACATAAACTGCTCATTTAGTCAAACTAATCCATACTAATGTCACCCATAATTTAAACCACTGTAAACTTGCTAGGAAAAAAGGTGGATAATTATTATAAAATATAATAAAAAAAACACTTTTTTTGCCTTACATAAATGACTACTAATAAGCAATATTTACATAGATTCATTAAAATTGTTTTGTGGCAGATAAGACAACGATATAATTTAAAAACTGTAATTAAAACAATAAATATATATGAATTTATTTACAATTATTTCGAGAAAGACTTTTAATTATGCAAAAATGTGTTTTTTTGTCTTTGCTCTGCAGAATAAGGGATGGGAATAGTCCAGCAGAAGCATGTGGACTGACATTGACTCATAGACAGGTAATAATTCTGCATGTCATGATTTTGCCAAGTACGATGCGATCCTGGAACATCATTTTTGTTTGAAAATGTAATCTATAGCTATTCCCTACCCCTAAACCCAACCATAACTGTAAATTATTCCCAAAATAGTTGGATAACAATCATGTAGAAGTGCATAAACATAACGCTAAGCTTGAATTTAAATGAGAAACGTATCCCTTAATTCTGATTGGCTGATTGGAGTGTTGTTCCAGGATCAACATAGATGTTAATCCAGCAACATTTCCTAATCAGGCTGGAGAATAATTACAACATTACAGTGTATTTTTTCTTGTAAATGTGTAGATTACCATGATTTTCTGTTTTGAAGTGTGCCTGCTTTGAAAAGCAAATGATGATAACTGAAGTAGATTTCAATGAATGAACTTATCACACTGCTAATTTAATTTTTTTCCAGGCATAAACATAACCGCTTCTGGACATCATCCTTATCAAGTCAGTAAGTTGAATAAATAAAGTTTTTTTTTTGTTTTGTTTTTAGGAAGCAGTAAAACCTGCTTGGTTGTTTATCATCACACAGAGCAGATCTTCTGAATTGTAATAGGTACGTGGAGTGCTCTTCATTTACTTTACAATGTGGTAAGCAACAACTTTTATATGAGAAAAATCGTAAATCTAATGTGTGCGGAACATGAAGGAAAACATGGCCCTCAGGTTACGCTAAATATCAATTTTTATTCTTAAAAACCATACACGATACTCGACAAGTTTAAAATGTAAGTTGAATCACGATATCCATTTACATTGCGCAAGATAAACAGACATGTTATTTTATTTCCAAACGTTAAGATAAAAAACAAAACAGATCCTTAAAACAGATGGATAAACATTCATTCCCATTATAGGAAGACGCTATAGAAAAAAAAAGTTATGGATTGTTTTAATATATCTGCTCTAAATTGCAAACTTAAGCAGTTTCTTTTTATTTAATAAACATGATAAAACAAAATAACTTAGAAAAAAAAAACAGTTGCGATTACTGAAAAAATCTGAATCCCTTTCTCATGTTTTCTTCAATTCTTCTCCTTAATTACATCCTTAATAAACAAACAATTGGAGAGAAGCAACAGTCTTAACTGGAACCCTGCTGCCAAAAAGTAAATCTAATCCTAAACATTACAAAAAAAAAAAAACACACACAAAACATTAGTATTTTGACCATAAGTTTCATGCTATAAGCCACCCTGAGTATTAGATTACTTGGAGAACCAATCACGACCCTTGTTTAAAGAGTGCCCCACCCCCAGTGAATATAATCTATGCAAAAATCCCTGTAGGTCTGGTTCAGCAGGTTGAGATGTTCTTATTTCTGCATAAAAATACAATTTATTTATATGGTCTGTATCAAAACGTTCCTTGGGAATCTGAAATAAAGTACCCTGTGCTGTGATACCAGTGTTATACGCATGTTTTCTTGAAAATTCTTCATGTTAACTCCTTCGCATTTCCAGTATTTCAGGTCTTAAATATATTCTACAAACATTTGCAGCAATGTGTTTTTTTCAGCTGACAGCAATTTTTATGGAATAAGCAGGAAAACAAAAAGTACATCCTTTTTCATTTTCATATGATCAACAAACAAAACACTTGAGGAAATATTCTTTTCAAAGAAAAAGAAAAAAAAACATGAAACAAATTTTGAAAACAATTCACTCTTTTTCCTTCCTTTATTTTTCCTTTTAAACCAAGACAACAATTTACTACCTAAAAGACAATCTTAAGTTAAAATTTAAATCATTGCATTTTCAATTCAATTATCTAGGTTTTTTCAGCCTGAGTAAACAAACTTATAATACATTGGCAGGAACTTAATGTCATCGTTGAACTGACTGTGGACCATTTCAAATAGTTAAAATCACAGATGCATTCATTCTTTAAAGGCTGAAGTAGTGTGGCCTCCACTTCCAAAAAAAGAAATTTAAATAAAAAATAAATTTCACACCACTGAAAGCGTGAAGACTCCAGCTCCAGCCATTTCCAACTTCCAAACGAGAATGAGACACAAACTTGGTACTTAAAAAAAGAAAAATAATTCAAGGGGGTGAAGTAAGTATGAGAGGAGATGGATGTATGGACAGAGATCCTCCTCTACGGCTCCCTCCCCTCACCCATCCAAAGAAAAACCTCCCATGGACCTCAATACCTCTGCTCACTGCTATACAAGCCTTAGTGTTATCTATTTGGCTAGGAGGTTCTATGTATCTACAAATATATAACAAATAAAACTTGCAGGCAAAAATAGTTCGGTTTCCATAGAAACACCCTTTTTTTCCTGAAAATACAGCAGTATCTGAAATATTTCTCATTTGTCCCCATTTCTCTGTATCAGGAAGCTCTTCCACCAATGAACAGAAGAAAAAAAAAGTATCTACAAACTTTGTAAACAGACCTGTGTCTTCCAAAAAACATAAATATTTTAAAATATTAACAGCCAAAATGATGCAGAAATCAGTGTTTTAATAAGCAAAGGGCAAAAAACAAAAAAAATGTACAACACCATCCAGAAAAAGAGAAGCGAAAGCTAAGGGCTAAGCTCCCGAGAGCTCCTTGGCTCCGCCACTCTTATCCAATGAGTTCTCCAGGCTTCAGTCTCTGTGGAGATGAACAGGTGTTGTGTGTCGTACCGAGAGCCGGAGTTGATCAAAGGGACGTCTCTAGGCTGTGCATGGGGCTCCCGGGAGCTGAAGGTGTGGCTGATTTGCTGGGATCCAGGAAGAGGTGCACGCCGCTATCGACGGCATTATTGTTCTGATTGGGTGAGGGTGGAGGAGGAGGTGTAGGGGTCGCATTTCTCTTTGTGGGAGCATCGTCCTCCGCGTCCGTGTCATCAATGAGAGGGATGTGGGGCTCCGAGTCCTCTATCCGGAACTCTGGATGGGTCATGAAGTTGTGGATGGAGGTTCGAGACTCTGGCTTCTCCAGGCCCTCATAGGGTGACAGCGAGCTGCGGAATGCATTCACCACCCGGATCTGTGGGAGAACGGGATGTAAAGTCAGCTTTGCTGCTCGAAGAAATCTACTGCTAGTTTGCACACGTCCACAACAGGCAAACTAAGTAATTTTTTTAGGTAAGGTTAAACCAAATGGGCCAAATGGGCTGGTTTTAATTGATGAGTGGAGAGCAGTGAGGTTAGCGCACCAAAACCTTCTGAGAGAGTGTGTGAGCGGTCAGATGTCGTGCAACTAAGAGAGAGAAAGAGTGGACGAAACGCTTGAAAACCTGATGCTTGTTACGGTGAGCTTATCCTCTGACCGAGGGACAGACAATCCTCTTTTCTCAGGGTTGAGAAATAACAGATGTACCAAACTGGAAAGAACTTGGGGCATCTTCTCAGTTGTAAATCACAGAAAGCCAATTATATTTTCCAAAATGCAAATGAGATAAGAGAGAAAAATGGAACAGAAGAGACAGGAGAAGAGAGAAAGAGAGGCCAAGGTAACCCCAGAGGACACAGCTCAACACATAAGGTTAATATTTTTGGGCATGCGTGTTTTTTTGAAAGGGAAGGGATCGATCATTGATCATGTTGTGAAGTAGAGACGCAAAACTTTAAAGCAGCCAAGCAAGTTTAAGCTAACCAGCACAAGTAAATTCACAAACGGGCTAGAGACTGGACCCATGCAGAGCAGCACTACCTTGTGGTTCATTAGAGGTAAACCTTTGAGTATAGCCCATGACACATTTCACAGAATCTAAGAAGGAATATGCGGCAATCAGCGTTTCAAACTCACTTTCCCAATGTCCAATATAAGTCATTAGCAGGAAAATCAAGACTACAATCAAAGACAGTTATGCAAAGTGCCCTGAACAGAGAAAAAGGGGACTGTGGACAGCCAGGACCTGATGAAAGATGGAAATATTGATGTGGTTAGAATCGTGCCGAAAGACAAACAGATACAACATGATTCCACCAGCTGCAGACCTTCCCTGTAAAATAACAAAGTTACACCAAAAGAGACAGACAGAGAGAGAGAGAGAGAAAGAGAATGGTAGACCTGGCACCGAGTAACATGAGACAGAGTGTAAGGAGGAGGAAACTGTTGGGTACAGACAGTAACGCCAATGTCGTAGAATGAGCGAATGAGCAAAAGCTGACAGAAAAGGTGACGAACAGCAGAACTAGAGAAAGAGAAGAGGAAGTCATTTGCGTCTAAACTACAGAACAACATCCGATATCTCACTTGTCGATGCTAAAGACACCCAGGATACTTACCGAGCCTGCACTTTTAAAAAAAAGTCTCACTGAACTATACACAAGACCAATTTGGCGCGATTGGTCGGGTTATCAGTGTGACCATGGGCGTATACTCAAAACATTTACGCGCAGAAGACTAGGAGCCTGGCGAGCAGGCGCAGGGCTGCAGACACACCAGACGGTATTAGACAACAACTCTTCATCAGTGAGACCCAGCCAAAGCCATCAAACACAGACACAGATACTTCAACCTTAACACTTAAGATACACAGCCGTTAACATTGAGAAGCAATGTGGAAGATGTTTCGAGATACATTTCATTTCAAACAAGAGAGCGAGATAGGTAGAGAGAAAGAAGGACATTAGGAGAAGAATGAAGACCGTTAGGCGAGAGGAGGAAATGTTAATTGTCATGCACTAATAAACGCGCACTCACACCCGACAGTGGCAGAAGCGGTGTTGAAGGCAGTAGCAGGAGATAAGGCTACATGTGTAGGGCTAGAAACATTGGTTACATCGTGCTGTTGGCTGCCGCTGGAGGGCTGGCGCCTGACGGCCGCCTGAAAGGAAATTCCGCTCTGGAACGCACTCACTACATCCATCTGGAAGGAATCAGAGAGTGTGATAGGCCCAGAGAACGCACAGGAGAGAGAAAGACAGAGAGTCAGAGGAAGAAGAGAAGAGAGAAGAGGAGGGATAGAGGAAGAAGGGCACCCATATAAAGAAGACAGAGATCAGCTGAGAGAAAGAGAGAGAGAGAGAAAAGGCACTGAATTAAAAGAACCTGACCTGACATTTGCCTTTAGAATTGACCGGCTTATTGCTTTGACAAACTGCATTAATAAACCCTCTTCCACCAGTATAAGGTCAGCATAAGTAGTGGATTGATTGGAGGTAGTACTAACTCAAACCATAATCAGAGAAAAGGGAAATCGAAATTAGGTAAGGTGGACATTTAGGCTCCTGAGCTTGGCCAGAGGGGAATGCAGAGTTGTGCGGTTTTCGAGAGGTTACCTGAGTCTGAATGCGGTTGAGGCCTCTAAACCAGAGGATCTGCCCCCTGCGAAGCTCTCGCTCGGCATGGTCGATTTCATCAAGGTCTTCCAGCTCCTCCAACTCCTCGTCCGGGATCTCCTCCTTCTGCGTTCCATGACCAGCAGACTTCAGGAACTTTAGCCGGCTTGTGGGGATCGTGGAGATGACCTGAATGAAAGCGTAGATGGATATCAGGTGGCCATTCCAAATGAAAAAAAGATTCTGGGAATTCAGTCTACTGCCACCAGGGGGCACTGCTCGATTGTTATTTGGTAAGTTTGGATTGGTGTATCGAGAGCAGGTTACAGGCAACAAGAAGCTGCTTTTTATACTATAAAGCAGGGGTGCCAAAACTTGGTTCTGGAGGGCCGAAGTCCTACATATTTCAGTTCCAACCCCAATTAAACAAACTTGAACCAGCTAATCAAGCTCTTTCTAGGTATAGTAGAAACTTCCAGGCAGGTGTGTTGAAGCAAGTTAGAGCTAAACTATGCAGGACACCGGCCCTCCAGGACTGAGTTTGGACATCCCTGCTATAGAGGAACAGTCAATGCTTACCTGTCCCCAGAGTAGACATCCAAAGCCCAAGAAGATGCACCATAGCCACTGTTCAATGTTTAAACCAACACAGCTGAACGGCTTTCCTCCAAATTGCACGATCACAATCTAAGTGGTAAAAAAGGTCCATTTACGTTGAGCTGATTATGCTAAATCAAATTTAAAGACCTAATTTGGTTATTGGGCTTCATGCAGAGATTTGAAAGGCTCACTTCATACCTGAATAACGAATGTCCCAAAGACAATGGTGCAGAAGATCATATTGTTGAAAACGCCTTCAAAGACGTTTCGTTCTCCGTGGATTTTCCGTGCATTAATTTCATTAAACAGCTGCATCATCACAAAGGTGTTGAAGACGATGGTGTAGTGCTCAGATGGGGGATCGTGAAGATTGGCATAACGTCCACTGTCAATGTTGAACATCTTCTCACCTGAGAGATTAACCGAAAGTACAAATATTAAAGCGTTGAAAATAAAACAGTACAGAAGGATATTGCTGTTTGCGACATCAGTGTGCAGCTGATGGGTCTTAAAACAAAATAAAGGTGCACAGAAAAAAAAGGTTTTATTAATGTTTGCCTTATGTGCATGAATGAGTTGATTTAATAATGCTAGTTAGTTCTTACCAGCAAACAGTAGAGTAAAGATGATGGTGAGCTGGTAGACGGCATGACCTAATATGTTTTTCATCATTGTCCTAGAGATGAGTGGTTTATTACGGCCATAAGGCTTCCTCAGCAGAAGAGATTCAGTGGGGGGTTCAGTGGCCAAGGCCAAAGAGGCAAGTGTGTCCATAATGAGATTTACCCATAACATCTGTACAGCTTTCAAAGGAGAGTCCTGGGAGAGAGAGAGAGAGAGAGAGAGAGAACAGGAGGTGACTGTTCTGACCTCATTCCCTGTTGCCACCTTCATAACATTCAAAAACAACCTCTCGATTCTGCATTTGCATGAATCCCTTTTAGCTTGTTCTGCACGGATTAGGAGAGGAAAATCTGCATGATGAATTTAAACATGAGAATACAGAGCTGAAAAAATAATACGACAGCACTTTGTGAATGACAGGAGCTGGAATTCTGGTGGAGTTTTGCGTGCACAGATATTGAGTTGGCCTGCTCAATATCCAGGGAAAATGATATACAAACCAAGCAGAACACCTGAGGCTTGATGCCACGTCCTGGCTTGGCTGCTGACAGCAATGCGAAGTGCAAATGTAATCCTCCCATTCATTATGCAATAATACAGGACCTCAACTGCAATCAACCTGACTATCATTCCATTTACCCGAGGAGAGCTGGCTCATTTTGGACTGGTGCTTTGCCTGTGGACAGTGATGGCAGACCCCATGCTGACTGCCTCCAAGTCTTACTGCCTCAGACTAACAATTTCCAATCACTTCAGATAGGATGGGTAGCAATCAACTGCTCCTATTGGCCACTGCGTTGCAAAGTTGCAATCCTTTGCAAAGAGCTGCGCTATTTACCTTAACAGTTGCAGCCCTATTGTGCTATTTCATGGTAGAGGAGAGCTTTTTATAGCCATACCTGTGTGATGCAAGCTCCAGTGAAGGCCACAATCACAGCCACCACATTGACGGTGAGCTGGAACTGGAGGAATTTTGAAATGCTGTCGTAGACATTTCGCCCCCACATGACGGCCTTGACAATGCTGCTAAAGTTGTCGTCAGTGAGGATGATATCGGAGGCTTCTTTAGCCACGTCAGTGCCGGCTATACCCTGAGAATAAAAAGCACACTGTGTAAAAGCCATTCAAACTAATATGCAATGTAAAAATGTTTTCGCTTATTTCCTTTATTGTAGCAACTTTAGTTGGTCCCACATACCATGGCAAACCCAACATCGGCCTTTTTTAAGGCAGGGCCATCATTGGTGCCGTCTCCTGTTACTGCTACAACCTGTCTCTGCTCTACAACCGTGCTGTCAATTATTCCTGAAAGACAAGACACACGTCATAATCAGTGTTGTGCTAGTTAATGAAAAATAGTAACTAGCTACAGTTACTAGTTACTTCATTCAAAAAGTAACTCGATTACTTGCACCAAAAGTAATGGTACTGTTAAAAGTAATTTGAGTTACTTTTCCAAAGAACATTTTTAATGCTCCCATTAATGCCATTATAACATCACTAAAGTGCTGGATGGAGAATACACTGTTGATCAACTTCACAGTACTTCTCAGTTATTTTTTAACACAATTTTTTTCAGACCAGTAGCACAAAAACAAAAAAAATATCACAAGGTGATAAACTAGCTGAATAATATATTCAGAAACAAAAAAAGCAAAAACTAAAGTTGCTTCAGCATAATAAAGGATTGTATTTATCTCTTAAACATGTTCCTTCACAGCTTGAGTATGAAAACTAGCAACAATATACAACAAACACAAAATCTTTATGAAATAAATAAATGAAAGTAATGGAAATTATCATTCAGAATCAATTTGGTGAAACTCAGCACCAAAAAATTGCTATTATAGACAACAAATTTTATGCATTTTAAACCAATCAATAACATGAAATCTATGAGCAATTTTCAAACTAACCACAAATTAAACGTGGTACGTCAACAACTTATAGAAATTAAGCTGTGTATATTCAAACTGAAAAATCTACTGTTGTATAACAGCTATAAAAATATGTAAAACAATAAAAAAAATAAAATCACAGCATTTTTTTCTGAGATACAACACTGCACATTTTAAATAACATGTTCTGAAATATAACAGAAATGTGTCCCTGTGTCTACTAAACTAATCAATTTTGTTATACACATTAGAAATGTGTGCTTATTTATTTGAAACAACAAACGAAAGTAGTAATAGTAATTAATAATAGTAACGTTAATAGTCTCTCGGTCTACCTCACGTGCACGCACCCGGTATCTCTTGTGCACGCACTTGGTAACCGTAACCCTAACCCTCGTGCACATTCGGTCTCTGCTTTCGCTTGACTTTAGTCCAGTTTGACGCCTCATACACGACACGTCGTCTTTACAGTGGTTCGTGTGCATCCACTAATCCCACAATGTGTCATCGCTTTAAACAGGAAGATGTGGGCTAGACTGCAGCCAAAATTAATTAACTTACCAAGTAACGGACAAACACATCATATTGTAACGATAACAGAGTTACTATATTTAAAAAGTAATGCGTTACTTATTATTAGTTACCGTCAACAGTAATGCCGTTACAGTAACGCAATACTAGTAACGCGTTATTGCCCAACACTGGTCATAATAAACAGCATGACGTTACATTACAGAGCAGAATTACACTTTTTAAAGACAGAACTATTGGCTCATACCTTTAACAAGTGTATGCTTGTCTGTGGGCGAAGATCTCGCCAGCACCCGGAGTTTAGGCCATATTTTATCAATCCGCTCTTGTTCGATCTGGAAAAAGAAACAATAAAAAACAGGATCGTATTATGAGCTTGTTTGTTTGTGTGAGAAGTCCTGCCATTAATAGATTGTGCCTCTCACCTCTCCCTTTTCATTACGGATCCGGCGGTTGAACTCCTTGCCCTCTATGCAGAGGAAATCATCTCCTACCTGCAGGATGCCACATTTAGTTGCTATAGCGCGGGCAGTATTAAGGTTGTCCCCTGTGACCATGCGCACCGTGATTCCAGCACGCTGGCACTTTCTAATGGCATCAGGGACCTGAGCAGGAAAGAACAAGTGACCGTGACCGAGAGCTTATTACTTGTACATTGCATTTCACGCAAGAGAATAACAACCAATTTTGTGTACTTCTTCATTTTACTACGGCTGCAAGTATAGTTGGTCATTTATTCATTTGCTACATTTTTTTGTAAGAATAGTTCGGATTGATAAACTTCAGAATGATTATTAATTAAGACATTATAATTCATTATCTACAAAATTGTCATTTCATATCCTGCTTTACGTTATCCTTCATAGAATGTTGCAAATTAATAGAAATATAGTTAGCCTATCCATCCATCCATCCATCCATCCATCCATCCATCCATCCATCCATCTATCTATCTATCTATCTATCTATCTATCTATCTATCTATCTATCTATCTATCTATCTATCTATCTATCTATCTATCTATCTATCTATCTATCTATCTATCTATCTATCTAACATTAAATTGTGCTCCATGTTTGACTTGCATACACATTAGCACTTCATTGGCAATGAAGTTAGCTATTAGCTTGTGAAGTTTAAAATCTTTAACAAAACAGAAATATGTGTGACTTTAACAAACAACAAACATACCTGATGGATCATTTTTATTTCCGGAAGATGAGCATGTCGCAGTTTAGCTAAATTAATTCACGCCTTTCTCCTATATGCCTTGGCCGTTGCAATGCAACAAAACATTGTTTTCCAGCCGCAAGCCGCGCTCATTCTCGAAATGTATAGTTTGTCTAAAGTGATTTATACAAACTACATAGTATACTTTGACCAGGGATACTGCGTCAGCCAGCGCAGCGACATTGTGTGTCTGCCGGTTTGTTTATTTACAGTAGTTCCACGTGAATTCTGACCAATTGAAAAGCAGTTTAGGAAATACGTTCAATAACATCTGGCCAATGAGTGATGTAGATTTTGTCACATGACTGCATTTTGGTTCGTTTCAACTGGTCGGACCAAAGCAATCATGTGGTGTGAAAGGGGACCCAAAACGGCAGAAAAATGCTACAATGTATCATTTGTTGCCCTTGGTCCGGACCAAATGAACCGAACCACATATGTGACTAACTTAACCAAGCATTGGGGATAACAAGACTCAAATTTATGTCAAAACACATGACGGCACACCATGTTAAACCATATTCTTGCCATGCTACCTACTACACATTTGCACATCAGAGAGTTATGTCAATAGAAAAGTGCCATAAAGTAACGTCATTGCTGGACATTTTCCATGCACTGTGCACACATGCAAATAAACAAATATAACAAAGCAGCCTAAATTTTACAAAGCAATTCCTCTATTAAAACACCAACAGCATGTACCTCGGGCCTGACCGGATCTTCAATGCCCACGACACACACACAAGTTAGCCTGGTAAGGATATCGGCCTCATTATCCCAGTCTGGTTCCCCTTCAGAAACAGGAAAGTCCCTGTAAGCCAGGCAGATGGTCCTCAGGCCCTCGGAGGCCATAGGTTCGATTACTCTCTTCACCATATCATCTCTGTCCCTGGGCCGGAAAATCTTCGCCTCACCCGTCGATGTCAGGATTTTATAGCACCTGAATGAGAAGAGAGCAACAGATAACCAACAGCACAGAGAAACCAAGCCATCGCAGTAATTTCTCCAGGGAAATCTATCAGTAACGCAGCCTGGGGGTTTTAGAGCGAGAGGTGACTCTTTTGATCTGTCATTCAAAGTTTGCTGACACTTCTTTAAATGAAGTGCTCGAATGCTTCAACAATTTACACTTTTCCTTTAAGATTCAAAAGTGTCAAGCTATTAAAAATGACTATTTATGATGGCATAGAGGATGGCGTACTTCTTCAGCAGAATTTCTGAGGCTCCTTTGCTGAACATCCGGTAGCTTCCGTCATCTTTCTTTAGCACAGTGCTCATGGATTTCCTGACGGAGTTGAAGGTGTAGACTTTGTAAAGCTTCTCCTCAGGGATTTCATTGCGGATTGCTTGATAGTCTTTTTTCAAGTCCAAGGCAAAGCCCAGCAAGGCACATTCAGTTTTGTTGCCCACCTGACGATTCAGGCCTCCCTCCTTCTCAGGGGACTGAAAGAGAGAAGAGTTAAAAACTTAACAAAAGATATAATTAAAACATTTTGTGGAAGGCTTTATTTATTAATTAATCAATGTTATTCAAATGCACAGTGCATTAAACACTACAGTTTTGGCATTTCTGTGAATTCTCCTGCAAATTACCTCCAAAAATGCCTGTGTTTTTGGATGGCACTGGGGGGTTTACGTTGTTGGGAACTACAGAACAAAGGAGATTGCGACGAAAGAGACCAACAGAAAATATCTACCAGGAATTAACAAATCTGTCATTGCTTACTCTTACTTTTGCAAACCAGAGTTTTTCCACAGCTATGAAAATGGCTGTCAATATTCAAGAAGGAATTGCTTGGTTTTAGTTTAGTTTTTATTAGTTTCAGTATTAGTTTTAGTTGTTTTTCTAAATAAGGATATTTGTTACATGTAAACATACCAAAAATATGTAGTCAGCAATTTCAGTCAGTTAAAACATCACCATGATCTGAAAAGTTTCTTACAATTACATTTTGCAACCCAACTGAAGCATGATTCACTAATTTAAATTCCATTATGATTTCTGTTATGAAATAAACGTACGTTTCACCAGATCCTCTTATTTAAGCCCTCAGTTTAACCGCGCTCAAGTTGTTCAAGTTTAGTTCAGCCACTGCAGGCTGTCATGTACTGTTTGTGTTTGGTTCACTGAATCACACATGCACAGTACTATCAGTTCATCACTTATCATATCTGATCTTAGTGTACTGTTCTAATAACTGAATTACTCAATACATATTGGTTTATTTCGAGTCGGAGGGGTATCAAGCATGTTAAAAGTAAGTAGTTTGTGGATAAGAATGCTTATTGGAGACATGAATCGTTTCAAATTCAGTTCAATTTGCTAGTTCAACCGGTTCACTTAGAAGATCCAGTTAAAAAGAATGATTCATTCACGATCGAAACCCATTTTTGGGCACAAATGTGTTAAAGTAATAATTATAAGTCTCTGTATTTAATGCTGTCACCATGCTACGGTCATGTCCACTTGTTTTTTTGCGGAAGCAACATTGAGGACTGACTGGAGGAGAACCAGCTTAATCTGGCCAATGGCATCACAGACTCCTGAGGTGCTGTACACCTGGCTGCGTGAAGTAGTAGTGAAATCGATTTACTTCTAAAAGGCTTACAGTAGGCTTACATATTAAATACATTTACAAAGACTAAAACGAAGGACGTTTTTGCTATAATTTTAGTTAGGTTCAGTTAGTTTTGTATGTACACAAAACAGTTTCAGTTAGTTCTAGTTCTTAAAAAAACTCTTTTTTTTTTTTTTTTATTCCAGTTAACGAAAGTGATTTTAAATGTCAGTATTCTTTTTTTCGTTCATTTTAGTTAACTATAATAACCTTGCCCCCTTCATCACCACCAATGTTGCCTGGTATTACAAATTATTTTTGTCAACCAAATCAGTGAACAATGCCAAATCAGATCAGATCAAATCAAATCAAATGGGCTAAAACGTTTTGTGGCATTCAAACAGCCACAAAAGATTTTCCAGCGATCCACCTACTTATTCAAACTTATAATGGATACAAACACAAGGGCTGTTTCTCAACATGCATTCTTCAGCGTTCTTGTTCCTCATGCTCTCGTCAAACTTCATCATCAACTGCCAAAGTTCAGTTCCAAAACTCAAGAACGGAGGACACGTGACAGTTCCTGGATGTGTTCTTGAAATCGAGGATGCGTTAATGCAGACTTTGGCGCAAAACTGGCTCGAGAAATCGCAGAAGTCATTGCGGCTGAATAAAAGAGGTGGAAAGTTCAATATTTTATATAGATTTATTATTAAAGTTCAGAGATAAAACTTATTTATCTCAGGAGTTTCCCTAAATGAGACGGTGAAAGTAAACATTACCATGAAAATCTTAATAAAGGCATAAACACATTAAGGGAGTTTATTTGCTGAAATTCGAATTAAAATTTGTTTTATTTGTATTGTGCAACGTATATTACAGTTTAATATATATTAAACTGTAAAGTTCAATAAATTTTCCAATAAAAACACATGAAGGTCATGTGACTATCAGAAAGACCTAGGGAAGAATGCAACATCTCATTTCTCACAGGACCCTATCTCTGTTCTCGTGGTCTCCCGAGTTCGTTCTTCCGAGGTAATCTAGCAAGACCGGTCTCCACAAGAACGCGAGTCTGTTTTCTGCGTTCTTGGAATTGAGAAACAGCCATCATCATAATGAGCCATGTTGTAAGGAAGCTTGCGAGAAAATGTTTTTTTTAATAAATTTTTATACACTTTATCGCAATTATTAACATTTTGGGTTGACTTTAATGTTTTTTTATTTGATACAAAACAGTTACACTTTTAAAGTTGAGTTTTATTAAAAGATCAGTTTTTATTAAAACTATTTATTAAATTATTAAACTCATCAGTATTTATTAAAGATCAGTATTAATGCTTTAATACTGAAACTACTGGTGCAGTTTAAATTGAGCAATTACAGAATGGCATTGCGTAGTAAAAAAAAACAAAAAAAAAAACTCAAGACAATTATTTCATTTAAAAAGCTTTGCAGGCATAATGTTTGTTTAGGTTCTCACCATAATTTTGGTGGTGTAAGCACAGTTGACACTGATGCCCAGTATGAGCACGTCCATGGTGCTGGCAGGGACAACATCAGGCTCGGGGACTTTCCTGTAGTGCTTGTCAGCAATAAAAACCTGAACTACTGTCATCCGATTCATAGTCAGTGTTCCTGTCTTATCCGAACAGATGGCTGTGGCATTGCCCATGGTTTCGCAGGCATCAAGATGCCTCACTAAATTATTGTCTTTCATCATTTTCTGAAACACAGAAACAAAGTGAAACAATGAACAATTGGGTTGGGATTTGAGAGAGGCTGGTAAACAGACACGCAAAACAATAAACCGATTGAATGCAAAAATAAACAGGAATGTCCATTAATCCCCAATTAAACAACATCCAGAAGTGATGCTACTGTATGAGGTGGGTGATAATTGCAGTAAAATATATACATGAATGGAAATGGCAGATCATCTTTATTGGATCAACATATTGTTTGGCTCAACAAACAGGGCCCACTTCTAAGATAGAAGTTAGTCATGAAAAATCGAAGCGAAGTCATACTTTGACAGAGTAAGCCAATGAGATGGTAACAGCCAGCGGAAGACCCTCAGGAACGGCCACCACCAGTACGGTCACACCAATGATGAAGAACTTAACAAAGAACTGGATGTAGATGGGTATACATCCTGAATCCCAAATAACTTCATCCTTCCAGAAAGTCTTCACCACGAACAGCACCACCAAGATGATCACGGTGATGGCTGACATCAACAAACCTGCGAAGGGACACATACATTAGCACCTCTGGAGCCCACGCGAAATGCATCTGATGTCCCAGCAAAAACCATTACCAGCGTGAGATTGACTGTTAGCCCTCAAGACCTCAGCAAGCCATTTGACAAATGCAGTTTTGTGCCCTGTGCTGACATATTTCCTATTAAAACCCAACATTTTGGAGAGACATCCATTTTTTAATAGCCAACAGGCTTTAGTAATGCCACAGTCATGAAGCTACAGCTAGTCAATCACAAGAGGTACTAGGAGGCAGCAGGATTTTATTTTTACAGAGAGAATCTGACTGGATGAGAATCCGTGTAGTGCAGGATGAGTCATCATTACAGTAGGCAAGATTTCCCCAAGTAAGAGGAAAGAAAAATACTAAATGATAATTATTTATTACAGGGTTTCTATGGGTTTCACCAAGTCAAATTTAAGACTTTTAAGACCATGAAGAATGAAAATTCAGACTTATATAGGATTTTTAATAGCCAAGCATAATCAAAAAACTAATTCTAATTAGTTATGTCTAATATTTTATATTTCTTATATACTTTAAATAACCTGTTACAACTAGCAGACCCTCGCTAGACTGTTATAATATTAGTTATGAATATAGTTTGTCTAAAAGTTTTATTGGGATGTATTGTTGTTGATTGGATAGGTGTTGGATTGATTGGGTGGCTTTATATTCATTCATTCATTCCTTCGGCTTGGTCCCTGATTTATCAGTGGTCGCCACAGCGGAATGAACTGGCAACTATTTCAGCATATGTTTTACACAGCGGATGCCCTTCCAGCTGCAACCCAGCACTGGGAAATTTAGCTTTACATAAACATAAACATAAAAATGAAAATTAAGACCTGTTTAAAAAGATTTAAGACAACATTTCAGTCAATTTAAGATTTTTTTAAGGCCTAAAATTGTGTTTTTGAAATTTAAGACCCTGCGGACACCCTGTATAAGGAGAACCCCAGCATACAGATGAGCTCTGAGTGACCATAATTACCTGCTTTTCCGATTTGGACCGCCAATTTGGTCAGCTTCCCTTGCAAGACCGATTTCTCTTTCTTTGACAAGTTGGCTTTTCTCTTCTCCTCACCATCAGCCCCTTCATCACTGTTTAGAGGCTGCATCTCCATTGCAGCCCCATCCTGGGCTTTTGCTACAAAGAAAGAGAATGTAATAAAACAATGAACATGCAATGGGCACAGGAATTCAAGTTCTGGTAGATTCAAGCTTCCTCCCTCTGACCATAGGAAGCGTTTTCTAATTAAATTGTGCTTCCCACACAAATATAATTAAGCGACTAGATAGATTAATTAGAATGGTGTCCATAAATGCACAATGATTGTATTATAGTCATAGAAAACACATTGAATAGCCACATGCGAGCCCCACGTGACCGAGTATCCTAGGAGACATGAAACCTGAGGTGTCCAGCCCATCACTTATCACTACAGGCTATAAAAGAAGACATGTCTGATCTCAAGGCCATCGCTCTGCGTGCTGAAAGTACAGCCTGCCAGTGAGGTGACATCACACAAACAAAGAACTCAGCGTGCATGCAATCATACAGACAAGCACGCAGCAGGGCATCTCCGTCGATCTCTGCTCAAACGTGAGGCAGTCGGCTTGTGTGCAGGATTTAATGGGTGTGTGATGTGAGGTAATGCGACTGCGTCTGAAAATTAGCGGGGGGCGACGTGGAACTGCTATTCTACTTTGCAGTGTTGCTGCGCTCTGAGCTGTAATGCTCGTCTGCTGGATTAGAGCTCATTTCTGGCAGGGCAATCTGTAGCGAGGGACTCAATACACATACGTGCACGCTACTTTTAGAGTAAAGGATACAGAACTCGCTTTAGAATGAATGTGGACTCTGTCCTGCTTGCGTATAGGATTTTAGATAATAAAAAAGGCAAACTGAACTCTATCTGTACTCTAAAGGTTAGGGGTGAGTATTTTTTTTAAAGGCATTTAGTCAAAAATACAAAGGAACAACAATGCTGTGAAATATTGCCACATTGAATAACATTTCTTTTTTCAATTTAAATGTTTTAAATGTATTTATTTGATGGCAAAAGGTAAATTTTCCACACTAGGGATGCTCATAATAACCGATTCAACGCTACCGAAAGGTATCGATTAATGGCATCAGTTAATATATAATATAATATGCAGTCAGAATTATTAGCCCCCCTGTTTTTTTTTTTCTTCAATTTCTGTTTAACAGAGAGAAGATTTTGTTCAACACATTTCTAAACATAATAGTTTCAATAACTCATTTCTAATAACTGATTTATTTTATCTTTGCCATGATGACAGTAAATAATATTTGACTAGATGTTTTTCAAGGCACTTCTATACAACTTAAAGTGACATTTAAAGGCTTAACTCGGTCAATTAGGGTAATTAGGCAAGTTAGGGTAATTAGGCAAGTTATTGTATAACGATGGTTTGTTCTGTAGACTATCGAACAAATATATAGCTTAAAGGGGCTAATAATATTGACCTTAAAATGGATTTTAAAAAATTAAAAACTGTTTTTATTCTAGCCAAAATAAAACAATTAAGGCTTTCTCCAGAAAAAAAACATTATCAGACATACTGTGAAAATTTCTTTGCTCTGTTAAACATCATCTGGGAAAAATATTTAAAAAAGAAAAGAAAATTCAAAAGGGGGCTAATAATTCTGACTTCAACTGTATATATATTTTTTAATTGGCTGCATAAATGTGCAACACATATTTGTTAACTCGCGGGATGGTAACACGTGCAACCACACGTACCTACAGACATATTTTGCCAACGAAGCAAAATGAAAGAAGAATATTGCTGGTCACAGTTTGAAACAGACGAGTTGATGCTGATTGCCTCTGTCCTGGAGCCACATCATAAACACCTCAGCTTATTTACACAATTGGAGAAAGAAGCCGCAAAACAAAGATTTCTGAAATGTGCGCTGCTTTGGAAGCGTCGGGATTCTCTCTCCATTAGAGTGCGCTCCGGCACCGCTCATAAACACAACAAATAGGCTATTGTTTTGATGATTTGGTCACCCTTTATTTTGATGGTCCGTTTGCTGAATTTAAGTTACATTGCAACTTATTCTCATTAGATTATAAGTAGACTGTTAGATTGGGGATAGGGTTAGTGTAAGTTGACATGCACTTGCAAAGTTTCTTATAGTCAGTTAAATGTCTATTGAAGGAGCAGTATCAACAGATATTAAGCAGACAGTCTAACCATCAAACCAACCTTTTTTCCATTTAAAAATGACAGTTATTAATAGTTCTTTTAAAATATCTATTTTTAAAATAGCCTACTTAATCTACTAATCAAACAAATCCAAAGATTTTCTTGATTCTTGAACTCCGCACCAAACTGAGGCTTCATTTTATAGCTAATAAAACGTATATGCAAATTAATGCAATTTCATTTTTAAAAAACTAAATTGTTATATGCTGTAGTAGTTTATACTTTACAAAAAGTCAACATATGAGTCTTGTCATTGTCTTTAATCACATACAGCGCGCACACGAACTGCGAGTGAGAGAGGAAATAAAAGCTCTAACGTAAAACCTGATGCTCAAGACAATCTTTTAAATAATGCCTTCTATTACAGAGGTTTATGATATAAGAACAGCAGAGCATTAATTAAATGCATATTTTCCATTGAGTTATCAATTTAAGGCTATTGATGGGGAAAAACAGCCTATGCTGGTTCTGAAAAGGATTCAGTCAGTGTTTTTTATTTTGTAATTAAAATTGTCATTTAAGTGAACAATATCAAGGGCAGTACTATTTATTTTATTATTTTTATTATTTTAAATTCGTTTCTCTGTGCTGTTGGAAACACTGAAGGTGCGTGAAGGTGTTCTGTTATGTTCTGTTGTTATTATGATCGCATGTTAAAATAAATCAGTACTTTAAAATGCAATGTTTAATGTGTCAGATACAAAATAGACACATCAACTATTTTTTTTTTATTAAATAATAATTTAATATTAATCTGACCAGGTAACGGTTATTATTCAGTTAACGAGCAGCGGATGTTGGTTGTCAAAATTAACCGAAATGAGCATCCCTTACTCCATCAAACACTCTAGAATTTAAGTATAATGGTCAATATGGCGAATGAAGCCCCGCCTTCTAGTACAGGAGCCAATCAGCGATTGATATAGACTGGCAAGTCTCCGGGGAGTTGCTAGAACCAGACATACATTTCTGCAGATTTTGTGTGATTCAAACATTTAGAAATGAAACTAATGAGACAGTTTAATCTCAATTTAATCGTAAGCTTGGCAAGCAATTTTGGAGAATTAGATTTTTCCCCATTCAAACAGAATGCCCGAGCATAGTGCCTGAGAGGCGTTTTGAAGATGGCCGCCGAATGAAATAACTTGCCTTAAAGGGACTTGCTTTGAATTATTAGAAATTAAAATTATATTTATATTTTAATATATGTTTGAAAAGTTATTAATTCCTGTGATAGCAAAGCTGGATTTTCAGCAGTAAGTACTCCAGTTTTCACATGATCCTTATTCTTATTTGATGCTGATTTTATATTATTTTTAAATGATGAATATAAGTTTTTATAAGCCGAATATAAGTATTCTTTAAAGGATAAAGTCTGTTTTTGAATCATACATCATGTAAAATGCCTTTACAACTAACCTCAAAATCTTGAAGGGTAGTGCAATCCGCTAATTCATGCTAACGCGTCAACACTACACACCTGCACACTTCTTTGCACCTCACACTAGTGTGGATGAGCTTTAATGAAGATCCAATAGCACTAATGGGTTAAGGCGATGGTTTTAATGCAGGCGGCAGCATGTAAGAGGGTGGGCTGCTAAGCCAATATGGTGTTCATTATGTCATTAAGTCAATAGGGTTACTCACCTTTCTTTCGGTTCTCCACAGAGCCATCCTGCTTTTTATCTGTAGAGAGAGAAAAAGAAAAGCCACATAACAAACACTCATTAATTTATTCATTATTCGCCATTATGCAAGCAACGGTTCTGCAGCGCACATTTAAACATATTTCCAATTATGCAAATCTTCTCTTTGATTTAACAGAATGGGAAAAGGCCCTAGAATATTTACGAACAGATGTGTGCCACGACCTCATGAGGCTTGCAAATCCACTGCATTGGCTAAAGCACGAATGCAAAAAAAAACGTAATGAGGTGCACAGTCGCTGAACAGCAACTTGCGGCCCAACCTCTAAAAGTGCTGAAATATTCATGCATCTGCAGGCACTCATTTGGACACCCAACACGTGAGCCACGGGCAGCAGAAATGCATTAAATGGCAGTTAGTTAATGGAGCACAGAAGAAATCGTTAGATTTTTCTATGAGTCACTGCTTCAGACATTTTATACCAGGCAGAAAAATACAGCTATATAAAAAAAAATTAAAAAATTCAACAAAAGCAGGAACACAGCACCCCATTCAATCCATCTCTGCAGCCACAGCAGCTACACACTGAAAAGGCCACTGGTTGGTCTGTTTTATTTTCCGAGACGCATTAAAAAGACTTCAAATAATAAGCACGACTTACTTTTCTTCTCTTTCTTTCGCTCCTTTTCTTTTTTCTTCTCTTTCTCTTCCTCATTGTCATCATCATCTCCTGCCCCCAATAATGTAAAGATGATTCCAGTTTGGGAATTGACTCCGACAGCAGTGACCACAATTTTTCCAGAGCCCTCCATGACGTGTGTACCTGGACAAAGGAATATAAGGAGAATAAGACCTAGACCAAACCCTTGCCATTCATCTTTGTTGTCTGAGCGTTGATATTCACACAACTTCAGCCATGGTCAGTAACAGATCAGTGAAAATTTTGTCCACAAAGAAAGGGTTTACCAAAGGAAACCCCTCACAGGTTTTATTGCATCTTAGGGTTGAGGAAGGGGTTCATAAAAAAAAAAAAAAAAAAAAAGTAGACTTAACATGCTAACTCTTGGTCTTCTGAAGAAGTGCCCACTTGGGCTCACAAATCCCCCATCATCTCCTCTGGGACACACACAGCAATGTCATTCTAGCAGAGGATCAACTGGCTTTCATTAAATGAGATTAACAGAAGATGTGCAATAGCCATGCTGAGAGGGAGCAGGTCCTGCATGACCAACATCTGACCTGATCTTCCAACTGGACTAAAACCTTTTAGAAAAGATTTCAACTTGAGCACTCATGTAACACAAATTATAAATAATAATAATTCAACTGGGACGCTTTTTACTGACAAACAAACACAAGGCCAAACAAGCTTCCAGGAGTCTCTTGTCCACTATAAACCATTACCAACTTTTATTACCCCGTTAAGACTAGCCAAGAAAACTGGTGACCTCCACAACAGGAGTTACCAAACTACATATAAAATGGACTATTCTCATTTTAAATGATGAACATCCACTCTACCATACACATCGCAAGGACCTTGTTTTGTTAATGATCAGTTTTCAAATCACTCACTCCCCTTCAGCTTAATCCATTATGGTTCGACACGACGGAATGAACTGCCAATTACTCTGGAATTTGTTTTTACGCTGCAGATCAAGCCGCAAACCATCACAGAGAGTACACTTACTTGTTTCTCAGCACTGGTGGTTAACACCCATACGTTCTTTCATTCACACAGACACACACTATGGGCAATTTAGTTTAATCAATTCACCTATACTGCATATCTTTGGACTGTGCGGGAAACCCACACAAACACGGGGAGAATAGGGAATCTCCACGCAGAAAGACCTCCTGGCACTTCTAGACTCAAACCAGTAACCTTCTAGTTGTGAGTTCTAAGCCACCATGCCACTGTTTTTAAATAACTACTTGCATTATGCTCCTTTTTCTATAATCGGAATTAATGCAATCCAATTACACACAAGTGAGGTCTTTTAAAACTAAGAAACTTCTGCACTCTCAAACTAGCCAAGCTGGAGGGATGTGACCTCAGTAGAAGTTAAAGTCCACTTCTTCGTACTACTTTGAACAGATTTTCTGGAGGTTTCACCAAGTCAAATTTAAGCCATTTTAAGACCTTTTTAAGACAATGAAGAATAAAATTTCAGACTTATATAGGGCTAAACACAAAGGATTTTTTTAAAGGCCCAGCAGAAAAGAAATCTTATTAGTCATTTCTTGGCCACATATTTTAAATAATGTGTCAAAAAAGCAGACCTTAGTTGTATACACACATTTTTGTTCAACATAACTTAACTTTAAACTTAACTTGACTAAAAACTCTTTAAAAACTAAATGTTTGCACAACAGACTACAGTTAGAATATTAGTTATCAGTAGTTTTGCTAAAAGTTTTATTGAGATGTGTTGTTGGTGGTTGGATGTGTTTTGGATTGATAGAGCAGCTTTATGAACAAAGGAAAATTAAGACCCATTTAAAATTAAGACCTACAAGACAATATTTCAGTGAATTTAAGACTTTTTAAGGCCTAAACTTGTGTTTTTAAAAATGTAAGACTTTAAGACCCCACAGATACCCTGTTCGAAGCATCACCCTTATTTCATCGAGTCAGAATACCATCAGTGAAGTTGGTCTTTCTTCTTTTCACCAGGGAAGAGGCCAAGTGAACTTTCACAACTACCCTCCTCACTCGAGAATCACCAGATGCAGGAAAACCAACTCAACATTCTTCTTGCAGCATCTGGACGCTTTATTCCATGACTAAAGGTAATGCAAGTGTACACACAAAACCTTTTACCAAACATAGGTTTTAGGTTAAGCTGTCGACCCCTTGTTTCCAAAGTGCATTACATTAAGAAACAGTTTGCTCAGCACACACAGTACCCACCTCTTACATTTCCAAAATTTCATACTTTAGTTATCATTTTCTAATTTCATCCATTCACTATTACTTTGTGCTTACTAATGTACGTGTGATTGTGTGTGTTTAAGACTAGAGTAATTATTCTGTTCACAAAATAGATAAGTTTGAGTTGAGATTTGATTCAATGCTTTAATTCAATGCTATTGAGGCAAAGTCACTATCGCAAGCCAAGCGCCAAACAAACAAGCTTAAATGAAAATGAATTGGACATGCTCTGATGCATTAATACTGTAGAAAAGTTATATGCTATGGCCATCAAAATAACATTTCTTAGAGCTGATATTAAATTAAACTGAGAATTTTTGCTACTCAATTGGTTTATACAGTGACATCTGAAATAAATAAATAATAATAATAATTATTATTATAATACATTATACTTTATTTATATAAATTTGCCTTGCAGTTACAGTTTATTGTAACCAAGGCTGATTTACTTGATTAAAAAAAACCCAGTAAAACAGTAATGTTGTAAAATACTATTGCAATTCAAAACAAACTTACTCCTGTGACGGCAAAGCCTAATTTTACTACATGATCTGCATAATCCTTAAGAAATTATAAAAATTGGCTGATATGGTGCACAAGAAACATTTTGTATTAATGTTGTAAACTGTTGTGTAGCTTCATGTCCCACCTGACAGCAGCATAGCATCTTTGTCCAATGATTTCTTGACATGATCAGACTCTCCGGTTAAAGAGCTCTCGTCTATTTTGAGGTCGTTGCCCTGGATGAGAACACCATCAGCGGGCAGGAGGTCGCCTGACGAATAAGACATTCAGTCACTATACACATTTTCATCAGCAGCATTTAAATTACATTGCTATTTTACAGTGACTAGGACTGGGCAATGCGACAAAATCTCATATCAAGATACAAGTAATCCCATATTCTGATGATGATATATAAATCACAATATAGTAATTACTCTGCAAATTCAATCAATTAATTGTTTCTATATATTAACCATTTTAAAGTATATACTTAAAATATATTCCTAAAAAAAGAATGATTACAAGGCAAACATGAAATATTGCTAGCTAAAATGCTAAATGTAAGCATTGTACTCTCAAGCTTGCAACTTTCTCATCATGCTGTTCATCGTTTCTGCCTGGATCCCTGTGAAGGAGTGTAAGATTGGGTTTTTCCAAATGGCGAATAAGTATTACCATAAACGAGCGTTTTCCAACCCTGTTCCTGAAGGCACACCAACACATTTTCAAACTCTTCCTAATCAAAAATACCTGAATCAACTCATCAAACCCTGATATAATGGGTCAGATAAGGGGGACATCCAAAATATGTACTGTTGGTGTGCCTCCAGGAACAGGGTTGGGAAACACTGCCATAAACAATGTATATTGCGACACCAAGAAATTAACAATATATGAAACTATACGCTTTTTATTTCACCACATGTCATATTGCAAAGCCCTACTCATTACAAAAATGTAACAATGACCATTGAACCATCAAACTTGTACAGTTTAATTAATTGTACATATTAATTGTACAGCTTTTTCAAATATTATCATTTGAAAATCTCATTATCTTAAGAAGAAAATCTCAAACTTACCATATTTTATTTGTGCAATGTCCCCGACGACAATCTCGGCCACATGGATCTGAATGACCTGCCCTCCCCGAACCACCGAAAACTTCTGCTCTTGTTCAATGCGGCTCTGTAAGCCACGGAACTGCTTCTCTTTACTCCAGTCATTAAAGGCCGTCACAAGCACCACGCAAACAACAGACAGGAGGATAGCTGCACCTTCTATCCATCCTGTCTCTCCTTCTTCCTCAGGTTCTCCGACTCCACTCACTTTCTTCACGCAATCTACACACACACACACACACACACACACACACACACACACACAATAAAAAAACTCAGCTCAGAAAAACCTGAAACTGAGATGAACTATAAATAAGGAAGGAAATGAACAGGTTACTTACTTTTATCTCCTGCATCTGGAGGTTTATAAAAAGAAAGGCCTAAAGAAACTATTGCTGCCACTTCCAAAATAATCAATGTTACATCCTGTAATGCTTCCCATACTAACTGAAGAAAGGTTTTTGGCTTTTTCGGAGGTATAAAGTTCTGTCCAAATGCTGCTTTTCTTTTTTCAATATCTGGGGGTTGCCCACTTAAACCTGAAAGGAGAAAAAAAAAAGTGAAAAAAAGCTCAAATTAATACTTCAATTATATACTGAATGGAACAGGAAATTATGTTTGATGCTATTGAATGCAATCATATTTTTTTTTGTTTAGAAAATCCATTATTTTCCCCCAAGGCAGCATCAAGTGTGAGTATGGAACACAAAACAAGTACAAAGTGGCAGAGGTATTTGTCAGATTAACCAAAAATACACAGTCAAAATTTCTTTTTATGCCAAAAATCATTGGAATATTAAGTGAAGATCATCTTACATGAAGACATTTTGTAACTTTCCTTGTGTAAATATACCAAAATAAAAAATGTATTAGTAAAATGCACTTTAAAAGTGATTTTCTGAATATTCAGACATTTCCGAATCATCATGTTTCAAATATCTAGGTCAAATATTGTCCTATCCTAACAAACCAATGGAAACCATTTATCATAGATTTCAATAAAAAAAACAACTGACCCATATGACTGGGTTTGTAGTCCAAGGTCAGAAATACAGTAAAACAGCAATACTTTTAATATTAATATTTTTACAATAAGAAGGTACACCCATTGGATGACTCTGGTTTACAAGGCTCTTCTGGATATGGCGCCTTTATACCCATGTTCCCTTCTTCGTAGATCAAAAAGCCAGTATGCCCTACGCTCAAGTGAAACTTATCATTGGTTCAAACTGAAATAGGGAAGCGAGCCTTTAGTCATGCCGCCCCCTCATCCTGGAATTCTCTTCAGTCTGAACTAAAAATGTCTGAGCGCATCCCAATTAAATCATTTCGCTCTATCCTTTACAACAAACAAGAGAGAAACATGTGAAAATCCTTTTCTCAATGTGTGTGTTTTTAACACTGTAATGTGGTATAGCTGAATAACTAAACTGTATTTTTATATTATCTTTACTTTTGATCTCGATCTCATTGGGTTTTTTATCTAGTTAAATAAAGAAATATATGCATTAGGTATGGGATGATAACCAGTTTTAAGGTTTACCAAGGTTTGGAAAAGTCAAGGTTTTAAAACCGCCAAAATTTTCTGCTATACCGTTCCTAAGGTATGTGTAAGATTTTTTATTTACGTTTTATTACGTTTTTATTACTTTTTTTAGGACAACAGTATTTCCAGCAGAAAAGATATCCAAAGATATCTAAATAGTTTTAAATTGTAAATAAGTCTGTTTTTGAAACAAATGAAGACAGCAGAAGTCAATGAGTTATTAAACCTGACATGTTTCCAAAATATTTTAAATGTTTCTCAAAATAAAATAAATTGTGTTGGAAGGGTAAAAAAAGTTTTAGTTTTTTACCTAAACATTTAAAAAGAATATATTTTAGAGCAGTAATTACAATACCGTGTAACCGTATTATTTTTATCCAAGGTTATCATACCGTCAGAATCTTATACCGGCCCATGCCACATGAAGCTGAAAAGAAAATGAATATATATATAAAACGGAAATCTAAAAATTTAAAATGGAAATCTTTCGGCATTATAAATGTCTTTCCTGTCACCTTTAAATCAACTGAAATTGAAAATGCTAATAAATTTAGAATCCTAATGACCCTAAACCTTTAAATGTTGGTAAACATCTTTATTTCTTCATCTTCATCATTTAATTTATTTCATATTATAAGAATAAAATATTATGTGCTCTTTGGAAGTGTACACTTGCATTATGATGCTATTATATTGTCATTCTGGCATTAGGCGTGGGGTAAAGTGGTCTTAAAATGACAATAAAATTGTTTAATTGCAATATTTTGGTGCAATATATCGTACTAAAAATAGATATCATGACACGCCTATGGTCTACAACATTAATTTGACAGCCAATTCTCCTAAAACAACTATTAAGGTACATATTTTATCAGTATTATGCTCCTCTACAGTTATCTGACAGAACTGGTACACGATTTATTGCCTTATCTTTCCAGTTCTAAGCTAATATCTTGTTGACAAAAATAATTACATTTACACAAAGGCTTACACTGTTGTGTGTTTAATCGATTACGAGCTATTAGCAAAGCTAATCCATTAATCCCAGCAGTACATAAACTACTAAGTGTGTGTAGGATTTTGACAAGATCCTAAGAGAAAATTCAGTCCAAATGTCAAACTGACAGGACAAAAACAAACGTTGGGTCCATTGTACACCGTCATTCTCAGGAATAATTCAAATGCACTGGTTTAACAACAGTCCTCTGGTTTGCCCATTTGAATGACTCTCAATATTCAAAGCAGGTATTCAAAGAAGTCATGGTGTGTGCGCGTTGGGTTCACTCAAACCAGCCACATGTTAAGAGACAAAGACAGGACAGCTACATGTGGTGAATGAGCCATGTGCATTGACGAAAAGCATGCATGTGTGTGCGTGAGTCTGTGCACCAGGATGAATGTGTATGTGTGACTGAACAGGATGCTTTGCCTGCCAGACCAGAGAGCAGCCTGGTCAGCAGAGCCTATTGTCATGACAACATCCTCCACATTACTCAGCAAAGCCATAGAGCCACTCGCTCCCATTGAGCTGAAGGTTTCACTGCATATAAACACTCATCAAAAACAAATGTGCTAAAGAATTAAGCTGCTTTTGACCACTGTCTGAACATCTACACGGTCTACTAGGCCTGTCACAATAATCAATATAGCGACTTATCACCTAATACTTGGACATGAGCCCAATATTTGTTGGTGATGAAATATATAATCGACATACACAAAAAACAATTCTAGCAACATTTTAGCTTATTAAAAAAACACTCATCCACATCTCTATTGGAGGCGTCGGTGTCAGTATGATTAAAAAAACACTATAGTACTTACTATAAATTACTATATTTTGATGTGGGTGTCTGCCAATTAAAAATAGATCTGGTAGCAGATATCGCAGCCTCGGTTACTGTTTACATAGCGATTTTTTGTTAACATTTATTATAATTTATTTGTTTAGGATTTACGTTTTAACATTCTGATTCCAATGCCTCATTATTAAACTGTTAAAATGACTATAATTAAATGAAAGATTCTTAAGAAAAAAATATTGTGTTCTTTGGAAGAGTGTACTTGCATTATGATGCTATTATATTGTCATTCTGGCATTATGAGTGGCATAAAGTGGTCTTAAAATGAAAATAATATAGTTTAAACGCAATATTTTGGTGCAATATAGCGTACAAAAAATAGATATCATGACAGGCCTACAGTCTACAACATTTGACACCCAATTCTCCTGAAACAACTATTAAAGGTACTTATTTTATCAGTTTATTACTACGCAATTGCATCAAACAACAGTTAGAGCTATTGAAATGCCCATATATTCCATTGTTTTAGTCAATATGAATAAAAGTGGCAGCAGAAAACTAAAATTAGTCCTAATGTGTCTATAACTTGGCAAATGACCAGGGAATAAGCGAGATAATCAACGTCTTGCTGTCCGTTAAAGGATTTTTAAATGCACTCAGTCGGTTCTTTGCCTCCACATCCTGCATTTAAAATCCTTTAACGACACAGCAAGCCATTGATTATCCCTTACATATATTGATTCATTTCCTGGGGCTCAAATCTATAACCTTCCCATTACTAGCAGCAGTGTAAAAATTAAGAATAATAGTAATGGTAACACTTCAGAATTTCCTGTTACTTAACCTGTTTACGAGCAATTTTTAAGCTATACTTTTACTAAAAGAAAATAATTACGCAACAAACAACATGAGTAGACTCAGATTTGGTTATATATTTTTGTTAATCCAGCCGTTTCTAATTTAGTTTACAATTTTTGGCAGGATAATCTGGACATCTTTGCGATTGTAATAAAGTTGTGTACCAAATGGCACACTATACACTTATGCACTTTCACACTAAACAGCATAGTATATGTATGTAGTCTCGTCCTAAATTAAACACTAATGTTTTTTTACTAAGCGGAAATTCAAACTATTTCCCTGATGACGTTCGATGGTTGCCAAATTAGCAAAATAAATGACCAAAATACTAAATAATACCTGCCATGAGTATAACCACATTCACCATCCGGAGGTGTATAATCACTCATAGGAGAATTTTGCTTTCACAATCAAAAATAAATAATCCATCGTTAGTGCCTGAAAGCTTAGCCCCTTCCGCTATGTGAGCAAAGCAGTGGCTGTTGAGTGTGTGAAGAGTCCAACATTACACACTTCATTTTACCTGTTGAATAAGTGCGTCATCTGGGTATTCCAGTGTAAACCCACTACTTACACTATTTACACTACAAAATGGCGTAGAATAATGCATAAGTATGCGATTTGGGATGCACCTTAAGTCTTTTATTGGCTGTAATGCTGCATTTGGACTATAAAAGGTGATGTGAGCTTTAAATAGCATTTAGATCAAAAATGACGTACTCTAGCAATAACATGGATTGATAAATCACCAGGGTCAATTTTTCTGGTGTTTAAGGAAATGAAGCACACTGTAATGCATGCGTCGATGCAAATCAATACTTCTCTATGAAAGCAGAGCAGATAAATGCTCCAAACTTCTTCCTGTTTCAATGCCAGTGCATTAAATCCAGGCTTGTGTAGTGTGGAAATTGAGGCTGAGGATTACATTCTCTCTCCCTGCTTGGAGAGTGGGCTAAGGAGCAGATGAGTCAGGTCTTACGCCTCTGTCAAAAATGCATTTATGCTGCAATACACATCTCAGTTCCACTCGCACTCCACATCACGCAGACAGCTAGTCGGAAACATCACCGAGACGAAGACTAAACTCAACTGAAGGCAGGAAAACACTTCGAAAAACCTTGAACGTCGCAAAAAACAGGCCACTATGGACAATTAATTTCTATTGCAGTAATCTGAGAGTTTAATTCAATGCATATTTAACCCAAAACAATAAATATAATAAATACTACACTCAACGACCCACTCAAAAGCAAAAGAGCAAAAGCAAAGCTGCTATTATTCTGAGCTCCAGCTATTTAGCCTGCTGGTTAAATTTAAGATGGAATAATTAGTTTTAGCAAGACCTAAACATGTACAATATTATCAGAAGGTCATCAGAATCATCTGATAAAGGCTTAAAATATAATCTCCAGCATCTCCACGATATGGAAAATGACTTTTGTGGCATGCTAATAAAATTACTTGCCGTTAATAACTGTGTTTTTTTGGGGGGGCTTGTATAAACAGTGCTAGTGGTGCTAAGATCACGTCAGTGGTGTGACTTTTCAGGTCCTATATTTGTTACAATAGTAATACAATTAAACATCAAGTTAGTTATGTTTATAAATAGATTAAACCACAAGAGATTTAATGGTTTGAAGAGAAGTTCCATTGCAAAATTCTAATTAAATAGATACATGAGACGTAATAATTGAGTAAATATAACATTCAGTAGTCTTTATTACTTACTAAGATTCATTCATTCATTTTCTTTTCAGCTTAGTCCCTTTATTAATCTGGGGTCGCCACAGCAGAATGAACCACCAATTTATCCAGCATATGTTTTACGCAGCGGATGCCCTTCCAGCTGCAACCCATCCCTGGGAAACACCCATACACTCTCATTCACACACATACACTACGGACAATTTTAGCTTACCCAATTCACCTATACCGCATGTCTTTGGACTTGTGGGGGAAACCAGAGCACCCGGAGGAAACCCACACGAACATACAAACTCCAAACAGAAATGCCAACTGACCCAGCTGAGGCTTGAACCAGCGACCTTCTTGCTGTGAGGCGAAAGCACTACCTACTGCGCCACAGCATCACCCCTCCTTACTAAGATATCAATTATAATTATTTCCAGCAAGCAGTTAAAAAAGTATGAAGAATATTCCTTATTCACTCTGATATTTAAGCCAATGTTGCTGTGTCAGTATCACGGCTGCTCAACCAAACAGCAATGTTTTGGGACAGCATCTTCCAATATCTAGCGTATATGATGAGAAAACAGGAAGTACTAGAAAGCCCACACTTCACCTTTAACACAATTAAGCGTCTGCCAGAAGCTTGGGTCATTTATACTAGCATCAAGACTACCGCGGCTGGTTGTATACCTTACAAACATCACCACCCACTTGACTTTTGTGCAGCTATTTTATGAGATTTCCTTTAGAAAGCTTTGTAGTAGCATATTTTCTAGAATGAAAGTCCATTTTTGAGTCATCTAAAATGTGCTGTGATTTATATTCCATTTCGAAGTAACTTGTTTAATTCAGTTAAGTCGAACGTGTGCAAGGAAAATTTGGAAATCTTGCACACTTTTAGATTAGGGCTGCACGATTCTGGCTAAAATGAGAATCACGATTTTCTCACGATTCTGTAGATGTAAAATAAAGGTTAATATTAGTAGGCTATTAATATTGTTATTTCTCAAACATATGGTAAGATAAACAATAACAATATTACGTCTTCGTGTGGGTCTACTGTTGGTTAAAAGGCTACATTTTGTATAGACTTGAATGGTGGACTTTAAATATGCCTTGGTTGTTAAATCATAGTAAAGTGATTACATCAGAATGCAACTATTCATAATTCTGAAGTTGAATTATGCTTAATCAATTAATCAAAAAGTAATCGAAATCAACATTGAGAACCTATAAATTTTTCCAGGTCAATTTTTTCAGTTACTTTCCCTACCATGCGTGGAGTCATGTGACCCCATTCTGTTAAGGCTAATTTATAATTATTATACTATGATTTATATTTATTATATTATTCTAATATTATACTTCTAGCAAGCACACACATAAGGTCCGGCGCAGCCTTCGCACCTCTCAAAAAAATGTACTACACGTCACAATGACGTGACTGGATGGTTTGGTAGCTGTGACGAAGGAGGACGGTGCAGAGTCACGTTTTAGGCAATGTGTTTTTATTTTTTAATGTGTGTTGTAATGGTTGTTCAGCGTTGATGTTCAATAAATAATAATAGATAATAGATAGTGTGCGTTTACTTCAACTATTTTAAAATCAAGCAATGCTCCCTACATTCAAAAATCTCTCACTTGTAATATGTGAGCATATTTACTAAACTAAACTCATCAGTGAACAATGAGGGCAAAAACATGAAATAAATAAATAAAATAATCACTCATTAATTGTAATCGAGTTAAAATGTTCAATTAATCGAGATTTTAATTTTAGGCAAAGTCGCCCAGCCCTACTGACACTGTTAAACATTTATTTTCATGCACAACACACTATGAAAGAAATAACATATCAAATGCTTGTCGTAATCATAACTTTAAAATGCGATAAGATCATTTAAATGGTGTGCGTGCTTTCGTTTCACAATTCAATGTCGAGTGCGGTTCATGTCATGGCTGCTGTCACTTAACTGAACGTTATTTTAGCACTTTATTACCTGTTATTCACAGCCTATGCAGGTTCTGTTCACTAAAGTAGACATCATTAGCGGGCATGCGCGCATCCTCTCGGTAGTAAACAAACAGTGTGTCATGTGTGATTTCATGGCCACAAATACATCATTACATTATGACAGAAGTGACATTTTTGGGTGAAATACAGTACGTGACATTTTTAACGACATTTGGAGGTGTCCATATCAAACAATGTGAAGACTTGTGCGACCGCCTTTGCACGTCTCTCCTGACCAAAAAATCATTGGTAGAAAAGCTGAATTAAGATAGTGTGTAGGGTCGAATCGAGATTGTGATCTTTTTTTGATTAATCGGCACCCCTAATTTAGACCGAGTTTTAATTTCACTTAGGATAATTTTGTTTAGGCTTTACATTTATAATACGCATTGTAAAAGCCATCATAACTTGGAATTTTAAAAAGTATTATACCAACATTCTGAATATTTAATTCCTGTTTTGAATATGGTTCAACTTTAAAAGGATTTATTATGGAGTGGGCTAAACAAAATACGCAACCAGTAGCCTATGATGCATTACTTTCCAAGTGAATTTCTAAATCATGACTAGGGATGCTCAAAATAATCGAATAACTATTAACCGAAAGGGTGTGTTTTTAACCGATTAATGGTATCAGTTAAATGATTAAAAAATATTATTTTATACATTTTTAAACTTTGGCTGTATAAAGGGCCGATCACAGCGAACACACTTTTTGCGTTGAGAGGCGAATCTTTTGAATACTAATGTTCGCGAGTGTTTTGCGCACTAAATATTTTATGTTAAAATAAATCAGTATTTTAAAATGCACTATTTAATGTGTCAGACACAAAATAGACACATCAATTTTTTTTTTTATTAAATAATAATTTTATATTAATCTGACCAGTCAACCGTTAATATTCGGTTAACAAGCGGCGGTTGTCGATTGGCAAAATTAACCGAAATGAGCATCTCGAACCATGACTACATTTTAGCTTGAAATTATAGTGTGAGTTACTGTCCAGACTTCTTAACAAAAATAGCCAATTGAACACTAATTTTCAACTCGCACCACCCCAGTAAGGCTTGTCAGCTGGGGGTCTTTGAGAAGCTAGGTCATGATGAATAAAGTAGCACTTTGATTTATAAATCACGTCCATTAAACCTAATTTTTAGCTCTAGCCTTTAATTTTTAGAAGTACTGCCTTTTGTCTACACATGCGCCTGTGCAATACAAAAGCTTTGAATATCCATTCAAATCGCAGTCGAAAAGAAGAACGTCACAATTTAAAACGACAGCAAAAAGAGCTGTTAAAAACAAAAAAAAACTAGTTAAATTCGAAAGAGTAAAAAGATTAGTGGTGGCTTTGCTCCGAAATTGAGAAATGGCCTACTTACTAATTAGAAATCCCTTTTCAATTGTCAAAGCTCTTGTAATCTTGAATGACTGCTTAATTTCCTATGGCAAAGCTGAGTGATCTGATTAAGCTGTAAAACGTGTCATAACAGCAGGGCTGCCTGCCAGCGTGCCATTGTGAAGCAGAGGGAACAGGCCAGAGCTAAACTAGCGCTTCGCTGTGGGGCTCCGAACTCAGTTAGCCGTGTAGCAAGAATGGCTAAGCGACAGGGCCCTCCATCAGCCCGCGCACTGAATATATTATCCAGAGGGGAAATTCATACACTATTCTTTGATGACTAATGTACAATTCATATGGTATACAAAGCTTGGGCGCAGCATGGGCCAAGATTCAGACGTTCTGTTCAGAAAAACAAAACATGCTTTTTTAAGGAGTCGTATCGACGCGATCAGCGTGACCCCATTATTTAAGCTGGAGTTGAAATATACATTTCCAATGACGCTTCAGTTTCCACTGACACCACGACAAAAGGTATAACTCTAGGCTGCAGACAGCACAGTAAGCCTTTGTTTCAATCGCTCAGTATTTCATCGCCTGCTAATAAAAGTCAGACCTTGTGAGGTTAGGACGGGGCAGGTGGCATTACATACAAGCATCCAAACATAGACATGTCGAGTTACCTCATTATTAAGACTGAAAGATTGAATTCACTGCTCTGCCAAACATATTACTCATAATGCCAAGTGTCAGAGATGTTTGATGCAGATTAACACTAATACCATTATTAATGTTCATACTAAACTATTTTGTACATGATTGATACTTCAAATCCAAATAAATAGATCACAGTATAAAATGAGCCAAAATGGTCTATTGATTTACTTAAGAAAGAACAAAAAGCAGACATAATACCAGAATAGCTGAACCGTAACCAGCCAGAACATCCTAGCAACGACCCATAAAACCCTATTTTCAACATTTTCTTCAACGGAGGAGCAAAACTAATTAAGGGTCAAGGCAGTAATACCAGAGAGGGCAGATCCCTTAGGAGCTCTCAATCAGGAACGTGTGCTATATTTTGACTTTTAATAACAAACGCAGTACTGCCGATCAAGACCGCATGCTTAAGAGACAAGTGAAGTATTCTCATGGAAACAGTGGCTAAAAGACCTGCACCCGACACAAGGAAATATGGGTCTGCGACCCCTATTGAACATCTCAAAACATCCAGCAGAGAACTGCTACGGACATGGTGCCGTTTTAATCTGGGATCAAACTGAAAATCCCTTCCCCCAAGAGTTCAATCAAGGTCATGCCAGCGATTAAACCTAATGTCTACAGAGAGGTAATAAACCAATGCAGCTGCAGCTGTGGGCTGCACACTGACTCGGCACTTTTCTATACCTTAAAGAAAACATACCTGCTCACAGCCTTTTTAAAGGAAGAGAATCAATAAAGTGTAGCAAAATTGACTCTGACAATAATAGGTGTACTTCGCTGTTGTGCATTAGCTGTTTCCATCCAAAAATGTGAATTAAATTTAATAGCAAAACTACAATATCGCATAAAAGACGTGCGAAGAAAGCAACGTTTCCATCCAACGAGTCAAAAGCCCGTTTGCACTGTCAGGTCTTGATGCCCAATTCCGATTTGTTGCCTATATCTGATTTTTTTTTTTTGCCTGTCTGTTTACACCTTCTTTTAATTGTGACCCATAACCGATTCATGTGTTTGCATTTGCCATACAATTTACGATGTCACGCAAGCATAAAGTCGGGTTATAGCATCTGCGCCACACTAGCCATGATGGAAGAAATTTTCTTGCTTTTAGCTCTGTGAAATATGCAAAATTCGCCCAACTTTAAAATGATTTTGAGGCGGAGGGAAAGAGCCGTCAACGCAGCTTGTGCATATGGTTTATATATGGTGTCCTCCACCATTCAGAGGAATTTGTTGGTACGAGAGAGATCTCAGGTCTGGTGTGAGCAAATTGTGGCGCCTAACCACTTTCCTCCTCCATGTTTCCTCTGTTGTTGTTGTTGTTTACCGCGTCGGCGTCTCCACACACACTCTTCCTTCTACGTCATTTAACCGCGGAGAAATACCACATTGTCGCAAGTCTAATGACGTACAAAACGTAATGCCTCAATAAATCTGATCTGCCTGTCTCACATTGTCACATATCTGAATTATATATGATTTATTTCCACATATGAAGGAGGCCTGAAACCGATCTATGAATATCCGAATGCATGCATTTTTTTTGTGTTTACACTGTTATAGAACAGAGCCGATCTGCGTCACATATGAGCAAAAGAATCAGAATTCGGTCACATTTAACTGGCAGCGTAAACGGGGACAAAGAGAACAAAATCGTCACTTTCTGATTAACTGGCGCCAAATATCAACAGTAAAAACGGAATTTGCTGCAGTAGGAGAAGCTGCGTCAATCTTTTCTTTATTTAATAAATGACTTGCATCTCAGAAGACAAATGCCAACACGCAATGAACACGTGGTGGCGTTTGAAGCCATGAGACGAAGTGCACAGGCGACGCTCTTGACAGTTCTGGAGGTAATTAAGATTATATAATACCACTAATACCGAAATGGTTACGGCGTTTTAGAATAAGCAAAACAACATTTCAGATGTTTTATAATGCGGTCAGCCTGCTGGTTTGTCCATTCACACACATTTTTAACATCATATGATCTCTTACAGCAAAATCACATGACTTTTTTAATGCGCATATACTGAAATTTATTCGGCAAAAGTGTTTCCATCGTAGTTTATTTTCTTTTCTTATCGAATAAAGTTAATCCTACTCAGTTACGTGCATACATTTTTATGCACATTTTAAAAATGTATTCGCATCTTGTCGTGTTTATGCGCAAAATTTATGCGCATATCCAAAATGGGAACGTAGCTATTGATGCACAGAGAACTTTCGTACTTTCACATTCCAAGTTGTTCAAATTATGGAAGGATTTAATATTAAATGTGTCAAACACATAAGCATATGGCTGCAAGCGGGGCGTCAGGTGCTTTGACAGATTGCTTGTGCCATTTAAAAAACTTCCATGCTGCTATATTACTGATATATCCTTAATTGTAAATGTTACGAATTCAAATTTAATTATTTGCATCCTAACAGCAGGTGCTTTGCCGTCAAACCTAAAATACACCTTAGAGCAAGTGTAATTAGTTTTTTCCTATTAGATTTTTCAGCCAAATAAAGAGATGGCTAAATAAAACGTGTGAAAGCAAATAAGCTATTATGAAAGTAACAACAAGTCTCACAGACTATATAATGGGATAGAAAACGCATTTATATTTGACATTAATGACTCATTTGAAATGTCAAACACACAGAGAATGTGTGAAGGCTATATTTAGGATCGTATCTATGCCTGATCTTCCTGTTTAGTGGAGAAAAACAATCTACATCTCAATCAGACGTTGTATAAGACGCTGGCTGAGCAGTAATGGGACAACAGCAGCGAGCCTCCCAATAGACTGCGGATGCACTAAAATGCGGCAAGATTTCAGTCAAGTGTAACTGACCTGCTCGCTACTGCTAAGACCTATGTGTTTAGAGTGAGATGAAGCAATAAAAAACATCCAAAAGTGTGTACTTCCTTCACAATATCTCCTGGATTTTTTTGTTTCTGCAAAGCAAAGTGGAAGATAATGATTATGTACCATCTACTGCCGATGTTTTCAGTCTGTTGCAAAGTCCATTAACGTCCGCATACGTTTCCTGGATTTTTTGTAATCCTTCAGCCCCTCGCAGTTCCATAAGAGAGCGCAGCTCTTTAAGCGAGCAGCCAAACTCTCCATTGTGATTGGGCTCGGCCACAGAGTTCTTCACCCCGCTGTATGAGTTGTTAGCCATGTCTCCCGACCGCACCGTGTCTCAGCGAGGGTGGAAAAATGGCGTCCCAAAGGGAGAGCTATATCCTCAGGAGACCAATGCCAGTAGTTCCCATAAACAACTGATGTCCTTCAGAGGCGGAGGAGGAGGATGTCCAACTGCAGGTGGCAGGACTGGGACAATTCACAAGCCATTCCCTCTTTTGCCTATGCCGTTGCTTTCATTGTGAATAAAACCTCACACAATCAGCCCAAGGAGACCTGCAACAAAAGAAGAATGCGATTACTAGAAATACTACTAAATGTGTCTTTATAAATCCAAAACAGAACTGAAGAGCAGAGTTGTGTGTGTGTTGATTTTAAAACTAGAGATTAATAAAACACCTTAAGTTTAGAAGCTTCTCCATCGTGCCTGAAAAAGAGTAGGAACAAACTCCCTGGCTGAGTTTCAAGGTGACATGCTACCCACTTTTACAGGCAGAACTATGTGGGCTTTTTTGAGAAGTAGCGTGGGAACTGACCTGCTATCTTAACTATGTGAGAGACAAAATAGTCTTTCCCCCCCCAACATTATACATGGCTGGTCCAACTCGCATGAAAATATTTTGAATTTAGAAACTCATGCAATAACATACAGATTTTGTTGCTAGAATGCAGCACAGGTCTCCAAACTGTCGTTATATAGTCTATAGCAAAGCCAAGGCTATGAGTTTGATTCCCAAGGAATGCTTAAACTGATCAAATACAGTCATTAAATGATATGTACATTCCACTGGATAAAAGCATCAACCAAATGAAATGTAAATCATTTATTTAATCTGTAATTTAATAAGCTATAGCATGAAGGCTGAAAGTGGAAATGTATCCCTGCATCAAATCAGTCATTTGAAAGCTCTCTGTGAAAGAGTGATTCAGCACACTGTGTCTTTCGCTCTCCCAATGTGCAAATGGCTTTACATCAGCACATTATGACAGTAACAGTTGACAGAATTTGGCAGATTTGTCATTTGCTGGATCTGATCATTTTTGAGTGGTCAGTAAAGTTTACCATTGGCACATCTTTTAAGGAGCTCATTCAAAGTAGAAATGACACAAATCCATATCTGCTTGTAATACTGAATTAAGTTCTTGCACTTGAATGGACAAATACATGCAAAATGATATCCATCTTGTCATTTAAATCTAGGGATGGGCCGGTATAAGATTCTGACGGTATGATAACCTTGGATAAAAATATCACGGTTTCACGGTATTGTGATTACTGATCTAAAATAAGTTCATTTTAAATGTCTGGGTAAGAAAAACAAAAACAATTTCCCCCCATTGAACACAATATATTTTTTTTTAGGAAACATTTATAATATTTTGGAACAGCAAACATGTCAGGCTAAATAATTAAAATAAATCATTACCTTCTGCTCTCTTCGTTAGTTCAAAAAACAGATTTTTTTACAACACATTTTTAAAAATGAAATTAAAAAACCCTTAGGAACAGTATAACAGAAAATTTTTGCGGTTTTAAAACCTTGACTTTTCCAAACTGCGGTAAACCTTGAAACCGGTTATCATCCCATGCCTATTTATAACACAAGTCGATTATAGCATAGTGGACTGTACATCTAAAAATTTTAATTCACCTACTCGCTCTCAAGAGGTTCCAAACCTTTATCAGTTTCTTTTTTTGACGAACACAAAAAAACTGGTAACCACTGACTTGCATAGTAGGAAAATCCAATACAATGGAAGTCAATGGTTTTAGGTTTCCAGCTTTGAACAAGTAAAGGTTGTGTAAGGCCTAATCCCAATTCTACCGCTTAGCCCTTTCCCCTCGTTTTGCGCTTTCACATGAAGGGGTAGAGGTGTCCCAATTCTCTTTAGCTTGAAGACGTAGGGCTAAGGGGAAAGGCTAGATACCACTTGAAACTGAGATTTTTGTTAGGACCACACTCAAAATCAAGAGGTAAAAAAAAATTCCCAGAATACACAATCTACAACAGCAGCAAGGCTTCACACTAAAGTAAGGAGATGGACAAATTAGAATTTTTTTGTCATTATTATGCATTTTTACGACAAACAAACACATGTTTTAATACATTCATAATCGCATTCATGTTTTTTTACGATCAAGTTTTTTTTTTTTAAACGCTAAATAAAAACCGATAAATTTCGCCATCTATAATCCATAATAATAACTCCTGTATAGCAGTCCCACAACATACTTTCACATCTGACACTCGATGACACTTGAATGTCAGAAAAGTCTAAGGGCTGGGAATGAGCTTTCTACAGTGTCTGCTATAATGTTAATGTTGTTTTCTTGTGTTTACATAGATGAATATGCCACGGTGTAAATACACTTGACAGTTACCAGCATATTGCCTCGTTATATCTATTATGATATATCACTACTTACTATTATTATATATATTATGATAACGTGATATATGCCTTCAGTGATTTCTTGAAGATAAATACCAAAAAATAACGCAACTGGAATAACTGGTCGCGATTGTCAATCTCATATGAAGCAAGAGATCATGAGGATATATGATTATGTGTGCAAGTGTTGTAGTGCTGACCCATTTCTTAGGGGTAAAATGTGAAGCCCTTCCCCTTCACACTCTGTTTCAAGGGCCAAGGGGAAGGAGTATAAAAATAGAATTGGTATTGGGCCTAAATGACTGAACTATAGTTGAATGGTTTAACTACGCCTTTAAGTAAACATTTGAAAAATATTTCTAACAAATGGGATACACATCAGTCTTAAAGTAGCAGCAGCAAAATATATCATCCATAAGAAGTCCCATGCCAACATCACAAGCTATTGAATGTGAAAAGTCAAAAATGTATAGTAAATATGGAAAACTTCTGACCCTGATGTAAATGAAATAACTGCGCTTGAAGTGATAAAAGTGTAAATAAACCCAGCGAGACCTTGGACTGCTTTGCCAAAGTTCATCTACAATGTTCCATATTTTCATGTACACAAACAGAAGAGAAAGTTCCATATCTATTATAACACGCCCTCGAAGCGTCACACTCTTCAACTTCACAACTTAATCCCACTGGCTATTCAAACAACATTTCTGATCAATGGCTAACAGGACTAACCAAAAAGCAATCCAATCAAGACAAATACAGTCAGATCACCTTACAATCTTTTTTTTAAACAAACCCCATTGTCCATGTGGCCAACAAATAGAGCTTTATCATCTTGATTTCATCAGGAAGGTGTTAATAGAATTACAATCAATTAATGAAACACGTCAAAAGCAGGACGAGATCAATTAATCAAATTCAAACCATAAAGATGAGAAGCTAGTGCTGTTGAGAATGACATTCCCTGCAAGCAGAAGTAAAAAATAAATAAAGTGTTGTAGCCCTCCAGGTCTGATTTACTTGCAGCAGTACATGCAGAGCAAGAAACAGCATGCTGCTCTCTAACAGGCTACCAACTGGGCAATCAACTTCTCTCACAGCCCATGTCATGAACGTAGAAGAGAAATTAAAGAGAGAAATATTCAGCTACTCTCTCGGGAGCAGAAACTCTGGCCTTGGTTTTTTTTTTATGAAGCTGTGACCAAAAAAAGACACAGTAAAAAGCACAATTACCCTTAGCAAATAAAGTCGAAGTGTGTCAAAATCAACAAGCTCAAATTTATCTGTTATTAAAACTGCAAGTGAAAAGGGAAACACCCAGCATCTTCGCACGGCAACAGAAACATGTTCCTTTCAATGAGCAACTGGTCCTAGAACGTGTATGCGAGAAACGATGACGAGTTACCACAGAGCTTCCTGAAATGACAGTCATCTCAAGCAGTCACATTACACATTTTAACACCAAGGCACGTTCTAACAATTCACAAATAAAGAACACCATAAAAAGTGCATGCTTTGAGCACGTTAGTCAACCTTTTCTACCCTCAGTTATCATCTACGAGTGACTGTTCGACCACGATGAGGGAAGTGCCAAACCTTTGCTGTGCCGTGACAGTTTCAGGTTGCAAAGCCAGGTCACATGTCACAACAGTGGAAAATCATTGTGATTGGATCTTCAAACTAACAGCTACCACACAGTATGTTTGAGCAACAGTAATGTTTAACCCTTACTATACAAAGCCAGAGAATGGTCTTAGTTTGAGGACTGCGTATATACTTTTTGATGGAATTAAGGTAAATGCATCCACTGTTATATCCTCCCTCAAAGCTATATACACTTGTCTATGTACCTCCTGTAAATAAATGGTATGTTCACAAGCAAGTACAACCAAATGCAATGCATCCGAAAGCAGACGCTCCAAGAAAATCAAAGGAAACCCTCTCGGTCTTGGTTGGCAATTGGAGACCCTATACTGTACAAGCCAACTTCGTGATAGTCAAGGACAGCGATTCCAGGGATCCCTCTGCAGTGGAGCTGTTGGTAATGGGGTATTTTTAGCAGCCTCAGACTGCCCACTCCCCATCCCCCCTCGCTGGCTGTTGCTGAAATGGGTCAGGCCATTTCTATGTGGAGGGTACAACGCGGAGACGCCCCGCCTTACTCATGCTACATGGCTCAGTGCACTTAAGGCCACTTCACACCACCGACTGGGCACTTCTAGTATACCCTCAAACACTGATCCTGCCAACTCACTGCAGCCTGCCACCCACTCAAGCACACAAAGCGCAACTCCTCAAGAACAACCTGACTGACACCCTCCAACAAAAAAAGCTCCATGGCATCATAAGCATTGTGAGATTAATGCCTCATTTCCAATGAGTGATATGGGTCAGTATGGTTCGATACAGGTCACCCTGATAAGGCTCTTGCATTTCCTCTGCCAATAGTCTCCTTGCTTGGAAGGTGTGATGTATGCCAGAAAGTTGCATTTGATGTAGAGATGACATTTGACGTAGTGATTTGAGTATGGTTCATTGCTGCACACAGTCATTGTATTATTACAATTAGGGTTGTCGCGATACCATTAATTAATCTTACAATACTATATCAGCTGAAGTATCATGATACCAAGCAGTATTGCAATACTGTAACTCATAAATTATAAAGAACATTGCCAGAAGTACTATTTTTTATGTTATAATAGGCCTACTTGAATGTAATTCATAATTCCCTTAAGGCCAAAAAGTATTATTTGCACCCCACTTCACCTAAAATGTATTCATTCTTTTTGTTTATTTTGTAGATAACTAACAAAAAATACATTAAATTAAAGATACAAATCATACAGAGTGGAATTTGTTACAAGAGAGCATTTTTTCCAACAAAATTAGGCTATATGAACTGGTCAAAAATTATTTCAAATGTTTCCTGTTGCTATTTTGGGCTTTTCATCTATTTTTTTTCCAGTCTTATCAAGTAACAATTCACAGTATTTCAAAATTTCACTTTGTGAGTCATTCTATTAAAGACGTTGTCGCGGTCGCTAATAAATCATATTAACAGGAATAGAAATGAACCGATTCAGATGTATATTCGAACTGAAGCGTTAAAAAAACGTGAAATAGGCTACCATAAAAGGCGCAAATTCTACAGTTTTGCAAAGAGCTCCACAGACTATTCAAATAAAATGGTTTATTGTTGCACAAACGTGAGCATTTTAGTGACTTTTCCACATGCAACTTTATCTATTGTAGATAAACCATTAATCACGATACTACCGTTTACAAACTACAGTGGCACCGCCAGTATTTTGGAGCTATAGTATCGCGATACTACCATAGTATTGGTAAACCGTACAACCCTAATTACAATATCGTGCTTCGGCTGTGTATTTAAAAATGGTTTCCTGTGCTATTGTTCCTTTGTGTTGGTGCATTATGAGACGGTGACGATTCTCTGTAAAGCATAAGCGTTCAGCAGCGAGTCTAGCTCCTCCCTTTTGGGTAGAGTACTGTTGTGCTAGGTTCCCTTATAAAAGGGTGACAAAATAGTGGTGTGGTTCAGTTCACTATTTTGGTACTTTTGACAGTGGAAATGGAAATAAATGTGGACTATTGACCTTATTCTTCACATACGAGTGGGCCGGTATAAGATTCTGACGGTATGATAACCTTGGATAAAAATTTCACGGTTTCACTGTATTGTAATTACTGCTCCCAAATACTTTTTTTTAATGTCTAGGTAAAAAAACTACTTTTTCCCCCCTCATTGAACACAATATATTTTATTTTAAAAAACATTTAAAATATTTTAGACTAGTAGCTTTTCATGTAGAGGTTCATTTTCTGCTGGAGATGCTGTTGCCCTAAAAACCTAAATAAAATAGTTATGCAAATCATGTAAAAAAAAAAAAAACTTGCATATACCTTAGAAACGGTACCAGAAAACTTTTAAAACCTTGACTTTTCCAAACCGTGGTATACCTTGAAACCGGTTTTCATCCCATGCCTAGTGGGCACAGCCATTGGAATCTTTTCGGTTCGAGTCTTACGGTCTCATTCACTTCCATTGATTTCTAGTCATTAAAAACAGCTTGTTATGCTGGTTGATGTTGCAAACTGATATTTTCTTATTATATTATTCTACTTTTTATGTATAGTCATGAATGCACTTGTTTGTAGAGCATGTAGTTCCCGTTTATTATTCCTAGTCATTTCTCCCATGGGCGACTGAATCGAAAGTTCTAAAACAAATTGCAGAAACGAGCACACCTCTGCATTTCAGAATAAGGTCAATACTGTACCATTCAGTAAAAGTGGGCAATAAAAGTGAAGATTTTGCCAAAAGGTGTTGATTTTTAACAGGAACCAAAACAAACATTCCCATAACCCAGAAGACCTCACCCCTTTTTGAAATCGCCACTGTGGTTAATAAACCACTGCTGATTGGCTGTTTTTGTCCAAATTATTCTATAGTAGCCTCCCTTTAGGGTGGAGCACTGGATACTGACAATAGGTCTCTGGACAATATTAAAATTATTTTCCCTCCTTGGTATTAATATCACTTATGAGCTAAGCTCTTGCTTTTCTTTGGTTAACACGCTCTGATGATTTATATCACAGGGTAACATATTTCACACTCAGGTAAGTAATGTGATGATGATTTAAATGCACTCTACAAGTAAATAAAACTTGATCATATTATAAGTGCATCACAGAAAAGCAAATAAATAAATGAATAGGCAAATAGAAAAAAACCCTAATGAACCAAGTATCCTAAACACTTCAGTAAAGACTGTTCAACTATAAATGTCTAAGTGAATAATTTAAAATACTTAATAATAAAGAGTTACTGTAACTGTAGGCTGAAAAAATTACTGACCTCTTAACAACAAAAAGGGACCTTAAAGAGATAGTTACATAGGAACATAATTTGCATATACACATAAATTGCATATTGAGTGCTTGCTTGCTTTCACACTGATAATTGTGTATACTATGTGCACAATTTTTAAGATATTTTACAGTGACTCTCTGGATCTGTTCTGAATAAAAATCCCATCGACTGCATCACCAAGCAGTAACAAAGACCACCTCAGTAAGACCACTACAGATGTTTTAGCAGAAATGCCATGTTATTGGTGTTTTTCATGTGATGCTTATACAGGGAGTAAAAAATAATAATACATTTATATTTTGTTGAAAAAAAAAGTGTTTCTTTATGATTGTTTCTGCTTATTTGTGCCTTTCTACATAGTTTTTACACAAGTTATTGTTTTTAGCAACAGATGAAGCTTCATAGAAACCGTAACCATAATCACAGTTCACCTACATTGAACCAGGGCAGTGAGGAGACATGCATGGTTTACCTGTGGTCACACTGTTAAACTGTTTTAATTTAACCATAATATAAAAGTTAGGTATTAGGAATCAGTATAATTTACCGCTGAATATGCATTTTAATCACACAAAGTATGTAATATCACTGACATCTTTAGAATAATTGTGTAATACTATAATAATATAATTATTTGCAGTATCAGTTAGTTCATTTGTCCTTTTATATGCCCTCAGGGAACACATCTAGAAAGCCACCTAACCCCTGGGTCACAACAAATTTGATAACCCAGGCCTCAAATGAAGATAACTGAATAACCCTGGTCAATTGTCACAACTATATATATTTTACAGTCTAATTAAACAATCATAACAGCATCATTTTAGTTACCTCATCTGTTGGCACTATGTTGGGGACATTTAGATTTTGTGCAATCAAATGCTTTCTTAACTGTAGTTTTCTCACCACTGTCGTTTTACATGTATTATCTTGTTAAAAGCATGCAAAACATTATAAATTCATCTAAACTGCATACTCAGCAGTGCGGATGACATCTGGATGTTCGTTCTTCAGTATACCTCTCAAAAAGATATTTACAACTCCTTTTTACTTCTGTTCTAAGCAAGAAAAGAGAAAATAGCTGTGCGTTAACTGGAGCACTGAATCACATTCAACTTTTAATGTGCACAAATGTGAGCGCAAGAAATAGGTTTCGAGTTGCAGTTCACTTATCAGTTCACTTATTTAGAAATAAAGTCTTAAAATTAAAATCAAGCAAGCAACATTTTTGGAGAAAAATTGAGAAAAAAAAGAGAAGTAAAAATGTTAGTTTTAGGAGAAGAAAACAGTTTATTATTATTATTATTATTATTATTATTATTATTATTATTATTATTATAACAATGTACCTAAAGCTTTAAAAAAATTAATTAAATAGAAAACAGAAGGAAAATATTAAAATGCTAACAGCTACACACTTTTCTAAAGTACAGTGTGAACATGTTCTCACCACGACCAAAAACAGCATATTAAAAAAAGTGATTTTGAAGAACAGGAACCTTTAGGGTGATTGTTACGAGTGCCATTCACAGCACACAAGCCAACCATTTGCTCCGAACCCTGCCTCCATGTCTGACACTGCACAGTAAATCAGACATGACTCCAACCATTTGAACCTGATGGGATAATGGCCACGATGAGGCTTCAGAATTTATATTTGCTTAACACACTTGGGTGAACGGATGTGTGCTTGAGTGACGTGACTAAAAGTTCTGTTTCTGTGCTTTATATTTCGATGCACACTTTTTAAAGACAGCACCTGTAAGCAGCAGTCAAAGAGCACTGCTTTCACATTCACAACTGCCATGGAATGCATCAAAACACAATAATACCTTTGATTGCAAATCTTTTTTTTTAAATGAGAACAGAGCCTGAACAGCAAGCCATCTGCAGCTTTAAGGTGATCGTTTATATCCGAGGTCAAAGAAAATGTATGCATCGCTCTTATTTACAAAGCTCATTTAGGCTGCAAACAGAAAACTCGTTTGCCCCTAAGAAGCCCATTTCATCTCTGTCATCGATGTTGGATTAAAGCATAAAGCATGACGCTATAGAGTAATGAAATAGCAACATTATTTAAATGTACTTAATAAGAGAAGCACTCTATTTTTAGCTGTTTATAATAGCTTATGAGGGGTTGAATGTCACCTCAGATTAATGTGACACCAAGGCAGTGGCCTCTTACATAAACAATACTAGAGAGAGGGGCTAAGTTACCATCTTTCCATTCCAGTCAGTATGGAACACATTCGCATTTACTTAATTGACGTAATATAACATTACAGAATGCATTGTACAAAGCGTGCACATTTTACCACACCATTTAGTTGGAATCACTTGGCCTTAGAAAAAGTGATAGTAAAGAGATTAATGCCTACTGGGAAGCAGTGTTATATCTCTGAGGCACTTTTGTAAATTGTGCTAATATATATATATATATATATATATTTATTTATTTATTTTAAGTTCATTTTAGTCATGTTTGTTTTAAGTAAATGAGAAATTTTGGAAGTTTCAGGTTTTTTCCTCTTTTTTTTCTCCAGTTGGCATTTTTCCTCTAAATTATTTTAGCTGTACAATTTGTTTTGTTTCAGTTAGCTTATTTACTGCTATTTCGTGACAAAATGGATATACATAAAATATTGCATGACAAAAACAAATTTGTATTACAATAAAAAGTTACTTAGATAAATGTATAGTATATAAATAAATAAAATTCACACAAAAATATATTCAAAATCAGATTTATTTTTGATAAATAATTTAAGATTCTTCCTGGTGGTACCTTTTTTAAAATGTCCATCAACGTACCCTCCTTATAAAAATCGTTTAATGGTATTCAAACTTCCACATTCCAACAAAATATGTTTCATGGTAAGAGCAGCCTGGCTTTGTTTCAGTTAACAGTGGTTGTTTTAGTTAACAGTAACTAGCCTGATTGGAACACGTTAAGTTGCCTACGCTCTAAAAATGTGCATTTAAATCAATAATACACACCAATATAATATGCCAATGATCATATTTTCTAAAATGCGTGCATGTTAATTCATGCTTTAAACGCACACTGTTTCTACCAAAGCTATGATAGGAATAAGATCTCATTTCAAATAGTAACATCTAGGGGATAAAAAATAAGATATTAAATCAATACAACTGGGCCCGTGCATAAGACAGTCCAAAGGCCTCTGAAGCTCAATCAACACAGTCAAAGGTTAGTTTATTTAATGTTGAGGGTAAATCATTAAAAAAAATAAAGGTGTCAATGAGGTCAATTCATATTTCAGTTTTTTCATTATCAGTTTGATGCTCTGAAACACTGCAACAAAATCCTCACGATTTGAAGTCCAGCAATAAGTGAAGCGAACACAAGTGCACTTATGATTTGAGTTGGAGAAAGCTGAATATGTAGACTCAAGGTCAAATTCGGCATTGCTGTCATACAGAGGTATTATCAGGAGCTATAAAAGCTTGTGCAAAAGAAGCAACAGGGCAGGGAATGATGTACGCCAAGGAGCAACAGACCAGACACGCCATTTAAACGCACACCGGGGTCTATCTAGAAATTCTAGGTGGCATATTTAATCTCAACACATTAGGCAGACAGTATACACGATAAGTCAGCCGATTAGGTTGGGTACATTGTGTTTTGCACATCTGCTCCTTCAAATACGATCCTAGCAAATTTGACGTGTCGCACAGCGCTTGTTCCAGTCTCCATGCCCAGTCACACATGACAGGAGGAATTAGGACTGTATACTACAACTGTTGACACGAATGCGCCAAGCTTAAAGGGACAGTTCGCTCAAAATGAAAAATCATTTACTCAGCCTAATGCCGTTACACGCCTTGCTTTGGTCATGAAACTTATCGACAGCCAGTTACCGCTGCATTTGTCCCCAAACAATTAAAGTTAATAGCGACTGTCATTACGACTATCATCTCTTATCAAGAAAGTCACACGGGTTTGGAACAACACTATGAATAAAGTGACATTTTATGAGCACTTTTAAATAAGGGTCGTTTTAAAATACAAAATAAAAACGCGATAACTGACAAGCAGGTAGACGGCTCGAAAGGCAAGTTGACAGCTGAAGCGTCCTCGCGTTTGGCTTTAGCCTGCTAGCGGTCTCAACACAAGTCATCCTGTCAAAAAGGCAGTACTGTTTTAATCTTAGTAATGACACCAGACTAGCATCTCATCTTTCCTGAAACTGAGGCGCTCTCCAACTTTCCGTCGCATTTCAAATGCTGATCTTCTTTTCTGGTAAAACCCTAAAATCACCATGCTGGCTAACGTTAATGTCAAAAGACAGGGACAGAGACGGTCGCTTAGCTGAACAAGTTAACGTTACCTCGTTTGACAGTCTTTCGCATGAGCGAACTGTCATTAATCGCCCGTGTAAAAACATACAAACACTCGTTTAAAATAGTACAAAATAATACAGATTCTACTTTATAGTGAGTTAGCACTCTTACCGCATATAACAGTCTACGGTTCTGTACAGTCACAGCGTGATCCTTTTATTTGACGGCTTTAAAAAAAACGAACGGCGGTTAAAATAACATTAGGGTCACCCTGTCTGGAGTAACCGGTCAAAAAACACGTACAAGCTCTCATTTACATGTTTTGAATAACGTTAAACATCACGCATGTCTATTTGAATAGGGGTATTTCTCAAATATATCGTGCGATCGCGGCTGTAGAAACGCACATTTTCTCGCGTCAAAAGCAACTTTCCAGCGTGCACTAACGTTACACATCCTCCCTGCGTCTCGACATGGTGCGATACATTAAAAGCCCGCTGATTTTCCATACACCCCCTCCCCTGCAGTGACAATAGGCAGGTGTGGGTTAAAAATGCACAGCAGCCTGGTTGCCTTCTTGCCCCTTTCTCTGCCTGCTACCAACTAGCAGGAGTTGCCTAGCCAATTTGGCTAGCTGATAATAACGCAGGCTAACGGTCAATACGGTGAATGAAGATCGGTCGGCAGAGAGGAAGCGACATAAAAAATGGTGCATTTCAAATGCGGCAAGAGCACAAGCCTGCATGCGAGAAATGATGAAATTACACTCACAATGCTCTCCGAGCGGTGCCTCAGAGATCCCCCTCTCTCTCTCGGTCTCCCTCAGACTCACTCTGCCGTCTATCGAGCTCCTCCAATCTGCAGAGAAAGCCCTCCCACAGCCGCGCGTCGCCTGAGACATGTGATGCACGTCAGGATGACGCCCCTTGACATGCCTGACGATTCTCATTGGCCGGGAGGAGATGTCAATCACACTGGACACACCCTCTGTGTAGCGTTCGCGCGTATTAACATAATTTATAAATGTGTACCTGAGAGCGGTTAAGTGTAAAATAACTTGTTGAGGCTCGTTGTTTATTTTAACTCAATAAACAGCACGCTTTCAGCACGAGCCGGCGTTTTTAGCCCCGCCCACAGTCATGGACGAGTCTTCCCCCGGCGGCTAATTAAACCTGACGTCATTCTTTCCATGACGTCGCCGTTCTCTCGATTCTGGTGTTGTGTTTGATTCGCAGTGTGCAGGAACTCATTACACTCGCTGATATGAACCGGATCACTGCATTATGCAGTCTGGATCATCATCGCTCAGCCTCTTCCCCAAGAATTTACATTAAACGCTTGACAGTTGCACGTCATTGAATGATCACCGCTGAGTTTCATTCACTGAACTGATGCAAAAAATATTGTGCAATTCTTCATGATGCAAACTGAGTGAACTTGCATGGCAAGCATTTTTCTTTTTGCGTTTTCATCAAACTCAAGTCCACTGAAGCACTTATATAGTCTGGCGCCTTCCTTTTAAAACTGCAGTACAAGCCTGGATTGTGTTGTTGGTATAAAGAAATCCTCATGCTAGGTACTACATAATTCAAATATTGCATTTAAATATTTAGGTAGGTAACAAGGAATAAAAAATGTGCAGCATTTCTTATTTTGCATGTAGATACCAGTTTCCTCTTATCGTGATATAGATGCATATCTTCTTCCTGAAGTGGACTGCTGCAAGACTTCAAATGCAATGGTCTAATCTAATCAATTAAGAAGTGATTAAACAGTACTGATTATTTAACAAAAAACACAGCAACCCTTTGATTACATTACACGAGAATGCTCTGTTACATATAAAAGAGATTTTAATTCAAAAGTTATGCAGTGCACATTCCTAAACACATATCTGGAAATCAATCACTCATAAAATGTACAATAAAAAATACTTCTTTTTTTTTTTACATCTGGCATCAAAGATTTGGAAAAATCCTGCCGTCCCGGTTGTTTTTTTACTTCAAAGTTTCAGCCGTGTCATAGTTCACCATTGCTGGCATCCGTTGACCATGCCGTACTTGAAAGATGACTCCAAAACTGTACCCGTATTGTGGGTTTCCCCAAGAAGGCCTCAAAGAAGCCACATTTGTCTTCATTCTGTTCTCTCTTTGATTCATCTTTACTGACATTTACAGCGATTCATTTGGGCAGGACGTTTGTTCCAGTTATGCAAAGTGACTTGCAAATGACGAACAAAACAAATATCTGCATCTACCTGTATTTTAAACTACAATTTAGGGATTTTTTTTTAATAACAGCTGTGAATATATGTTTCACAAAAATATATGAATTAATATTTAGGCTGCTGTTTTATAGTGTCTTCATTCATTTTCTTTTTGGCTTAGTCCCTTTATTAATCTGGGGTCGCCACAGCGGAATGAACCCCCAACTTATCCAGCATATGTTTTACACAGCGGATGCCCTTCCAGCCGCAACCCATCACTGGGAAACATCCATACACTTCCATTCATACACACACACACTATGGACAATTTAGCCTACCCAATCCACCTGTTTTCTAGTGTCATGTTTAAGTTAATATTTACAGTTTCTTTATAATTATTTGTATATGCACACAAGCTTTTAATTTCAGTCAGCCAGCCCCAGAGCTTCTGTTAATTGTCATCCTATACAAAATCGCCTCATTTAAGATCTTATTTCTTTAAAAAACAGTGATCTTCACTGCCTGGATGAGATACAATATAAAGTGGGTATCAGACCAAACAAGAAGCACTGCATTAAATTATATTTTCCCGTGCCATGTCTTTATAATTCATTCATTCATTCTTAATCGCTTCGCCTTAGTCCCTTTATTAATCTAGGGTCTCCACAGCGGAATGAACCGCCTGTCTTTATAATATGAAAATTAATTTTACCCCAGAATTTTCAATAAAGTTTCTGCGCTAACCTGCTGCTAATGACGGCGCCTGTGTTTAAACAGTCTTTCGTCTCTTTATATGCTTTAACAAAAAAATGGATGCTTAAGTCACGAATGGAAATATTTGCAAGTGATCAACTAACAATGCGCAAATTACATTAAGCAGCAATTTATTGTCCAATGCAGCACAATAATCAGCACAAATTAGGTAAAACTATAAATACTTTTGCTATTTCTGGGTGTGAATTAACTGCGCAAAACACTGCTGCTAATGACGGCGCCTGCGTTTAAACAGTCTTTCATCTCTTTTTACGCTTTAACAGCCAACTAGATGCTTAAGTCTGATTATATTTTAATTACATTACAACATTGATGCTGTAAAACAACCTTATGAAATTAAAAATAGTCACAAAGTTTTCACCAGAAGTTCATCATTGGCTGACAAACCCTAGCTGTGCATATAGCCTATTAACCTGAATTTAGCACATAACTTACCTTGAATATACAGGAGTGCAAATGTTACATGTCCCGGCCAGGGAACTCGTAGGCAGATTAAAAGTGCTTGAATTATCAGGAGAAACAAAATCACATTGAGACTTCAGCGTCTTTCCCCAGGCGCAGCTTAGTAGCATCTGTTTATTAACATTCATATTATAACAAACATATCCTCACAAATCATGTAATGCAAAAATATCCTCACAAATCATGTTTCATTTAATCAAACATACAGTTTTTTTCCCTTTGTTTGTATTATTTTTTCTTTTTTTAACAACAATTAATTCTTCAAATACTTATACACACTGTACTTTCTTATCATTAACACATAAATTTATCAGTAGGACACAGAATACACTTTAAAGTCTTTGTCAACCATCTTTTTCATTTTTCTTTCTCTGTAAATACCTCTATATATAACCATTTACCATAAAACTACTAAGCTCACAGAACAATCATGCGTCTGTTATTTGTATCATTTAAATTGTAACAGTTACACTTGACACCGATTATCAATGTTACTCTCATAAACTTCATACAGTAACAAATATATAACCAATATATACAAATAATAAATCATCTTCTGTTCAATTATCACATACTGAGTAAAATACATATTATTTACTGGGGAGTCAGTTATAACAAACGTAACTCAGACCAACTGTAATTTTACCGGTACTTTCATCTGAATCACTTTACTCAATTAACAACTGGAAATAAGCTATTCACACAGGAAATGTGTTATCCAGCAAAAACTATAAGTACTTTTGGTATTTCTGGGTGCGAATTATCTGCGCAAAACACAATAAATTAGTGAATAATATTTTGTCACCCATTCTATAAATTCAGTGTTTGAAAGTGAAACTAGGGTGTCACTGTGGCGCAGTGGGTAGCACGATTGCCGCACAACAAGAAGGCCGCTGGTTCAAGCCTCGGCTGGGTCAGTTGGCATTTCAGTGTGGAGTTGTTTTCCCCGTGTTCACGTGGGTTTCCTCCGGGTGCTCCGGTTTCCCCCACAAGACCAAAGACATGCGGTCAAATGTGAATTGAATAAGCTAAATTGTCCATAGTGTATGTGTGTGAATGAGTGTCTATGGATGTTTCCCAGTGATGGGTTGCGGCTGGAAGAGCATCCGCTGTGTAAAACATATGCTGGATAAGTGGGCAGTTCATTCCACTGTGGCGACCCCAGAATAATAAAGGGACTAAGCCGAAAAGAAAATGAATGAATGAATGAATGAAAGTGAAACTATGCAATAAGGACATCCTTGAAAATCATCGTTAATGTTTCACAGTGTGTTTAAATAATCTAAAAGTACAGTTTACCCCCCCCCCCCAAAAAAAAAGAAAAAAATTAAATACTATTGTTCTAAATGTGTTTGAGTTTTCCTTCTTCTGTTGGAGATATATTGGAGAATTCTAGAAAGCTGCAGCCATTGACTACCCTTAGTGTTTGTTGTTCCTACCATGGACGTTAATAGCCACTAGTTTCCCACATTCTTCAAAATATCTTCTTTAAGGAATCTAAAGGATGATAGAAGTTTCATTTGTTGGTGAACTACCCCTTTAAACAGACAGCAGCATTTGGGTCCAACAGACAAGTTCCTTTCACCTGATGGGTTTTATCATTAACAAGAAGGACATCACAGCACAAGACACAGAGTTTCGATACACAGCAAAACTCTAAGCATTTTTTTAAAGATTTTTTTTGAGACCATGCCATTTTAGTGTGCGTTAAGCAAGGCTCAAAGGTTTGCTAATGTTCAATCAGATAGTGTGGGGAGGGGAGGTGTCAGCGAGTGCATTGATTGCTCAGCTTCACTGCAAGCAGCTTGTAAATGTGGAGCATGTGATGCATATGTTTGCCGTAGGTATCTCTAGACGAACCAGTCCATCTATTAGGCCAGACCGTTTCGGTTTGCACCATATTTTCGTCTAAAAGTAACATATAGCCCTTTCTAAGCCGCAAGAGACTGACAAACAAGTTTCCTTTCAAGCTTCCAAAACCTCTGAAGTGGAGAGGACATGAATCCTATTTTTATTTGTTCCAGTTTCCACTTCTGAGATTTTTTATTTGGAGTCTCTCCCATTGGCGGCACACAGTGATGCCTGGCCCATAAGCACATGCCCCAGCAGATCTGCAAGTGCATTTCTTTAACATTCTCATATATACTTATGTGCAACCATTATGACACCTCCAAAGGTGTTAATGGTTAGGGTTTGGGGATGTATTCGAGTAGATGAAAAATGCTAAATGTACTGTGCTGCATGAATAAACACAAGAAGTTATATACTGTACATATATATTAGTTTAATCTACATATAATAAGACCCACACAGAATCTGTGCACACATGAAAATCTGCAGATTCTGAGCCCATAATTCAATCAGTTTATTAAATTATGCAAATAAATATATATTTATTCCGTTTCTAAATTAATTTCTGTAATACTATTGAATAATATGTAAATGTTTTTATGGTTTATGTATGTACAAAACAGTTACTTTGTTTACCAAACAAGTTGTTCTGATTGGATTTGCATTGTAAACCTTAAATAACAGTTAAAAAGTTATTTTAAGTTTTAATAATTTTTATAAGTTGTTAGTTATTATACTCTCAAAATTATTCAAAATTGTACAAAATGTAGCAAAAAAAGTCTGCAGAATCTGTCTGGGTCAGCATATAATTACATAAATACATTATTGTATATTTACTGTTAATAATATTACTTAAAGCACAATATTCTATGATAACATTATGACTGCATAAATTATATAATTTAAGATAAACAATTATAAAACCTGAAACTTCAATTTCAGATTTTAATTTAATTACATTGTATACACAATTACATATTCAACTAATATTTATGCATGCATGTTTTATTAAAAAAATATATTAACAGAATATTACATTATTAATATTATAAAATAACAAATTTATATATATATATATATATATATATATATATATATATATATATATATATATATATATATATATATATATATATATATAACATTTATAAATTATAAATTCTATTATTTTATTATTTCAATGTATTATATATACACATTATGGCAACACGGTAGCGCAGTAGGTAGCACTGTCACCTCACAGCAAGAAGGTCGCTGGTTCGAGCCTCGGCTGGGTCAGTTGGCGTTTCTGTGTGGAGTTTGCATGTTCTCCCTGCATTTGCGTGGTTTCCTGCAGGTGCTCCGGTTTCCCCCACAGTCCAAAGACATGCGATACAGGTGAATTGGGTAGGCTAAATTGTCCGTAGTGTATGAGTGTGAATGAGTGTGTATGGATGTTTCCCAGAGATGGGTTGCAGCTGGAAGGGCATCCGCTGCGTAAAACATGTGCTGGATAAGTTGGCGGTTCATTCCCCTGTGGCGACCCCAGATTAATAAAGGGACTAAGCCGAAAAGAAAATGAATGAATGAATATATACATTATGCTAATTTAAAAGCAAAATATGTAAATAAGATTGTATTCATGCAACTTGCACTTAAAATGTTTATTTTATTGATAGAATATTAAATAGGCCATCATTTATTAATTGTAATTTACATATAATTACCCATACACATATGATTCCAGAAATATATTATTATATAATTACTTTTAATAATATTAATGAAAGCACATTATTCTATTATTCTTACATTAATCACATGACTACATACATTTTATAATTTATTATACTTAATTATAAAATTTAAATTTTATATTTTAATTTAATTATATTTTATACACAATTACATTTAACTAATATTTATGCATGTGTTATTCAAAATATATATTAAATAAATTATTACATTGTTAATATAATTAAGTTACAATTATAAATTATATATATATATATATATATATATATATATATATATATATATTCTTTTATTTTTTAAATTAACATTATTAATTTATTATATATACATTATGCTTATTAATAATAATGATATTATTATTATTATTAATAATAAACAAAATAATAATAATAATATTGTATACATGCAACTTGCAATTAAAATTACATATTTTATTCATTAAATATTAAATAGGCTATCATTGATTAATTTAAATTTACATATAATTATCCATACACATAACATCATGTATACATTTAATAAACTACATTAAATATACACTATACAATATAAATGAATATTTATATACAGTGCTCGGCATTATTGAGTACACCCCATTTTGAAAATGAATATTTTTATCCATTTATCAGTGAATAAAGACAATGTATTTTGGTGCATTTAAACAAAACAGATTTAAAAAATAATATTTTAGTCACCAAACAAATTTAGACATTTAAAGATAACACAATTCAATTCAAGCAAAAAAATTACAACCTACAAAATTTCAACTAAATTTTTCATTTTTTTTGCTTCTCTTGATTTTTCCTCTTTTTTAAATTTGTATTTAATATTTTTCTATAACATATATATTTTATTAGATTAGCTCCAGATTTGGCTTTAGTACTGACTAATGTATATGCACAAATATAACATTGTATAGCTTCCTATTGAAAATATTAATTTAAAAGTTTTGTGAGGGGTGTACTTATACAGTATATGCTGAGCACTGTAGATTAATAAACAATAGTTAAAACTATGAGAAGAGTAGCATGTCTGACCTTGCTGGACATTAAGCCACACATGTGATGTCAGAAGAGGGAAGTTAGTGGCGGTCTTACGTTCTTATCAAGATCTAAGATAAGAATGTTTGCTTAACAAGCGGTCCAGAGTGCACAACAAAGCATTCTTAGGTCAGAAATACTTATATGACAGGAAAAATTCCTCAGGGCAAGCAGCAAAGCCGTCATTCGAGCGAACAGCGTCATTACTGAAACTCTGCAGAAGATGACAAAAGACGAGTCCCGGAATGCTAAATGCAGCGTCAGAGAGGAGGAAAGTGGAAAAGACTCATTAGTAAACTAACACAAGAGCGTCCAGCGAACTATCAGTCAGGACACACGCTATTATTACTTCCTCCGGTCACCAACCTCCCTTCTCCAGCTCTCTGGCTCTTACTACAGCTTTTTCCACAATGTCAGCACAGAACTTCCTTCATTCTGATGGAACACACACACACACACATACACACAGAAAAAAAAGACAGAAGTCAGAGTATATTTAGCATTAGAATAATATACATACAGTGGCCTCAGAAAGCTTTGTATGGTTTAGCCAAAGTTTAAATATAAAAAATTCATTGCAGAGATACTGAAATATTCAACTGCACATATGCAAATAAACTATACTAGAGGATCTGTCAGCACCAACTTTACATTTTTATGCTGGCACTTCTTATTTTCACCTAGGTGATATTTAGTTCACAAAGTTCCCACAGGTGTCCTAGCAAAAATCAACACAAGTGTGAACATGTTTGACACCAAAAGGCTACATTATCATTTTAAAGTCTAGATGGTCTGGCACAGTCAGACATGCACACTCAGAAACGTCTACACCAAACCCCGCCCTAACTCTACACCTCACAGTGGTCACTTGCTCTATTGATTGCATGTGTCTGAGAGGGAATGTCTGAGCATGCATATGCAAAATTAACAATTGTTTTTTCTTTAAAGCAATGAATCATTTTTCTTAGCAAGGATGCATTCAAGTAATTAAACGTGGCAGTAAATGCATCTTTAATGTTACAAAAGATTTCTACAACCTTCCAAGTTTTCCAGAATTCGGAAAAAGTATGCATCAGTGTTTCCATACATGTCTGACAAAAGTCTTATCGCCTATCCAAGCTTAGTAACAACAAATAATAACTTGACTTCTAGTTGATCATTTGGCTGATCTAGATTACGCTTATTTTACCAAAATAAAATATGATCATGCCGTGATTTTTAATTATTTAATTAGGACAGTAAGGTCTGACTTTGCTTAGACAAAAGTCTTGTCACTTAACAGAAATAACGACAGTATAGAATATAAAGTCATGGTGCAGTGGAAAAAGAATTAATATTGTGTATGACTCCCATGAGCTTGGAGGACTGCATCCATACATCTCTGCAATGACTCCAATTAATAAAGTCATCTGGAATTGCAAAAAAAAAATGCATTTGTGCAGGACTCAGAGAGTTCATCAAGATTCGTTGTATTCATCTTCAATGCCTCCTCCTTCATCTTACCCCATGCTCAATAATGTTCATGTCTGGTGACTGGGCTGGCCAATCCTGAAGCACCTTGACCTTCTTTGCATTCAGAAACTTTGATGTGGAGGCTGAAGTATGAGAAGGAGCGCTATCCTGCTGAAGAATTTGCCCTCTCCTGTGGTTTGTAATGAAATGGGCAGCACAAATGTCTTGATACCTCAGGCTGTTGATGTTGCCATCAACTCTGAAGATCTCTTGCACACTCCCATACTGAATGTAACCCCAAACCTTGATTTTTCCTTCACCAAACTTGACTGGTTTCTGTGAGAATCTTGGGTCCATGCTGGTTCCAATAGATCTTCTGCAGTATCTGTGATGATTGGGATGCAGTTCAACAGATGATACATCTGAAAAATCTACCTTCTGACACTTTTCCATGTGATCAACTAGAAGTTAAGTGATTATTTGTTGCTTTTACAATTGGAATCGACAACAAGACTTTTGTCTGGTAGTGTATTAAGACAGCACTGTGCTTCAATAACCATATGGAATGTTTCTGAAGTCAGCTTATTAATATGATTTGCGATATGATATCTGCAGCATCGAGTTTCATTTCTATTGTAATGGATGGTTCCATTAAGAACCGTTATATCTATAGATTCTGTTCATTTCATAAATGGATCTTCATAGTGGATAAATCCTCTTAAGATTATTAAAATGGTCAAAACACACGCACACAGGCATAATACTGATCCGTAGCGTCAATGTGATTTTGGTATGATCAATGAGCTGTTTTCTGGCTCCTTTATTTTTGCAATTTAGACATCACAAGAATAAATGACATATTTAAATATGTAATAATAGATGATTCAGGTGGATGCTGCACACAATGAGAGACCCCTCACACAATTGTAAAGCACTTTGTGTGTATAATGTGCTATATAAATGCACAGTATTGTCATAATATTTCACTTTCATTCATTTTCTTTTCGGCTTAGTGCCTTTATTAATTTGGGGTCGCCACAGCGGAATGAACCGCCAACTTATCCAGCATTTGTTTTATGCAGCGGATTCCCTTCCAGCCGCAACCCATTTCTGGGAAATATCCATGCACACTCATTCACACACATACACTTCCCAATTCACCGTATCGCATGTCTTTGGACTGTGGGGGAAACCAGAGCACCCGGAGGAAACCCACACGAATGCCGGGAGAACATGCAAACTCCACACAGAAACGCTAACTGACCCAGCCGAGGCTCGAACCAGGGACCTTCTTGCTGTGAGGCGACAGCACTACCTACTGCGCCACTGCGTTGCCATATTTCACTTTATCTTTCTATATTTTTCATAAAACGCAGCATTATTTAATAAGTATAATTAACATAATACTAATGTATTTTAAGTCATATTTGCCTGAAAAAATGCTTATGTAATCTTTAATATTAAATGCTTCAGTCTTATGTGCTATGAAATAGTGTCCTAACACATTTCTGATGCTGCTTTTTAATAAAATCCAAGAAGACGTATAACCAAAGCCAACATTTAAGGTCCAAGACATGTTATTAGATTTCAAACAGTGGAAATCCTATAAACATGGGGTTACCGCTATCAGACGCTGCTGCTGCTGCTGATGCAGTATGCGAAACAGGCGTGGGGCAGGTTGTTTGGGGTTAGAGAAACTTAATGAGAAACATTCATTATACCAAACATGTCATCAGACGGCTGTAATTACAATAATTGTCTCTTCTCAGAAATACTACATGGGGGTGAATATGGGGTTTGTGCGGTGTAAGACTCCTTAATTAAGTCAACAATAAACTCCCCTCACTGACGGAGCGACAGTCCTGGGTTATTTTCCATGTGAGGGTTCGAAATGGTCCCACAAATCACGCAACCTAATGCTGCTTCATTCTGTGTGCTTGTGGGATATGTTTATTTTGCTTATACTATGGTTACCTTACCTAAAGATATTGTTCAGATGCAAGTTTTTGGTCTTCAAACTGATGTTGTGTGTAGTGCTAGCATCTTTCACGCCTCATCCAAAGCCTTTTGTTGATTTTTGACTAGTCTACGCTGTGAAATACCTGAAATCATTCAGCATATGGTACTGTACTTCCTCTGCGAGTTTATCTGAAAATTATGGCAGAATCAAGCATTCAAAAGCCCTGTAAGGAATAGTTAATGACATGCAATTAAATTATTTGAAAATAATATAGTGAAAATATGAAGTCCTATTACTTATATCATAAATAATTCAACAGCACAGAGTAAATTATACTACCCCACTTATACTACCCCAGCAGGCACAGGACGTCAACATGACGTCAGATTGATGTTGTACCTCAACATCGTGGGCATTTTGTTTGGAAATAAAAATTGGGTTTAAGATAGGACCCAAGTCAATATATAACGTCAGACAGGCATTGCATTTTAGTTGCTTTCCAACGCAACCAAAAAAGAACCAAATATCAATGTCTAATGATGTAACAGCTTGACATTGTGTGGATGTTACCAATATGATGCATTGGATTTTGGTTGCCAACATTTGTCTCAATCCGGGAGACCGGGGGGTTGGTGGTTTGGTGTCAGGGTAGAGGGGGGCGTCTTTGGGGGTTTATTGGATGTGGCTTGGTGTCGGGGGTGAGGTGTCTGAATAACACAGCTAAGAACCGGGTAAGTAACTATGCCGCTGCGATTAGATACTATACCAAAGTTGATGAGCTGGGGTTGTTTCAGACTGTACCAAAAAGCTGAGGACCGGCCAAATAAATGTCAGTATTTGACGTCAATATGACGTTGGCTTAAGATGTTGCCTCGACGGTGGACTTTGGTTACTTTCCAACACAACCTAAAATCAACCAAATATCAACATTATTTCATGTCATTATTGGACATCAAAATAACATTGTTCTTAGATGCTGGTGACCTAAATCTAACCTAATATTAACGTCCTATGATGTTGTGTGTCTGCTGGGACAGTTACCACATTAAAGTTTAAAAACATTTTACATCTGTCAGGTTTTAGTTTTCATGGGACTAAAATACATTCAAGAACTGCCTTGAACTACTTTAGCTGCATGTGCGTTTATTGTAAAATTATTGCATGCAACATAATAATCATCAGCCAATAAGGACAGAGCATGCAACAGCCCTGTAATGTAAGCAATAGTGCATGACAGATCATTGAATTATTAGAAAATAATGCACATCTGAAGTGTCAAGTGAACTGTGCATTATTTTCTAATAATTCAATGAACTTCCGTCAATTATTCCACTTATAATATGGTTTCCACATTTAACTGTAATCCATTTAAGACCTGCACTCCTTAGAACAGGGATGTCAAACTCAATTCCTGGAGGGCCGCTGCCCTGCACAGTTTAGTTCCAACCCTGCTTCAACACTTACTGGTAGGTTTCAAACAAGCCTGAAGGACTCAATTAGTTTGATCAGGTGTGTTTAATTAGGGTTGGAACTAAACTGTGCAGGGCTGCGGCCCTCCAGGAATTGAGTTTGACATCCCTGCCTTAGAATGTTCATCAGCCAATCAGAATCAAGCATTCTGTTGTGTAAGTTAAAATAAAACCTTCAGAAATAAGACCGCAAAAAAGATGTTAGTCTACTTTGGGCAGGGGCATGCTTTTGTTTCCAGTATCCAGTGGAATTTACAGCAGGAGCTCAGAGGTGAATGGCCCAGTGGAGTAAGACTGCAGCTGTACAGTGTATGTATGTGTGTGTAAGAGAGAAAGAAGGGGACAAAAACACAGACAGTGCTCTTAGTCAGCACTGGACAGGCAGCCGGGCCGGGGGGCCAAGTTTCCACTTGCGAACAATAATTCACCTCAAGTGCCCAGTGTGTATGTGCACATGTGTGAGTTGACATCCCTCAATCTGAAAGCTGCACAAGTGCCTCTTCCACCCCAACATCCTCCACTCCCAAAACCAAACTTTTCCATGTACTGTAAAGATCAGACATATTTACACTCAAGTGTTTGAGTGTGTTTGTGTATTTTGCGTAATGGAAGCAGGTCTCCTCAAGAAGGTCAATGAACCACCATACACACAGTGAGGGTGGAATATTTCGGGTTCAATACAAGTTAAACTTAGTCGGCAGAACATGTGCTGCCAAAAATATCTGACTTCTGCCTTGTTTACGTTATATCGGATGCAATTAGGGGCAGTTTTGGAAGGATATGAAGTTACAGAGACAAGTTTGATAGCTTAATTTTTACACTGAAATCACGGTAGTTTATGTATTGTTTATGCTTTGTGGGGAAACTATTGGAACAGTAGGATTTACAGATTTGACCTTAAAAAATGAAAGCAAAAATTATAACTGTGCTAATATTATGGCCTGATGATGTTGATTTAACTTTTAAACAGGGATTTTTTTTAGGGGGCCAAAACATGTTATGTCTTATTTTATCTGCTGTTCATCTTTCCTAACAGTAACTTGTAAAGGTTAGATACATTACCAATAATTCCAGGATATACATTAACAATTGTAACTAATGTAGGAGTAACTAATGTAGGATCCAAACTCTCGATTTTATAATATGTTTTCTAACAAAATCTCTAACTTGCAGATAGCAAAAAAAGTTGGAGGATGTAAGGTTGAAATTTAGTTTCAGCTGTTCAAAGGAGCTAAATGTTCCTTATTCGTTAAGATCTTGAATTTAATCAATTTTATTTATTAATTTTAATTGTTAATATGCCCTTATATTTCCATTGGGAAAAATGTATTATTTATTCCGGAAGGGAATGTGTGATTATTACAAATTGGAGAGTCCAAGTACATATCCGAAATTTTCAACAAAACATGTTATTACATTTTAAACAATCCACATGGGGTTATCAGACATGTGTGTAGTATGTGAAACAGGCATAAGGCAGGTTGTTGAGTTTTATTTTATTTTATTTTATATTTTTATTTTATTTAATTTTATTTATAGTTTTATTTCATTTATTTATTTATTTTTGTATATTTTTTAATTTAATTTATTTTATTTTATCTTATTTTTGTATTTAATTTAATTTAATTTTATATTAATTTAGATTATTTATAGTACTGCATTTTTCAAAGTACTGTGACAATGCAATTAAAGTACTGTGCTACAATTAATTATATTTACATAAAAATATGATATATAATATGATATATACTATATAAACTAAAATAAAATAAAATAAAAAATAAAAAAAATAAAAAATATTTGGTTGTTTCAGCGTGCACAACTGGAAAGTCTACTTTAACATACACGAACTGAAGAGAGATTTCGAAGTGCATTGATTACACAGTTGTTTCAGCGTGCACAAATAGAAAATCTACTTTCGCGTATACGAACTGACAGACATTTCGAGGTGCATTGAATACACAGCTATTTCAGTGTGCACAAATGGAAAATCTACTTTAAAGTTTACAATCTGAAGAGACCTTTTAAAGTGCATTGATTACACGGTTGTTTCATGGTTGTTTGTGCCAGGACCTGGCAATTTAAGTTTGTTTGGTTTATGATGAGTTGAACTAAAATATGTTGGAAGTTAAAGCTTGTTTGCTCTGATTTTTTTTTTTGTGTTTCTCCTTTATTAACATATTGATTTAGTCGATTGAACATTTGATTTTGGTTTACTTGATTAAATCATACATTTGTTGAAACTTCCTTTTTTTATTTAATTGAAATTATTTGAGAAACTGTCGGGGGTTTTCTACCCCTGGCACCCAACCCATTTTATTAGCCAAATACCACTACAGAATGGTCTTCAGAAAATGCATACTTCCTTATTGTAAAAAGAGTAGTATATCCTGATTCACAGTTCTTTTAAAAGATTCTCTCAATATTTTTAGTATTCACAAAGTAATTACTATGACAGTGTGTGATTTTGCATACAGCCTCCTTTTTGTCCCTTCATCAACAAACCCAGGCCAAACTGTGTATTTTTAAAAGAGTTCCTATCATACCCTTATATAAAGGCCTTTGTGTCTGTGTTTATGCTTAAACTGAGAGCCGTCTGTCATTTAGCAGCATCTGTGTTACCAAATTGTTGGAAACGGATCTACTTATGTGTCATTTTCACTTATTGAAGTGCCTAGCTACAAACCAAGTGACCAATCAGCCATCATTTGCTCCGCTAAACTCTCGACTCTCCTCAGGTGGCTATGCTGGTTATGGATTGTTAAGAATTGAAGCAGCTCTTATGGGAACTGGCGCCCTTTCGGCTCACTCTTTTCCTTTTCCCATGGACTATATACCTGATGTGAGCCATGAGGGAGAAAAGAGGAAGAGGAAAAGGGGTAATTCAGTGGGCCTTCACATCCTGAAGTCCAGTAACAAAAACATACATGCACATGGCCCTCGTCTGTAACAGGTAACAGACCTGAACTGAGTGTGTTTTATAGGAGAGGAAGAGATAGATGATGATAGGAAGAGTGTGAAGAGGAAACAGAAATCGCATTTGGTTTAAAGAGCTCATTGGTCTTTTAAATATCTGATAGTTCTGATTGGTCAATACAATCTCATTGTGACTAATTCGTAAGGATTTGTATGATCTTATTCATACATTTTAGTACAATTTGCTCACCCCCAAAATAACAGTTGGGCTTTAGCGGTGGGGTTTAAGCAGGGGTGGATTTAGTGATTTAGGGGCCCCAAGCAATTCCAGCAAATAATACCAATAAATAATCTTTTGTTTTTAATACTAAATCTTCATCTAATTTGACTGCTGGACTGGTCTATGATTGGGGTGGAGACAAATTTAATGGGAAACACTTTAGTTAATTCATGCTATAACTACTGGCTTATTACTTGCCAATTATTAAGATATTAACTGTTCATTAGTAGTTATAAAGTATGACCTTATTCTGCATACCTAATTCTACCCAAAACCTAAACCCAACCTTACTAACTACACTGTAAATCCCAAAAAGTTAAGGTAACTCAAACCGATTGCAACAAACCATTTAAGTTCAAAAACTAATCTTAATGAGTACTGTGAACTTAATCCATTTGAGTAAACGAAGCAATTTGAGCACAGTGAAACCCAATAAATGAAGAGAACTCAAACAACTGAGTACTGTAAAACCCAATAAGTTAAGGCAACTCAAACCGTTTGAGGAAACCGATTGCTACAAACCATTTGAGTTAAAAAAAAAAAACTAATCTATATGAGTACTGTGACCTTACTTCATTTAAGTTGAAGTAATGAGGTATTTAATTAACTCATTACCTTCAACACTGAGTTCAAAACTCTTTTCAAACGAGTAGAATTAACGTCCAGTACATTTTGAGTTAACTGCACTCATTTCATTTGATAAAGTTGACTGTTGGGTTTTTACAGTGTATTTATAAAGAGCTAATTAGTAGTTTATTAAGCTTAAAGTGTTAATTAGTTAGTTACAATTGTGACCTAAACTATGGTAATTGTTACCATTTAATGTAATAATTACATTAACGTTTTATTTGTTAAATCCTCACCATACAAAACTGGATAGAAAACTATGCTATATATAATTTATGGGTATATTTTAAACTTCTAGGCATTTATTGGGGGCCCCCAAATTTTCTGGGGCCCTAAGCGGCTGCTTACCTCGCTTATTGGTTAAATCCCCACTGGGTGTGAGGGCATGCCTCTTTTTAAAACCTTTTTTTTTTTTTTGCATTAATTAAATTGTATGAATTTTGTATGAAGTCATACAAATTTGTACACAATTTCTGAATAAACTGGCTTTTTTTGAGTTGTGCAATGTTCATGCACTGTAAAAAACAAAGAAAGTTGACTCAACATTTTAGGGCAACAAACTTCAGGACATTTTTGAGTTGACTCAACTTTCAAACTAACTACTTCACTTGACTTTAATTTGAGTAAACTCAAGTTTGTTGTCTTAAAATTTTAAGTCATCTTTTTTTTTTACAGTGTGCTCCATCATGCCCATGGGAGCCAGTTTGTAAAACGAATAACAATATCTTTACAGAATGATCTTGTGAGTTTTACTTACTTTTATCAGGTGACCTGCAAGTGTGTTTCCATTATGAATTTAATATATACTATATAGACCATTTCAATGTGGCGATGTCATTGGCCCAAGAACATTTCTTCTTGTTGTCAAACTATTTCATAACTGTAAAAAGAGGGAATTCAACCATAACTCAACATTAAAACAGCTCTCATAACATTATTAATCAATATGTGGACCTGTGGATTCTCAGAAGTTATGGAAATGAAAGAAGTAAAACAGGAAATACTTTAGGACCATTGTTGTTGTTTTCGTCCCTCAAAATGCTCTCTATGTTTATTATATTATAAATAAAATATATTTGAGCATTTACATTTTCTAATTGCTTAAAAAAAACCTAATAAATCCTTCTTTTTTTTTTAAATGTTTCTTTTGTGTGTGTTACATGGGACTGTTTCCATCAGGTGTATTTTCAATTTTAATTCATACAATTTGCAAGGTGATGAAAAAGATTCTATAGTAAAAGCAGATTAAACAGATTTTGTTACAAGTAAATGTTTCCTTCATATCTATGTAGATCTTATTTAGACCATTAGGATGTCATGATGGGCAGGGCTACCCAGACTCTTTTGGTAAATACTAATCCATAGCGTGGATTTTTTTTTTCTTTTGCAATTGGAACAAAATGAAACACACAAACGAAATCTGTTGTACTTTCCATTGACCACTAAAAAATGTACCCGACTATGACAGTTTCCAGTTACAAAACCCCTGGAAATGTAAAAAAAAAATAAAAAATTTGAGTTGATACAAAAAAGCGGTACTTCTCAAATATCTTTTGTTTTCCTCTACATCTTTCATGATGTCCCCTGCCCATAGAAATCAATAGATCTGCATCCTTTTCGTTCTCCAGACAGTAAGCACCTTATTTTTCTATATGCACCCAGGCCACATGGTTTCTACAGCAGCATCTGTGCCGTGCTGAATGAATGAGCAAGCGTGTGGTTAACCCATAAACAGAGCAGGGAGAAAGTGGAAAGTGAAGTGAAAAATGGTGCTGTGCTAAAACCAGACCACAACCATTTTAACAGCTGAAATTTTCCTACATCTGACCACTGGAACAAGAGAAGTGACAACTAGTGCTGCAAAATGATGGCATGCTCTTTCTTTCAGTCATTTTCTCTGACTCTTTTCATTTTCAGGAAGTCAGATTTGAAACATTTGAAGCGCAAGTTTAACAGTTGTGATCTCATGGGGTCGTCAAAGCTCAGATGGTGGATCAATGATTTTGCTAGAAAGACGTACAGTCAAGTGGAGCTTGAATTATTCTCTCTTTGGATTCACACCCTAATCACGTCAACCCCCAGCACTGTGCCGTTACTTGTGATCGAGAGCACATTTACAACAAAGAGACTGTCCATCTGTTACATGCAGAGTGTAATTTTAGACCAATGAGATTTCAAGGTAGGCGGAGCTACTCAGATTCTGTGGGCATAAACAAACCTACAGTAATGACTGAAAGCACTTTCGTGTCAGAATGTTTTTTTAGCCTACAATCATTGCTAGTTTCTGGTGTGTAACCTGCATCCCCCCCCCCCCACTGTAAACGTTCTATATTGGTTAGCTTTTCTTTGTTATTTTCATTTCTGCTTGTGCTTTCTTGTATCAATTCCTTTATTTACATACGCTTTACATACATTTACATACTTTTGAACTCTCCGTTTTGTTTGTATATGCTGTTCGAGTACAGAGTGTGAGTGAGTCAGTGTTTTCATCTTCAGATTGAGGTTATATTTAATAAGTATAGCACTTTAGATGTGTTCAGTTTTTGATGAAAGCCATCAGAACTATTAGCATGGAAAACCGGATTGATTTATTTTGGTAACCTGTTGGCCCTAAATCAGACCGAGGCTAACAGAGGTGTTTGGTAAACCCGCCACACTGGTTTTGCTGTAATCGCCCTCTTGTTTTGGATAGCCAGCATGTGGGGAGTGAGAAATCAGTGTCTATTACATGGCATCTTTTTCTCAGAACAACAAAGAGGAAAAGTTGTAATGCCAAAAGGTAAAATGGCAAGCACATTGTTTTTTATTTAATAAATAATTAACCTTAAAAAATTAAACAGAGACATTTAAACAAATGAATTGGCATTAACCAATAAAGTAAATTACAGTCTATCCTCTGTTATTAAATATACATACATACATACATATATACAAACACACACACATACATACATACATGCATACACATATACTGTATTCAACACTTGGTCGCCTTGGAATTATAAGGTTCTGTCTGCATTCTAAATGATTTTGAGATATTGAGCTTCAAAGATTTAGCATTTTATATAGCAAACTATAAATGTGTAACAGTTTTTTTTCATACATTAACACGACAGAGACCCTAAATGTAAATGATTAAAATTCTCATAAATTTTCAAATTGGGGTAAAAAAAAAAAAAAAAAGGGGCAAATGCAGGTAGAACCTTCGAATTCTAAAACGTCAACAACGGAGCAGTCCGGTGGTTGTTGCTAGATCAGATATGGTTGCAGCCGGAAGTTAACAAGAATTATTTATATTATTTATAAAATCTCCCATTTATTTTACTTTATTAACGTCTACCCCTACCCCTACCCCAACCCTAAACCCAACCGTCACAGTACTGTAAAAACAGTAATTGTACTGAGTGTTATTTATGTTATTTATTAAATGACCCAATACATTGTATTTTAGTAACATAAATATTGTTGTGCGTATGTTATCGACTCGCACTTCCAGCCGGCCATGTATCCTATCTAGACTTTACCCAGTCCGGTGGAAAGACAAAGAATGCTGATCCTGATTGGTTCTCGTGCTTGCATTCGAAATGCTGATTGGCTCACAGAAAGAACCTTATAGAGCCAAGCTAGAGTTTGACTTTGTAGATGAAATCTTTTGTTTTTTAAATAAAAAGTCTTAAATGTAAATAAAAAAAAACAACTTATAAAAAAAAAAACCCATCACATAATGTAAATAATTTGTCATTTAATCATGTAATTAGAATATGTGCATAACTCAATTTTGACAAAAATGTCAGAACCTTATAATTCTAAGGTGAAGACTTGTGGATCGAAATTTTTTTTTTTTTTCAAAATTATCCTAATGAGGTTTGTTCAATGTTTTACAACTTTGAGGAAATGATTTGATTTGAAAAAAAATACATATATATATATATATATATATATATATATATATATATATATATATATATATATATATATATATATATATATATATATATATATATAAAATTATGACATATAAATACTACATTTTAGTGACATTTTAAGCACTATTTTTAGCTTAACCGACATTAGCTTGTCGTTTGGTCATCATAACCACACATTTTGATGTACCAAATATATTTCCTAAAGATTTAGAATAAAAAAAGTGAAAAAAAAAACTTATTTAAAAAAATAAATAAATTCATTACATCATATATCATTAGAAAAAAATAGGAACCTGTTAAAGTTTTAAACTAAAAACTGTAGCCATATTGTCATTTACTAAGTAATTAAACTGGCCAGCACATTCAACTTTTCCTCAGTTTATGAATAAAAACATAATACATAATTAAAATATAATAATAATGCAGAGCTTCGCAATTCTTGTTTCCTCTCTTGTAAAAAGAAAAGTACATTTGAAAATTCAAGGATAACAACAATCGCCAAAACAGTATTCAAAAGTAATAATATGGGCTGCTTTTGGTGCTTTACATCTTTTTATTTATCATTTTTTGTTTCAAGAGTAGGCCCAAGGCCCAAGATTTAGAATAAAAATTACTTGTAAAATATTTTCTCCATTTAAAAACAATACAGTATCGAAAGATTACTTCACTGAGGTCAGATTGTATGTTTTCTGGCACAGCTGGATGCTGGACTCATGAAAAATAATAGTTTGCAATAGCCAAAACTGATTAGCTGAAGTCACCGAAGCGACAGCCAACAGAGGATTTCGCTCAATCTTAAAGCCTTTTTCGATGGGTTATTGTCACAATTTAGGATGGCATAGCTGTCAAAATAGGACAGATGAGCACATGTAAGGGACAAATTCTGGACCATTGTCAGTGAGGGGTGTATATATATATATATATACACACACACACATATAATAAAAAAGTGCAAGAAATATGCATATTCGATGCACTTATAGATATACTTAACATGCAACTTACTGTATGCATATTATCTTGATTATTATGGTATACCTGTATATACAAAGTCTACAAGTAATGAATGAAACTTAATGTACAATACACTAAACAGAAACCTTACAGTAATAAACAACTAAAAATACTAATATATATATAAATATATATATATATATATATATATATATATATATATATATATATATATATATATATATATATATGAATATACACACACACACACACACACACACACAGACACACACACACACACACGTTTTAAATTCTTAAGTATGAGATATACATACTTCACAAGCCTAAACGCCCTTAAAGACCTACAGTAGGTGTAAAAGCATGGAGACAGGCCACTCTTTGTTTCTGTACAGTGAAGGAAAAATATCACATCCCTGTTTGGAAAGTCTCTGCCAAACCCTAAACCAGGTTAAACACATCTCAGCTAAAAAGGGGGAAAAGATTTTTCATTTTAACATCAGACTGAAAAAGTTACTACTATTCTGAGCCCTGTTCCATTAATATCCATTCTGCAACCTGTACAAAACAGCCTTTTTAGACTGCATTTCCGCTCATGTCTGAGCAGTCGCAGATGCACCGTGGAATAAACTCAAGCTTATTTGCTTTGCCGTGAAACGAAAGGTCGCGTTACAGAAATCTTTACTCTGGAAAGAGCTGAGTGATGTGAATTAGCCTTAGCGGTAAACTGTATACTTTGGAAGCAAATGTTAACAGGTCATTCAACCCAGTAGCAGCGTCTATATACATGATGAAGACAAACTGCTCGGTCGCACCAGTTGACACGTCTTTCCATCAACTAACCCCCAAAAGTCATAATGTTGCCGTTTGGTCATGGCGACGGTGGGTGTAAACAGCACAGGCCAAATTCAGCTCCCTGTGCCAGCATCAGAGCCCGGTCTGTTGGTCGTCTGGCTGTGTGATGCAGGCCAGCTGGAATCCAACGGTCGTTTACATCCTCCTGTCAAACAAGAACCTCCAGGCTGTCAAACTTAGTGGAAAGACGACAAAAACTACACTCCCCAGAGCTCGCCCTGGAGAAATGGCTTGAGGAAATGGCTAAATAAGGGCAGAAATCCTGACGAATGTTTGGAAGCAAGGCGAGCGCTGCTAATCATCTGGAGCATTTGATGGCTGTGTTCTTTTTGTGTTTGTTGTAGAGGAGACCAACCTGTACTTTCTCTATACGTATGAGCTGTAGATGAAACGTGTGCACAATATGAGGACAGCGAAGAGACAGGGTGGCACTGGGAATCCCAGACTGAAGACCGGCCACCCAATTTTAATAGCCAGAATATACTAATAAATAAAAGGGCACATTGTCTTGTGTGAGTTGGAATAAGGAGGTCTACAATGCCTTAAAGGGATAGTCCGCCCAGAAATGAGAATTCTGTTATCATTTACTCACCGTTTACTAGTTCCAAACCTGTTTGACTTGCTTTCTTCTGTTGAACACAAAAGAAGATATTTTGAAGAATGCTGGAAACCATTGACTTCTATTATTGCTTGCATTTAGTATTTGTTAGTTAGTATTTGTTTGTCAATGGTTACAGGTTTCCAACTTTCTTCATAATAGCTTCTTATTTTGTGAAGAAATAAATCCATCCTCTGCACATCAATCACCGTCTGGTTCAGCTCAGCTGCCAAAACTGACCTCCGTAGACTACAGTGAATAGTCCGGACTGCTGAACGAATCACTGGCACTACCCTTCCTACACTTCAAGAACTGTACTCTTCCAGAGTGAGTAAAAGGGCTCGCAAAATCACTCTGGATGCCTCGCACCCAGCACACTACCTGTTCGAACTGTTACCGTCTGGTCGGCGCTACAGAGCACCAAGCACAAAAACAGCCAGACACAGGAAAAGTTTCTTTCCTCAGGCCATCTACCTCATGAACAGTTAAATATTCCCCTAATAAACGTGCAATACTTTCTCATATGACTTGTACACAGCACCTTATAACAATATACAATGCAATACTTTCTCCATTCGCATTGGTACACAGCACCTTATAACCTGTATGTTTACAACAAATCTGTACATACAATTCAACACTCAGATATTTTTTACTTACTGCATCTCTGTTTAATTTCTTTATTATTTTCTTTTCTCATATTTAATTTTGTGTTGTCACTTTATGTACACTGGAAGCTTCTGTAGCCAAACCAAACTCCTTGTGTGTGTGATGCACACTTGGCAATAAAACTGATTCTGATTCTGAACTTAAGGAACCACTTAAGGGTGAGTAAATAGTGAGTACACTTTTGGGGGAGGTGGGGGGTGAACTGTCCCTTTAAAAAAGATTAATTAGTTAACTGATTATCTAAATAATTACTGATTAACCCTTTAAGATGCACTCCTTGACCCACATTTTGGATTGAATAATATACTGACACAACTCTGATAAATAGTAATAAGCAATTAAAATAATAATAAAAGGTCAACCATGCCTGTTAAAGGGTTAACTAATTAATTCCAAAAAATTATATTATAGTAATATTAGTAAAACTCTTTTTTTTTGTTGTTGTTACTAGAACCACTGGTTTTACTGGTTAACTTACAGGAGAATAAGATTAAGATCATACTGTTTTTGACAGTCTCCTTCAAATATTCAGTTGACCATAAGTAACATTTCAACTACATGTCAGCTAATTCTCATTATTGCATTAGTAGAGTATAAGTAGACTGCTTAGGTTTAAAATAATGAAGTAAATTGACATTGCAAAATTACTTGTAGTCAAATGAAACTAAAAAGGAGCATCAAAATAACATATTAACAGATGGTTTGACCATAAATCAAAATAAAACTGTATGTAAACTTTTTTATTTTAACGTAATGCTTTAGGTTTAAGTTTAAGTTTAAGTGTGTGTGGAGGAGGTGGTTCTTAAAAAGTGGACCTTTTTGCAGTTACACACCTTATTTTCTATTCAATTATGAGATTTAAATACTGCATTTTAGTGACATTTTAAGCTGGATTTTTTAGCTGGATTAGCTAGTTGGATGGTCATCATAACCACACTTTTTTATGTACCAAAAGCGTTTGCTAAAGATTTAGAATAAAGAAATATGAATACTTATTTTTAAAATACAAATGTATTACATCATATATTGTTAGAAAAAAATAGGAATCTGTTAAAGGTTTAAATTAAAAACTGTAGCCTATTGTCATTTATTAGGCAAAATACAAACTGGGCAGCACATTCAACTGTCCTCAGTCAGAATTTGGCCATCTGATTAATAAAAAATGTAAACAATATAAACATAATAATAATAATGTAATGCCTTTTGTAAAAAAAAAAAAAAAAAAAGTACATTTGAAAATTCATGGATAACAACAATAGCCAAAACAGTATTCAAATTCATTTAATATGGGCTTGGTAATTTTTGTTTCAAGAATAAGGTCCAAGAACCCCCCGAACCCAACCCCCCCACCCTGGCTACAGGCATGTATAAAAAACAACAGTTTTTGTTAAAAGTCATTGGGTCCAAATAGCATGCCAAATTACATTTTTAACTGGAATCAACGTAAGGATCCACATTGTTAATGTCGTTTAACATCATTCCAATTATTCAGTCCATTATAAGTCAATATTGTGTCTATTCTGACTAAGGTCTAGTGGCTTTCATTCTATGATAAAAAAAAAAAAAAACATGAAAGAAGAAAGAAAACTAACAATGTTTGAACACGATGTGAGAACATGATGACAGAATTTAAAATTTCAGGCAAACTGGCCCTTTTTAGTGGCTCAGCTATTGTACATTTGTGCAATCATGCATAACCCATAAAGAAATGCTATGGTTCACTTTATGCACATTGCCAATGGCATTAAAGAATATGCACAGAATAAACGTCCACCCACTTAGACATTTCAGTCCATTGAATCAAGCAGTCATGGTCATCTTGCCCAGTGACGTGAGTGCGGCTGTATGCGTCTCTATGTGGGTCAGAGTTCTGTGATGCAGGGCTGATGGTGGCTTCAGCAGCCGTGTGCATTGTACCTGCTCATTCATTATAAAACACCTGCACAAATAATGAATGAGCATGGTGAGTAACCTGAGGATGAGGTGGGATAGAAAAACTCCACAGCCTCCTCTCCTCTCAACTTCAAAAAAGACAATACAAAAAAAATGAACCCAAGGTCCAAGAGGGTAAAAACAGGAAACAGAGGCAGCAATAATTCATAAAGAGGAGGAAATGACCACCCTAATTCGGAAAAAGATATTTGTATCTTTCCGTGGCTTGGCAGTATTCCTCTTGTTGTGCGTTTCTTGGGCTAACTACTAGTGCGTATTTCAAGGAGCACACTTCATTTGCACCGGTAGCCAGATACTTTGGCCTAATGTTGATAACACCGCAAGGAGTGTTGTACATCTGTCTAAAGAGCAGGATAGGATGTTTACTTTTACGTGGAAAGAAATGAGTGTTCCGGGTGTTCCATTTAAACAATGGAAAAATACTTACTGTAAGTGTTTCTGCTGAATTTTACCTTCAGAGACACAGGTGTTTGGAGTGCCGCGGACCCACGCGGCAGGACCCTTACAGCCCAGCAGGTACGGCTGTTCGTCCCCTATACAGGCTCCATCTAATTAATTAAAACCTTCACACCTCAAAAAACACCCATTGATTTCAGGCAGTAAGTCTTGAGCGCAGGTGAAGTCAGGAGGATGCTGAGGGCTCAAGTCAGTAGTGTAGGGATGAAATATAGTCTATCATTACGTTGTTATTTTTTTTTTTTTTGGTGATGATTTAAGTCTTTGCCAATTAGAGTTATGACTTCTGCGAAATTTCTTTGGTGAGACAGAAAGAACATCAGTCTCAAAGAAGTACACTGACAGGTAAAATGTGAAAAAAGTGTACCTTTAGGGTTACAGTAGGTTTTTATTGTACTCATTTGGATTCGGAAGTCAGTTACATGCTACGAACAAAAAGTAACTGAATGAATCTGAAATTTGGTAACTAATTAAGTAACGAAATAATAAAATCGAAATACTCTAATTAGAATAAATGTATATAAAAAACTTTGGATTTGACTTTTTATGAATCTGTTTATAATATGAACCATTCAAGCTAGAATGAATCAGACATGAGGGAAAGTCATTTAGAATAAACAAATTTAAATATGACTTTCCTTTGCTATAGGGTGTGAAAAAGTGAATCACTTAGAATGAACCAATAAATGAATCAGGGGTTGGACTGTTTAAAATAATAACATTAAGATTGTGCCAGTTGATTAAAATAAATCAGACTGATTCAGAGTGCATCAGTAAAATGAATCAGTATAAGAAAGGGGATGAATCTCGTATCTTTAGAAGATTTAGGAAGAATCATTTAACTAAAAATGAATCAGCCTTCCCAACGCCAGTTTGAAAGAAAGGACTGTTTAGAATGAATCTAGAATGAATCAGACTTTTCAACATCACAAGCGGAAAAAAAAGACTGATTCACTAGAATGAATCACTTAGAATGAACCAATTAATGAATCAGACCTTCTAGTGCTACATTTGAAGAGTTGGATTGTTTAGAATATTTGATTAAATAAAATTAATATGATTTTCCATTAATACGAGAGAGAGAGAAAATCTTGTGTTATGAACTGATTCACTAGAATAAACCAGAATTGACTAAAATAAATCAGACTCTTCATGTGAAAGAAAAATTAATCTGTTAGAATGAATCATTAAAATGAATAATAATTTAGAGTATAGGAGAGAGCATGAATCTCTTATCCTAAGATGATTTAGGATGAATCACTTGACACCAGTTTGAAGGAAAGGACTGTTTAGAATGAACTGATTCACTAGAATGAATCAGACTTTACAACATCACAAGCAAAACAAAAAGACTGATTTACTAGAATGAATCACTTAGAATGAACCAATTAACGAATCAGACCTTCCAGTGCTACATTAGAGGGGTTGGATTGTTTAGAATATTTGATTCACTAAAATGAATATGATTTTCCATTAATACTTATGAGTGAGGGAAACCTGTATGGGATGAACCGATTCACTAGAATAAACAAGAATATCCAAATATGTATATGAAACAAAGGACTATTTAGAATGAATGGATTCACTAGACCCTCCAGCCATGCTTATTAGACAGAACGTAAGCCAATATTACATATATGAAAGGGAAAACCATTTAGAACAAACTGATTCAGTAGAATGAATCAGATCGTCCTGTGATAAGAGACAGACATTTAAGGACATAGCAATTCACAAGAATGAACCAGACCTATCATTATTAATTTTAAATGCTGTTAAAAATGAACTCATTCATTCAAAGACTCTCAAAGAGTGCATTTGAGAAATGCATCTATACTGATTCACTAGAACAAATTAGGCTTTGTGAAATAAAAGAGAAAGAGAGAGAAAACTAAAATGATTTACTAGAATTAATCATGCTTTCTGAAACATTTAGAATGTACTGATTCACTAAAACGAATCCGAATTTCCAATATTTACTATGAGAGAGAGAGAGAAAACTGATTATTCCCTGATTATTCCTTCATTTGTAGCTGGAAAAGCTGAGCTTCTAAATTACTACACTATTTTTCTTCAGCCAGCATACCCTGCATGACTATAAGAGCGTACGTGCTTGCACAAACCAGTTTAGACACTTTGGTGGCACATGCGTGAGTGAATGCATAATGAACAACAAAAGAATGAATAAATGAACAATACAGGATGGGAAAAAGCTTTCAAGGCTTCTGATGTCCGACTTCAAACACAGCAGCACAGTGGATCAGCCGGGAGAGGAGAGAAGGGTGGTACGATGGAGAGAGACAAAGATGGAGGGGGGAGATTAAGAGAAAGGTCAGAAGAGGATGCATCCTGTCTGCTCGACTCAGTGCCATGCCGTGCTGCATGTGTGTCTTCCCTCTTTATTCTACCATAGAAGCACGTCATAGGCTCAACATGCTGACTTGTTGCTCTCGAAATGACAAGTGCTGCAATAATGGCTCTCATTCGGGGTCCCGCAGTGAACGTATTCCCATCCCGTGCTTCCCCTGTTGCAAATCTGGCTCATGAAATGCAATCGGGACTTGCAGATGCTGATGATTTAACTGCAAATTTTCAATCAGTATAAGAGAGAGGACAATTTCGGATGAATCATTTAACTGAAAATGAGTCAGGCTTCCCGACTCCAATTTGTTTAGAATGAACTGATTCACTGAATCAGACTTTGAAAAAAGATTGTTTAAAATGAACTGATTCACCAGAATGAATCAGAATTTCCAACCCTGCATACACCGTAAGAGGAAGGAACATTTAGAATCAAATCACCAATTTCCTACATCTTAACCAATTAGAATGAACTGATTCACCAGAAAGAATCAGATTCTTCAGGACTGCAAATAAAAGAACGAGAAATCAACTTATAAATCACTGATTCACTATAGAATGGCCTTTAATCACTGCATTTTAGAGAGATAAATCTATACCAAGGACAAACAGATTCAATCATAGCATGCTTGTTGCTCTTGAAATGGCAAGTGCTGCAATAATGGCTCTGAAATTGAGAGTGGAGCAGTGTCTGAGTCCACTAGATTCTTTCAGAGGTGCAGCCAAGCTCTGTGAGCTCCTCCAGAAACTTAACCTGGATGATGGAAGCATTTAACGGTGCTTCTGACTGAGCCGAGCCCAGTTTGATGAACTGTTGTCGGTGTAGGCAGGAGGATTTTCACCCGTGACACCAACAGGTGCTACGTCCTAATCACACCCTCACAAGAGCAAGCTCCTGATTGATTAACGCGGCGAGAATGTCTGCTGAAGTTCAGATTTTCGATTCGCGCGTCAAACGCACAAAACGATCAATTCATGCCATGACATTCGGGCAATTCGCGCCGCGCCATTCGCACATATAGCGCCGCAGGATGTCTATTCGCATCTTTCCATTGACTTAACATATAAATCACTTGTGCTTGACGCTTCTTCCGCATCTGGTGTGAACGCAGCATAAGAGGAAGGAGCATTTAGAATCAAATGACCAATTTGCAACATCTTAACCACCTAGAATGAACTGATTTACCAGAAAGAATCAGATTCTTCAGGACTGCAAATAAAAGAACGAGAAATCAACTTAAAATAACCTATTCACTATAGAATGACCTTTAATTACTGCATTTTAGAGAGATAAATCTATACCAAGGACAAACATAGCATGCTTGTTGCTCTCAAAATGTCAAGTGCTCCAATAATGGCCCTTTTTCAAGGGTCTTGCAGTGAATGTGTTCCCATCCCGTACTTCCCCTGTGGCAAATCTGGCTCACGAAATGCAATCGGGACTTGCAGATGCTGATGATTTAACTGCAAATGAGAGACTGAGTAAGTTAAGAATGAGCCAGTTCACTAAAATAAATCAGACTCTCCACGTGAAAGAAGAATGAATCTGTTCGAATGAATCATCAAAATGAATCAGAATTTTCAATCAGTATAAGAGAGAGGACAATTTAGGATAAGTCATTTAACTGAAAATGAGTCAGGCTTCTCGACACCAATTTGTTTAGAATGAACTGATTTACTGAATCAGACTTTGAAAAAAGACTGTTTAAAATGAACTGATTCACCAGAATGAATCTGAATTTCCAACCCTGCATACACCGTAAGAGGAAGGAGCATTTAGAATCAAATTACCAATTTCCAACATCTTAACCAATTAGAATGAACTGATTCACCAGAAAGAATCAGAACATTTAGGACTGCAAAAAAGAGAACGAGAAATCAACTTATAAATCACTGATTCACTATAGAATGACCTTTAATTACTGCATTTTAGAGAGATAAATCTATACCAAGGACAAACAGATTCATTCACAACATGCTTGTTGCTCTCAAAATGTCAAGTGCTGCAATAATGGCCCTTGTTCAAGGGTCCCGCAGTGAACGTGTTCCCATCCCATGCTTCCCCTGTGGCAAATCTGGCTCACGAAATGCAATCAAGACTTGCATACACTGATGACTTAACTGTGTCACCCTGGGGAAATTGATCCTGGAGATCCATTTAGTGTTAAGAGATTGCCCACCTCTCCCTCATCCATCAAATCTCAACTGAGACAATAAGCCTGCTTTTTTCTCTCGCAAATTTAAAAATTCTTGGCTGTCATGCTAAAATGAGATGTTGTAGTCATCTTATGTGTCACACGACCCGTTCGTGTTCGTCTATACCAGATGAATCATGGCGAGGGACATTGAGGGACAGATCCCTAATGAACGATGAGAACGAATCTTTTAATATTATACCCAAGATTCCCCAGACTGGCACACGCACATCCCAAATCAATCTGTTTGGTTATGACAAGGACAAGGTCTCGGCGATTGCACATTTGACCCATTGACAGCGATTGGTGAGGTTCTACGGTCTGGCAGGCCAATGCCCTTGAGCTTAATGGCTTCAAATTAAACTACAGTTGCATTCTGGGACACTGGAGCGGAAGAGATGCTCTAATAGAGTTTCAGAAGAGTTAGTTCATCTGGGAACAAACCATATGTTGTATCTGCTATATTATTTTTATAACGAATACCAATCTTGTATGATAGTTCTATATATTTGTTGAGGATATGCATTTTGTGGATATATACACTTACTGGCCACTTTATTAGGTACACCTTACTAGTACCGGGTTGGACCCCCTTTGCTCTTCTGCATATCTCAGTTGTAACGAGTAGCAATTTGAGTTACTATTGTCTTCCTATCAGCTCGAACCAGTCTGGCTTTTCAGCAAGGCATTTGCACCCACAGAACTGCCGCTCACTGGATAGTTTCTCTTTTCTGACCATTCTCTGTAAACCCCAGAGATGGTTGTGCGTGAAAATCCTAGTAGATCAGCAGTTTCTGAAATACTCAGACCAGCCCGTCTGGCACCAACAACCATGCCACGTTCAAAGTCACTTAAATCACCTTTCTTCCCCATTCTGATGCTCGGTTTGAACTGCAGCAGATCGTCTTGACCATGTCTACATGCTTAAATACATTGAGTTGCTGCCATGTGATTGGCTGATTAGAAATTTGCATTAACGAGCAGTTGGACAGGTGTACCTAATAAAGTAGCCGGTGAGTGTATGTCTATAAATGAAACCCAATGCTCGAATTACATGTAAATGGTGTTGTATAACGTGTGACATGCAATTCAGGGTAAATTATAAAAATAAACTAAAATAATTTATAAATATACATAAAATAAATTATTAATATGATCAATTTAGGCTAGCAGTATATTTAGAAACTTTGCAATTAAACTATATGTAAATACTTCAGCATATTCAGGGTAACTTATACACAAACTATATAAGTTACCATTTAGAAACACAATCAAGCATTGTTTTAAAATAAATATAAAATAAATGTTATTAATTATGGCTGTTAGCATACTTAGAAAACAAATAATCATGGTCATTATTTTGCATATCGTTAGGCATACGAATTTTATGATAATGATTATTGATTTCAAATGTCTACTTATTAAGATTGTATCTTTTAATTGGCCTCTGCATGATGAACAATGTTGATAGTCAATGTCCAATATAACATCCAAGTCCAATGAGTAACCAGTTGAGAAAGACAGTAAGAATAATATTGTAAATAATGCCACTAGGGAGACACAGTTTAATATGGGTTTTCGATTTATGATCTTTGACGAAGTAGTTAAGGTCTTTACTCAACAGCTCAATTATCTTCTTTCACCATATTGGTCATATCCACAATCAATGAATGGTATATCTGTGTAATCCTACACATGTCATTCACATATGTAGAATATGCCATTATCAGAAAAGCACAGAGTGCATCCTGTAGACATGTGGATACATGTGAGGCTGACAGCTAAATCTAATTTGATCCCATTTCGGTGCAGTCGTCTCCACACAGATACTTCAGACAGATTTTTTTTTTTATAATATCACACATAATTCATCACTTTCGTAGATGATCAGCAGTCTCTGCAAAGTGTAACACAGAGCAGAACGGAATGTTCTAATAAAATCCCAGAGTTGTCCGTCCAGTTTCTTTGGCCATGAATTGATAGTCCTTGATATGACTGTTGGTCACATCTTTCGGAATGACCTACTTTTCTTTATACCGCTTGCTGCTGTTATTTATATTTTATTAGCTGACGTGATTATTTTATATGACACCGTTTTACAGACATGCATGGGTCAGAGATGAAAATGAGCTTTCAAGCATCAAATGAATAAAAGTGCAATGGACCTTACATTACATTAGAATATGACCGGTTTAAAACTGTTTTTAAGAAATCATGCATTTTAGATTTTTATACAGTCTTTGCTACAGTCTGTTAAACATCTCGGTTTTACCCATTTGATGGTTTAAGGATTTAAAATACAACACAATTTAGTTTCTTATTTTAATAAGTACACTATCTGACAACAAATAATAACTTGACTTCTAGTTGATCATTTGGATTTAGAATTTTCCGACTAATCATCTGTTGAACTGCATCCTAATCATCAAAAATACTCCAGAAGACCTATTGGAACCGGCATTGACACAAGATTCTCACAGAAATCAGTCAAGTTTGGTAAAGAAAAATTCATGGTTTGGGGTTACATTCAGTACGGGGGCATCCGAGAGATCTGCAGAGTGGATGGCAACATCAACAGCCTGACGTATCAAGACATTTGTGCTGTCCGTTACACTACAAACCACAGGAGAGGGCAAATTCTTCAGCAGGACAGACTTCCTTCTCATACTTCAGCCTACACATTAAAGTTCCTGAAAGCAAAGAAGGTCAAGGTGCTCCAGGATTGGCCAGCCCAGTCACCAGACATGAACATTATTGAGCATGTCTGGGGTAAGTTGAAGAAGGAGGCATTGAAGATGAATCCAAAGAATCTTGATGAACTCTGGGAGTCCTGCAAAAGCGCTTTCTTTGCCATTCCAGATGACTTTATTAATAAGTGATTTGAGTCACTGCAGAGATGTGTGGATGCAGTCCTCCAAGCTCATGGAAGTCAGACACAATATTAATACTTTTCCACTGCACCATGACTTTATATTCTATACTGTACATTATTTCTGTTAAGTCACAAGACTTTTGTCTAAGCAAAGTCAGATCTTACTGTCCTAATTTAACCTCCTAGGGCTTAGTGGCCACATACGTGGACAGTACATGTTTAGCTCTTACTGTATGTCTTATGTCTTATGTTTTATATTTTGTTACAGACATACAGTGCCATCCTGCAGCTGTTTTGCAGCAAATGAAATGTCCCAAACACTATTTTAACTGTCAAAAATGGGCAAAAAATGTTGTTTTTACTGATAGTCAAAATATGTTCAAAAATATGTGTGTATGTGTTATTAATGCATTAAAAACAGTCAGGAAAAAACTGCTTTGTTCAAGGCAGAAATAAAGAGTTTTTCATTCTATTACACAAAGGTGACTTTATTGTGTTTTATGAAAATTGGGACCATCATTTTTCTCTAAAAGTACATCATATCAAAAGATGATACTTAGGTGTTATTCTAATTGGGTTCCAATAAGCCCAAATAGCAAAGAGAGAAAAAAAAATGCTTGTAAAAAACAGCTTGGGCCTTAAGAGGTTAATAATTAAGAATCATATCATGAAAAAAATTATGATCATATTTTATTTTGGTAAAATGAGCGTAATCTTTTATATTAGCCACTTCTGATACCAAATGATCAACTAGAAGTCAAGTTATTATTTGTTGTTCCTAAAACTTGGATAGGCGACAAGACTTTTGTCAGGTAGTGAAGAGATCAGAATAAATATGGTTTCAACTCTTTTGCTGAATGACAATTTTTTTATTTGATAATTATTAATGACTTTATTTTTTAATAATTTTCTGTGCTTTTTTTATCCATATATGGACCAAAGATGAAGAGTTTACAAATGTGTACCAATGAATGAGACAATATCTTAATACTTATATAAATAAATAAATATTATTTTATAATATATATCTTATAATATTTTTAAATTATTGAATAGTGTATATAATGTTGTACAGTGACCTTGGGTTTCTTGAAAGGCGCTTTAAATAAATGTATTATTATTATTATTATTATTATTATCTATCTTGTGCTTACATTTTCTATTTTGTTACTGTTGTATGTTTATTTTAAAACAAGATAGATTATATATTTATATTAGTTTATAACCTTTAAAATGGCAATTTTGCCTGTTTATTATATATTTAAAACATGAAAAACAAACTGCTCATAAAGAAAATGATTTGCTATGGCACTGCAAACTGATCTTTCTGTCTGGTTTGTGAGAACATTACCTCACTTTTAATCATTCATAACCTTTTTCTCAAGAGCCAACCTAAAAAGTCAAGGATGCTGCACCTCCTGCCTTTCTAAAATCACATGAATGAGGGAGAGAGAGAGAGAGAGAAACAAGTAAAGCGATATGGGATTCTGTTTGTGATGCCTGTGAGTGAAAAACATTTTATAAATAACTAAGAGACACATGCCTGAGGCTCATTAAAATTAAACAAGCCCTCAAACTGAAAACATACGGCGTTGAAGATATTAATAAAAACCAAACCCCACAGCGAGAGGAGTCAATGCAGGCCATGAATGGCATCAGCCGTCTCAAACCCAGCATGGTAGACAGGCGACATATACCACCTGTGTGCATGAGAGTGTACATGTGTGCACCTGCTGTGAAGAAAGAGAAGAGCGTGATACGACAAGCACACGTCTGACTGGCAGCCTCTGTGAATGCATATACATGTGTGTTAAAACTAAGCTTGCTTGTGTAGAGTGCGTAACATTCCTAAAATAGATGCACACACTTCTCAATAAGGCACACCCAGAAAACCAACACACAAATGACAAACAGCTGGAGCTGATTATACCTAAAACTGCTGTCCAAAAGTCACAGTTGAGATAATAACTGTCATTTGGAGAAAGGAGAATCACTCAATTTACCTGCACAGCATTTTGTGTGCTTTTGAATTAGTAGAAAGTTTGACATTTAGACGAAAACGTAGCTATTAGACGACGTAAACATGCTATTTTAGCCTAATACAGTAGTCAGTGTTCCAAATTTAACGATTTAAAATAGGTTACATCCCAGCAGCATTTTGTATCTTATAAAGATGTCTAATAGATGTCTAAACATAGTAGTCCTGGCTAAAACAAGGCTAAATTTGGGCTGTCAGTGAAAATCTAATAGATGTCTAAGAATAGGCCAAAACTAGACTAGTCATCAAATAAACAGAAATGAATGACTACACATGTAAAGTCTGTCTAATCTGTCCGTTTGACGACTAGTCTAATTTTGGGCTATTCTTGGATGTCTATTAGATTTTCACTGGCAGCCCAAGTTTAGCCTTGTTTTAGCCAACGAGATGTCTATTAGACGTTATTAAACACAAAATTGTTTGCTCGGATGCCAGACTACACATGCCTTCCTACCAATCATTGCTTGTCATCTTTAATGACATGCATAATGTCTTCATAGAGGAGGAGAGACTAGTAAGTGCAGCATAAAGTTGACTCTCATATGTAGACTGAAGTCATGTGCATTGCTCAGGTGTAATTTGTTCATAGACTTTATCAGAGCGTAAAAATCTTGATGGTTCTGTGGGTTTCGCCTATTAAGTCTGATCTTTATTTTGTATTTTCTATTGGATTCAGATCAGGTGATTGGCTTGGCCATTCTACAGCTTGATTTTCTTTCTCTGTAAGCATTTGAGAGTTTCCTTGGCTGTGTTTTGGATCATTGTCTTGGCTTCATCTTCATCATCCTGCTAATGTAAATGTGGGGCTGAAGCAGCTAATATTAATTTACAATGAGAAAGAGCAGAGGGTTGCTGTATAACTACTGAGAGATTTCAGCTGCTGTCTGGGCTTTCACTGCCTTTCTACACCTGCCTTTGTTCATGTGTTCAATACTTTTTCCTGTGTCATTTTTTTTATTACACATAACTTCATTTGTAAACTAATTAGTTTTGTTTTCTTTGCATATATGGATTTATTTGGTTGTTACCAACATTCGGTGAAAAGTCAACAGCACCTTAATAAATATGTATTAAATATGAAAAATGGTGACAAGTTTAATACTTATTTTATTTACATATAGTATGTGAAGAAATAGCTATGTCTGAATTCAAAAGATAGGCAATCCCAAAAATGGCGCGTAACGCATATTAGCACTATTTGCAATGTTTTTTTTTGTGCTTGGAAAGTATTTATTTATTGAAAAAATACAAAATATGTTGTATGTGGGAACTGACTTTGAGAAACAAAAGTCTAAACCAACCTTGCGAAAACATCAAGGCTTGAATATTGTTGCCATTGTCCTACAAGCATTTCCTCCATTGCATAATTCCACTCGTAGCATGATTGCCATTATCTCGCTTTTTTTTTTACCATGTTTGAAACCAATGTGCAGAAGAGCTTCTGAACTCTTACTGGTCAATAGCACCGATATGATGGACTGAAAAAAATTAATATAATAGTCTTTTTTACGATGGTGGGCCTCAGGGTTCGATTTTTGAACAACTTCTCTTCCCCATTTGCAAGGCATCAGTTGGATCTGTCATTCAGAAACAAGACTTTTTATGTCATTACTATGCTGATGACACTGTACCTTTTATTCTAGCCCGATGATCCAATGTTTTGAATGCTTGAATCCATTCATATCACTAGAACTTTGATTTGTTTCTGTTGTTCTCATTTGTAAGTCCCTTTGAATAAAAGAGCCTACTAAATGTAAATGTCTTTCTGTCAGGACATCATGAAGTGTCTTTTTCTACAAGTTCTACAATACATGAACTAAAAAAAATCGATTCATGCAGTATGACACCCATTGTCCCCCACAGTCGACACCATATGTCAGACAGATTGTGCCAAAATCAGACTGATATTGTGTCGTCTGAACACTGCATGACATTCGGAGCCACTAAAGGAGTGAATATCACTGATAGCATGACAGAGATTGTGTGTCAACGTCAATGAAAAAGGTCTATATGAGCAAGTACATGAGTATTTTACTCTTAGTACAAAGTTGCTGATTAAAAAAATGGCTATACATTAACATTGTGCTTTGATTTTAATTGGTGAAGAACCTACATGTGTGAATGCAAGTAACAATCTTTGCAAAGCTCACACATTTTTCTTCCAAAGCAATCAAGTAGGCAACTCAAGATGTATGTTTAATAAAATGTACAAAGATTTATGAGATGGATGGCCCTGAAATTATAGTCTTTATTAATAAGAAATATCATGCTCACAACTACAGTAAAAACATTAGTACTGTAGTATATTAAAATAATTTTAAACAGCTGTATTTTAAGATGTAAATGTATTTAATTTAAAATGAATTTCATTTATTTAATTTAATTACTTTAAAATGTAATTTATTTCTGTGAAATCAACCTATTATGCTGCATTGATGCTTTTAAAAATAAAATTAAAAATTAAAAATCACTGTTATTTATCACCTTTAAAACAAACAAATCCCTAAATTAATTAAATTTTTTATTGCGATGGCAAAATTTTAAAAAGCATTTAAAAATATAGAAATTTTATTTCTACTTTTTAAGACTAATACAATAATTAAGACAATAATAAAACTAAATATAGAATTATTATTATTATTATTTTTTAAATCTGTGGATCTCTAAAATATCACATCCCGAATCTTTTTGCATATAACTACAATGTGAATGTATAGCTATAATTATATATAATTAAGCTAATTATGCTTTGGTTAATTAAGCTAATTATGCTTTGAATTTTGATTGGTGGAGAAGCTTTACATTTTCTTTCAAAGCAATCAAGTAGGCAAAGTCAAGATGTATGTTTAATAAAACATACAAAGATTTATGAGATGGATGGCCCTGAAAATATAGTCCTTTTTAATAAGAAATTTCATGCTCACAAATACAGTAAAAGCAATAGTACTGTAGTATATTACCAGAATTTTAAACTGTATTGTAAATTTATTTAATTAAAAATTTGTTTAATTAATTTAATTACGTCAAGTGGAGGAGTTCAAGTACCTTGGGGTTTTGTTCAGGAGTGAGGGAAAGATGGAACGTGAGTTTGACAGGCGGATTGGTCCAGCAGCAGCAGTAATGCGGTCGATGTACCGGTCCATTGTGGTAAAGAAGGAGCTGAGCCGAAAGGCAAAGCTCTCGATTTACCGGTCAATCTACATTCCTACTCTCACCTATGGTCATGAGCTTTGGGTCATGACCGAAAAGACAAGACTCAGACACAAGCGGCCGAAACGAGTTTCCTTTGCAAGGTGCCAGGGCGCACGCTTAAATAGGGTGAGGAGCTCTTGTCACCCGGGAGGAGCTCGGAGTAGAGCCGCTGCTCCTCCACATCGAGAGAAGTCAGCTGAGGTGGCTCTGGCATCTGTTTCGGATGCCTCCTAGATGCCTATAGGCAAATAATAATCACTGTTGTTTGTCACCTTCAAAACAAACAAATGCCTAAATAATAAAAAAAAAATTCATTGCGATGCCCAATTCCTGCATTTAAAAATACAGACATTTTATTTCTAATTTAATTAATAATTAAGACATTAAAATAGAGATTTATTATTGTTATTTTAATCTGTGCATCTCTAAAATATCACATCCTGAATCTTTTTGTCCTACACTGTGGCTTCAATTGTTTAGCTGAGTGGCATGTCCCAAACTGACCGAGGACCAGTGAATGCCTGATATCATCACTGTGTTCAGTTCTGCTCAGACAGCCATTGCGGTGGCCCTGTTCATGTAACATTCCTGTAGAAAAGTGCTGCAGAAAAGAGAAAGGTGCGTGTGTGTTTGTGTGTGTGTGTGTGTGTGTGTGTGTGTGTGTGTGTGTGTGTGAATGAGCGAGGGCTGAAAGCTATTGAATCCTGAGGCAATGAGACAGGCGAACAGAGCTCTCTGAGACAAAAAGAAAGGTGTATGCGTGTGTGTTTCTCAAGGAAAAACAGAAAGAGACAGTGTCAGCGCTGGAGGCAGAAAAAGCAACATTTCAGATTCTGCTTTAGATTTCAGCTGTAAAAACACAGTGACATTTCATTAATAAGAAACCACACGGATATGCAAAATCAATGCATGTGTGACATTTGGATTGGAGGAACTGTCATAATAAAAATCAATTAATCATACATTAACTCTTAGCTCAACGAAGATGATTTATCACACCACATCCCTGCAGAGGAATAGACATTGCAAAACAAGTCTTTAGACGTCAATATGTTGTTTAATGTTTTGTAAAAGTTCAATATCATTGATCATAAGTCTATCACTGGCCCACAGCCTGCAGGAATCAATTTTACATTTGAGTTTGTCAATATGGCACAAGCCGGCATCTTCTTCTGTTTCTTCTGCACTCTTTTTAATTGTTAGTCTATATAAATGACATGTGTTGTCACGCATTTGTACGATATTATGTCAAGATGAGATAAAACAGATGGTAGTGTGTTTACTTTTTACTAATAGGGTCTAATTAAATCTGCTTTTTAAAATGAGTTTATATATAGTGAACTAACATGGAATTGATAGCCTTAGAATTCAATATGTAAATAAAGGTTTGCATCTGGAATTACTCCACAAATAAATAATAATACACTAAGTTAAAGTTCCAAGAGAAAGCAGACCCAATTTATATGGAAGAGTGGTCTTTATCTACCTACAAGATATAATGCACTCTTTTTAAAATACATGTTATACTTGCATTTAAAAATACTTGCATCGATTGCATTACAGTTAATGACACTTAAAGTCCCAGTGAAATTAGAATAATATGAATATGTTAGTCTTGAAGTACACATGAAATCAAAACTAACCATACTGATTTTGTTAGCTCACACTGCTTGTTTTGTGGGGAACAATTTATCTGTGCATGCCATTAAGAAAAAAAAAGTTTACCCTTGTAATCTACAATTAAAATCTGTAAATGCACTTCCTGTTTTGTTTTTTCAGCTAAATTTACAGATTGCATCTGTCTGAGGTATTGGGTGTGGTTAACATACTTAACCAAGTCCCTCCAACTGTCAGTTTTGACAGCGCTGTGAAAATAAACAGAAATGGTGAGAAGGAGCTGTCTGTTAGGTTGTAATAACTCTCCCAAAACACTTTTACCGATCTTTCTGAATGAAACACCTACTTTATTACATCCAATCAGCTCGCAGCAGTAAAAAAAAAAAAAATCAAGCCACGCCCACTGTTTTTACATTTAACATTGTTTCTCTAGTAACTATGACACAATACAAAAAAAAACAGTCGTAGCTTCCAATTCATGCAGACTTTAAGATTATCTTTAAGCTAATGTGCTCCAAAACAATGCCAAGATTAGCATTTAGAAAATGCATTCAAAATGTACAGTGTCTGACTTTCGTCAGTATAGATCAGTGGTCCTCAACATTTTATTCACTGCGGACCCGTCAACGCTTGACAACTTTACCGCGGACCAGGGGGAGAGGGGTAGCGTTGTTTAGTAGATTGTAGGTTGCTAGGAGACCATCAGCCGTTTTCTCAGAGGATAACAAGCTGACAAAACATTGCTGCAAATCTGATACAAGTTTTTTTTATGGAATAAAATACAAAGCACTGTAGTGTTTGCGTGTTCTGTGTTTGTCTGAGATAATTAGTTTACCAAAAAAATCTGTATATTCCATAATTCCGTTTATTCCCGGAATTCATTCAACTGGGAGCGTCTGGAAGGCGCGAGCGCGTCACGCCGGAAACAACGAGCTTGTGTGAACTCTAGAAAAGACACAATATGCAAACGGCCCCTAAAAGGCCGCCGTCATTTGCGATCTCCAACAGTTGATCTTCTTGCACAGGCATGCTGGATTCACCTGATTTGCTGACAAATGGGTTGCGGATCCATTCTTTGGCAGTTCGCGGGTCTTTCACTGGGCATTTTCCCTGTCACAAAGAAACTTTCCAAAGACGTCTGTTTCTTACTCATTTTGCTGCTTGAGGGTTAAATTTGGGCACTCAAGTGACTGAGATGTAAGAATACGGTCATTTTTTCAAAATAAAAGATCGTTCAGACTCACATAATAAATAAAACGGAAATAATTAATGATTTCTTGTGTGGCCCGGTACCATTTGATCCATAGACCAGTACCGGTCCCCAGCCCGGTGGTTGAGGACCACTGGTATAGATCAATGATTTTGATGACATCACTCTTGCCCTCAGCTTTTCGTCAGACAAAAAGACCAATCAAATGCTCTCTAGAATTTGAAACACCCCGCCCTAAAGATTATAAACAGACACAGAAACTGTGCTTGAAATCATCATTGATTTTGATGACATCACTCTACACTTCAGTTTTTCATCAGATATTCTGACCAATGAAATTCTCCCTAGAATCTGAAGTGCCCCGCCTTTACACTATAATAGCTGCATCACTTGCTCACGTAATTACTATATTTTTAAACTACATTTTTAAACATTTCAAGATTTCACACTTAGAATAGCTTGACGCTAATAGCAGGTTTGGCATATTGCCCCAGGATAGAACCCTTAGCTAGGAGATAATTGAGCCCAGACCTCCCGCCAGGTCTTTTAGCATATAAGAAGATCTGAGATCAGGTAGGTCTCGAGAGCTCTCGAGGAGGAAAAGGAGGAGATGGGGTGGAAGGGGGGATTCTTCCAAAATGAAGGCAGTAGGATGAAATCAGTCTATTTATTGTAGGCTTGGATCGATCTGATTGAGTTATTGCTGATTACAGACGAGAGACCAGCCGTGATCAATCATATCACATGCTCCTCGCGAAATTAGTTTGTAAAACTTCACTAAGATTATTCTATGGCTATTATGCTTACATGAATATCTGTCGTCTTCCTATTTCATAGATTACGTCAACACTTTTTAAAAAATTTGTATTTTGAGCCATTTGATGGGACCTTTAATTTAACATAGATCCAATGTAACAGCAAAACAGTTTCTAAAACAAATTTCTTTTTCTCCATGTTAAATTCCTAGGATAGACTATAGTGCAGGCCCAAAATGCCATGCTTCTATATAAATACACAAATATTCCTGCAGACCATATGGTTATAACAATATGCATCTAAAATATAGTGACTTACTTTTTAGTCTTTCTTTGTACTTTACCGTTGTTTTAAGGGTTTTCACGGTAAAACAATGTAATCTTAACAAAACAATAATGTAAAAAGTACCAAGTTTTTCCTGTATTAACATTAACAGTATTAATTCAACTGAAATTTTATGTTTTATCATTTACAGTTTTTTACCTTCCCTCTTTTACATTCTCCGTGAAAACTATGGACATTTACAGTGTATGAATATCTATTGTCTTCCTGTTTCATAGATTACATTAACACATTTAAAAATTCTGTATTTTGAGCCATTTCATGGGACCTTTAATTTAACGTAGATCCAACGTAACAGCAAAAAATAAGCTTTTTTTTCCCTATAAGCTTTTCCTAAGCTTTAAAACAGTTTCCTTTTTCTCCATGTAAAATTTCTGCCTTTGCTCCCTTTTTTCTCTCTTCATTGGAGCATTAAGGCTGCTTATACAGTAGTCTGGAGGTTTTTTATGAGCGGCTGCACTAACTCCCAATATTTTCCGCTCAAAACATTGCAAACCATGTCTCAAATTAGCAGAAGCCTGGCCTTGTATACTGGGAGCACCACCTAAGGCTTCTAATGAAAAACAGTTCCATCTGCTTGAACTAACAAGTCCTGCGCTATTGTGTAATAGCTTATTATACACTTGTTTTGAAAGCTTTATGGCCTATTTAATGACGCTCTATTAGCACAATTTTTGTATTCGCGGCCAAGGTCTTTTCAACACGCTGTTCTGGTAGAACAATAACACCTACCCCTTTGGACTTTTTTTTTTTCCTCCTGGTGCTAATTTATTAAATCAGAACCCTCGCTGAGAATCAAATAAATAAATAGGCGCGCAATAAAAAGATGAGGTTTGTTCGTGCAGTCAGCGGCTAATAACTAACAGTGTGTCCCTGCACGGCAGCCACTGATAGCACTGTGACTAGCAGACTATTAAATCCCTGTGCTATTGCATCACTTCAAAAGATGAATCCCCGAGGATGCATCACTGAGGAGATAAGATAATGCGCCTTTACGCATGCAAGAGGGAGGAGAGAGAGAGACTGAGATGATGTCATAAGTGTCCCTATATTTAGAAAGATTAGAGGTGAGGCATCGCTGCTTGAATTTTAGCAATCATCAGCAGCTTTTACTCAATAAGATGAGACTTTTTCCTCTCCTTAATGGCATTTTTTCATAAATTTGCAGACACATAAATGGGTCACATGAATTTTGATGTCTGGATTTTTTCAGTTATTAAAAAAAATATATAAAATGGCAATTTATACATGGGGCATATAGGTGAAAAGGGGTTTATTAAAAATCTAGTCAGGCATATTAAGAACATGAATCATTTGATGAGGTATTTAATGCAATATTTAAGGATTACAGTGCAGCGCCCCAGAAATGGAGCGCAATTTTTAATATTTACCACTTATGACCATTTAAAACATTTAAATTTTTATATTATTATATTCACTTTATATACAACAATCAACTTTATCAAATGAAATGAGTGTAGTTACTTCAAAATTTACGGAAAGTTATTTCTACTCATTTGAAAAGAGTTTTGAACTCAGTGTTGAGGTAATAAGTTAATTAAATACCTCATTACTTCAACTTAAATGAAGTTGACAGTACTCATATAGATTCGTTTTTTAACTCAAAAGGTTTGTTGCCACCGGTTTCCACAAACTGTTTGAGTTGCCTTAACTTATTAGGTTTTACAGTACTCAATTGGTTCGAGTTCTCTTCATTCATTGGGTTTTACTATGTTCAAATTGCTTCGTTTACGCAAATGGATTAAGTTCACAGCACTCATTAGGATTAGTTTTTGAACTTAAATGGTTTGTTGCAATCGGTTTCCACTAACCGTTTGAGTTAGCTTACCTTTTGGGGTTTTACAGTGTTCTTATTAGAATATGAATTTTAAAACATGCACATCTGAAAATCTATGTTGTTTCATTTTACACTAATATATGTTACTCATAATGTCAATGGAAAATTGTTACCTTTTTTTTTTTTTTTTTTATGTTTTTAGAGGCGAAATATTAGAACAGACACTTTACTTGTACTTAAAACTTTGTACATTTTGTTTATTTCAGAAACCAAAATGCTATTTCTCATCTTTGAGCTATTTAAATTACTGAAATAATGATTTAATACGTATTTTTTGGGTGCAGGACGCAAAAGTAAAATAGTATAAACTTGATATGACTGTACTGTTATCAGAATTAAGAATACATGTTGGTTGACTTGGAAAGAAAACTTTGGAAAACTTGAGATAATCCCTTAATTTTCACAATTATGCTGCTATTCCTGAGGAAAAAAAAATGAGCAGTTTTGTTAATATGTCAGGCTTTTAAAATATTTTTTAATGAAAGATAAATAAACAAATCTTAACATCATTAATAATTCGATAGAAGCTGATTCATACTGATATACTGATCAACTTCTGGTAAAAACACTCAGGAAACCCTAGCAACTGCATAGCGACAAAAACAAACAAGCAAAAAAACAAAACAAACAAACGCTCACATTTCAACACACCAACTGCAGAAATGTACAAATTTATTTTTAAAAGTCTTTGGTGTTTCGATCTAATCCTATCTAATCCATATCCTATGTCGCCCTATCAGATTCAGTGTCCAGTATCCTCGGTCTCTAAAGTGTATGGAACATAATGAAACCTGCAAAGTTCCTGATTAGGTAGAATACATAATATGGTGTGTGTGGATCCTCTTTCACAAGTGAACAAATATGCTGGCGAGGTTTACAGTGTCACTAACATTTCCACGGTGTGTGACAGTGTGTCTTTCCACACACCATCTGAGGTGGCATCACATGCAAACACAGCAAACAACAACAGCCAAAGTGTTCAGACGCGGCGTCTCCTGTTTCACCTGACACACTGAGCCATGGAAACATGACGTCAGGACAATGATGCACAATCAACTGCAAAGGTGCGAATTTGTGCGCATGGGGACTGAAAAGGAGGCCACGAGTGGCCACCAGTGTTGCTTTCAATCATCAACAGTAGAGATCAAATTAGAGAACAATTTAAGGATGCTTGATTTAAAAGAAAAAAAGAAATCTCCTTTCCCAGTAATGGATTGCGTCTGAAAGGGCATCCGCTGAGTAAATAGTTGGCGGTTCATTCCGCTGTGGCGACCCCTGATAAATAAGGGACTAAGCCGAAGGAAAATGAATGAATGAATGAATGAATGTAATCTCCAAAAATAATTCAAAAGGATATTTAGTTGTGCTATTAGTGATGTACAAAAATTAATTTCAATCAGGTTTAGTTCAGGACTCTGGACTGGCTGTTTTTAGCTTCAAGGAACTACTTTACTTTTTCAGTTTTCCTGTGTGACGGGGCTTATTGAAAACTGCTTGCTGGAGATATCTGGAAAAAAAACGAACAAAATAAATAAAACAATCAGTACCTGGAGCCCTTTTGGGGGGAAAATCCACAAGTCTTTATAGAATTTGTGATGATTTTAATGCTTATAATGAAAAGTATATTTATTTTAATAAATTACTACAATGGTCCTTTGGGTCTCTACTAAATCTCAAACGTTGTTCAGTGTTTTTTTCTTCCAAATATTTCAAAGTTTTTTATACTGTGCTTCAGAATATACAGTTGAAACCAGAAGTTTACATACATTACCATACCATTTAAAAAAGTCAGATGTTAATGTGACTACACTTTTTCTCTTTCAGGTAAGTTAGGATTATCAAATTTGTTTCTGTTATGCTTAATAGCAGAATAATGAGAGAGATATTTTTTGAGAAATTGTTATAACTTTCCTTGAAAGTCAAGTTTACATACAATAAGATTATTATGCCTCTGAAAAAGCTCAGATGATGATGTCAAGGTTTTGGAAGTTTCTGATTGGCTAATTGACAACATTTGAGTTACATGGAGGCACAACTGTAGAATAGTATTTAAGGAAAACCTCAAACACACTGCTTCCTTGTGTGACAACATGGCAAAATCAACAAGCCAGAATCAACAAAAAAAAAAAAAAAGCCAGATTACAATTTGCAAAATTACACTGGGAAAAAGACAAATTTTTGGAGACATGTCCTGTGGTCTGATGGAACTAAGATTGAACTGTTTGGCCATAATGACCAGTGTTACATTTGGAGAACAAAGGGGAAAGCTTACAAACCTAGGAACACCAACCCAACTGTGAAGTATGGGGGCGGCAGCATCATGTTGTGGGGCTGTTTTGCTGCTGGAGGGACTGGCCCACTTCACAGCATAGATGGCATCATGAAGAAAAAACATTATGTAGAAATACTGAAGCAAAATCTCAAGACATCAGCCAGGAAATTAAAACTTGGCCACAAATGGGTCTTCCAAACAGACCATGACCCTTAGCATACTGCCAAATTAGTAAAAATGTGCTTTAAGGACAACAGAGTGAATGTTTTGGAGTGGCCATCACAAAGCCCTGAACTCAATCCTATAGAAAATTTGTGGGCAGAGTTGAAAAAAGCTTGTACGAGCAAGACAGCCAACAAATCTGACTCAGTTACACCAATTCTATCAGGAGGAGTGGGCTAAAATTCCTTCAAACTAAGCTTGTGGAAGGATACCCAAAACATTTGACCAAAGTTATACAGTTTAAAAGCAAAGCTAAAAAAATACCAAGGAAATGTATGTAAACTTTTGACTCTCTAGAAATTTAAAAAAAAAAATTCTCTCATTATTCTGGCATTTAGCAAATGTAATTGATTTAGGTAATTCTAACAGACCTAAAATAGTAAACGTTTAGTATGATTTACCATCAGACATTTTTTTTAAAAATGGTTATGTTCCTTTTTTTAGATTGTATGTAAACTTCTGGTTTCAACTGTATGAACTCATGAAATATGCCTAAAACATTCTCGTTTACTTACCCATGAAAAAATAGGTCAGTATAAATAGTTTAACTAAATCATTAATAAATCAGTAATAATTTAACTAAATCAATCCATGCTTGAGTTACTAGTTCATTTACTAATGCAAGTTACAGTAGTAATGCTGTTAATTTCATTCATAACTAACTCTTATGCCAACAATGTGCAAAGCATGCTAGGAAAAATGTTTTGCAGGTTCAGCGGTTTGATGTCAGAGCTCAACACTTGGTCTGTCAGTGGATTTTGTTGTAATAATTCTCATTATTACTCTTTTTTAAGACCAATATTATGCACTGTAATTAAGATATTATCTCTCCTGTCTTGGCTTTTGTGAGGCATAAATGATGCATGTGTGCATGTTTTGAGCACAGTTTGCTCTATGTGGGTGTTTCTGTGATGGACTCAAAAGATGATGCAGATTTCACACGTACGCTCATAAACATGAATACACACTCACACTGAATATGTAATTATTCTGTTGGAATGAGTTATCATAATGAACTGACTGTCACTTAATTGGAAATTAATCATTTGCCAGGTTACTTTTAATAAAAATCAGAATTGCATTTGCATTAGGACAGCGCCTTCATACAAAACTGCTTATTAAAAAACAATTAAACATTTGAAAATTGGCTTTAAATGAACGCAGGATGGCCGGTTGTATTGCTCTTGTCTAATGTAGTTTAAAAACCACGATGCTCATTTCCTTTGTCCAGATCTGCTCATTTGTTCAAATTAAATTGCATAGTGTTTTGCATGCATTTCATCCATTTGAATGTGCATATTACCATTCATCATTTGAAAATGTCTATTCATACTGAACAGAATTTTTTTTCTAAAAAATACAGTAAAACAAAACACAGTAAAATATCATTATAGTGAAATATTAGCATTTACAATAACATTTGTTTTCTATTTAAACACGTTCGTTAGCATTTATTTTTGTTTTGTTCTATAAATGAATAGGAAAAAAAAGATTAGAAAACGCAATTTATACAAAAAATGATGCAATAATAAAGCTAAAATACACAAAAAAAAAAAAAAAAAGATTCAAAGATGATTCATTAGATTTACTAAATTCTTTTAAGGTAAGTGATTGTAAACAATTAATTTGGGCTAAATTTAAACAAACAAACAAAGTAAGCTGGACACTAAATTGAATTTGTTTGTTTAAATTTACCTCATGAATTGTTTGCAACAGTTTTGCAGAAATCATTTCTTTCAGTGTATGAATATATTTTGTATACATTGAAATATTCAAATATTACATTTAAATAGCCTTTTCTGTTGAGATATATTTTTAAATATTTCAGAAATCACGGTAATATGGTGATTTGGAGCTTAAGAACATTTGTGTAATTATTATAAATATGGAAACTTATTTCTTTCATGAATACATTGAATTATTTAAAATAAATGTTTTCTAATAATTTGAAATCTTAACCATTCATTCTGATCAATTTACTGCATGCTTGCAGGGAAGTCAGAATTATTAGCCCCCCTGTTTATTTTTTTCCCCAATTTATGTTTAACGGAGAGAAGATTTCTTCAACACATTTCTAAACATAATAGTTTTAATAACTCATTTCT